>CM060976.1:27705000-28305000 GCA_030765065.1 Deroplatys truncata | reverse complement strand
TTCGATGATATTCTTTGCTCCAGGCTGACGATTTCTTCTTATTCCTGACGAGTACGAGGTCTCCAAAATGTGGTTTTCACTTCCTCCGGTGGCTTTTAGCTGATTTTTTCTCTGGTCTGTCTTTTTTCGAATTCTTTCCAGGGCTTTCCGGCATTGTTCCAGCGGTGTTTCCTCCAGTCCCTTAGGTATGGTTTCCGGCGTGTTCTTAAGTATGGGTTCCGGTTTTCTTGCAAATTGCAGTTGAACCGGCGCGTAGCCTGTAGTAGCGTTCACCGAATTATTGATGATAAACTCAATGTTTTTGCAATGGTCATACCATCCTGTGTGGCGTTTGTGGTTCCAGATTCTAAAATAACCGGTAATATCCCTTAGAATGCGCTCTGACATGTTCCCTTGGATAATAGAGCTGTGGTACAATTTTATCCCTTTGTCGCTTAGCGCCTTTTTAAATAACTTGCTCCTGCGAGTCGTAGCATTGTCACATACGAGGAAGCTTATCATTCCACATTCTGAAAGGTAATCTTTGAGTAACTTTCTGGCACATGTTCTGGCTTTAATGTCCTTTATGGGATATATTTTCGTGTACTTCGAAAAAACGTCTAAAAATACCAAATGAATTATGTGCCAAATTTGCTAGTTGGTAACGGACCGTGTGTGTCCATGCAAATCGGTATTCTCGGCTGTTCCCGGATTACTGGCTGCATCTGTGTGTCAAACTTCACGTTTATCGGTTTTGCTAATTGGCACAGTTTGCAGGTTGATATAATTTTTCTGACCTTTTGGTCTAGTTTCTTTACATAAAAATGTTCTGAAATGTTTAATGCTGTACACTCTGATCCAGCATGGACGAGCGATTGGTGGAATGCGGCTATCAATAATGTTTTGAGTGTTTTTGGTATGTACATTATCCACCTCGGTGGATCACCATGTAATTTATATAGGACGTTTTGATGTTTACCAATTGTGGCTGTAGGGTTCCCTGTTATCTCTGATGCCGTTTGTAACAGTGTTCTTGTATCTTCATCGTTCTCCTACCACAATTTTATGTCTCTTAGAGCTTTTGTGACACTTTGTTTGCTCTCTATCTGTGAGGTCATAATTTTAATCGCATGGAAAGGCTTGCTGTTGCTTTCCGGTAGCGAGTTGCACCACGAGAGTTGAGATAGCAGATCACTGAAAACGTTAACGACCTAAGGTATGTGTATTACATCCACATCGTAAGACAAAATTTTATGGATGTAGCGTGAAATCTTGTTACTGGTTAATTTATATTGTTTGATAAATTCTAAGCTTATGTGTGTATTGTTATCTTGCAGTTGTAAATAAACTGTTTAAATTTCTGCAAGGAGAAGTATGTGGTCCCAATTTCCATTTCACTGCCACAGGCGTTTCTTTCTGTTGTGGTCACTCCTCTTGATGCAGTGGGATTACGTGCATATTGTCTTCTCTGTTTATCTGGCATAATACACTTCCATAAGCTCCCACGCTGCCATCCGAATATATGTGGAAGGGCACACCGTCTATTGGTAGTTTCAATAGAACAGTTTTAGCTAACAATTCTTTTATTCTTTGGACGCATCTTTTTCTTCTTCCTTCCAGGTCCATTTAACATTTTTCTGTAGAAGTGTTTTGAGTGCCGCAGCTTCCATGGTGAAGTTCACTAGAAATTTACTTTGATATTGGATGATGCCGAATAATCTTCTGAGTTGTTTGAAGTTCCTGGGCTCGGGTATTTGGCGTATGCTTTCTATTCGTTCTGGGTTTGGTTTTATGCCGTCTTTGGATATGATGGATCCCAGAAAGTTCGTTTAAGTGACAAAGAAGCGACATTTCTCAATGTTGATTGTCATCCCATAGTTCTTTAGAGTGGATAAGATATAATCAATATGGCGTATGTGTTGATCAATATCAGAGTCGTAAACTAAAAAATCGTCCACATATTGTACAACAAAGTTGGCTGTGGTTTCACCAAACATGGAATGGATTCCTCGTAGAAGTGCTGCGCTGCTTGTAGAGAAACCAAAAGGGACGACTTTGAAAGAAAATATTTTTCCTTTGTGAAGGAAGTCTGTAAATTGCCTTACGTTTTCTTGCAGCGGAATCTGCCAGAAAGCTTGTACTAGATCTATACTTGAAAAATATTTTCCGCCTTTTACACGTGCCAGTAGTTGATCGATACTTTCAGTTCTAAAATGGTCGGGCAGTGTGACAGAATTTAGCTTCTTCGCGTCTAAGGTCATGCGTAGCTTGCCATTTGGCTTTCTCACCCAATAACATGGATTGATTTACTTTGAGTTGGAGATTTCTATTAGTTCATTGTTAATTATTTCTGCGATAACGTCATCAGCCTGTTCCCTTATCGCAAATGGTAGGTTGCGGCAATTGTGTATATGGGGCAATTGGTTTGATTTCAAAATAATGTGTGTAGGCTGAACAACGTCCTGATTGTGATGAAAAATCTTCCTCGTTCTTCCAAAGTACAAGTGATAATCGTTTTCTCTAAAGATCCGACAGGTTTTGTGCCGCTACTACCGTGTGTCTTATCTGAGCCGCGAGGTCTCTGTCAGCTGTCAACCCCTCTTGACGTAGAGCCTGGACCGGATTTTTCTACCTTGACAGCCGGTTGACATGCAACATATAGGTACACGTCAAAGTGTTCCGACCTTTCGTTAATAACTTGCGTGTGAACATAAAGTACTTCTTCGCCATCCTTGCCTTCTGCAGTAATGTTCTGTGATTCCGTATTCACATTGATAAGTCGATCATAAATTCATCTTGTACCGTCATTGTTTCCACAAAAAATTCCTCCTCCTGAAGTCGCCTTTCCTCATCGGTGGGACCGCTGTTTTTATTTAAATTTTCTTAGTTGAACGGTACTTGAATAGTTCCCTGTTCCAACGATAGACGTTTTTCCTCAAAATTGATAATGGCTCCTCTGCACAAATAATGACTCTTTGTTGTAGTCGAGGCACAATCAAGAAAATTATGTTAAATGTTTTATTTCCAATTTTAATGGAAAACATGACTTGGTGCTTTACCCGCTCTGCCCTTTTTGATATTGAAAAATAAACATTTTTTATGGGTAGCGACAGTATTTTACTTTTTCTGTTCAACAATTGTTGAAAATAATCTTCAGAACAAACAGAAATATTTGCTCCAGTGTCTAAGAGTACTTTTGTAGTGATATCCAGTATGAACCACTGTAATTCTCAGCGATTCATTGGTTTCCTTATTTTCTAATCTCTTGTTAGTATTATTGTATCCTACGCCATGGTTGTACTTTTGTATCCAAGCAATGGTCCCTGAGCTTGACGATTTTGTTCTGTCAGCAGTGTGTAAGGTCTTTACCTGGCCCCTGCAAACACTTGGGCTTGGTTTTCCAGATTCTGATTGTTGCTTGTGCATGGATAATCATTGTTCTATTCCGGGTTTGATCCCCATCTTCTCCCAACATTTGTACCTTCAATAATCTGCGAGAGTACCGGACTGTATCTCCCTGATCCATTGGAATATCTTGGGCGTCTGTCACGGTTTCCTTGGTGCACGCTTCGATCAGGCGAATTTCTGCCTCCATTGTTGCGGTTATCATGGTGATAATGGCTCCGTCCTGTATAGCGGATATTTTTAATGTGTGCTTCTCTTCCATGTGACCTCTGTTGTCTATTAGGTTGATATGGTTGCTGTCTTCTCTCATAAAGTGGTGGCTGGAATCTATTTCTTGTCCTTGCCGACGTCGGGTGCCGTTCATTATTATATTGAGGGGCACTTGCCCCGCTCCCCGAAAATGGTGTTGACTGGCGGCCATCTTGTGGATAGTTGCTCCTCTGTGTTTGCCAGTGTTGCTTGTGCTGGGGTTCTGGTCGAAAGCTGTGATGAGCTCCAGCATTTTGGAAATCGTTTGCGGTTGGGAAACAATTAAACCATTCTATATTTGAGGGTCAAAATGGTTGGTGAGTAGAGCAATCACTTCTGTGTCTGCCAGTGGCGGCTCTATTTCTTTGCTCTTTTGTGCCAATTTGAGTACGTAATCAATCAACCTGCCGTGAATATTCTGGTTATAGCGGCCATTGTTGAGCTGTAGTCTTACTTTGTTAACTTCTGTTGGTCCCCAGTAACGTAATATAAAGGCCTGTTTAAATTCACTGTACGACAAAGTATCCGCCAACGTGAGACGCAGCCATTCAGTGCACACCCTTTTAAGCACTTTCTCACAATTAATTTTATCTCATCGGGAGTGGCCTTAAGTCTAAAGTATTGTTCCAATTCACTAATACTGTTCCCCATCCCACCTATTCTCCAGATTTGGCACCAGCGGACTTTTTTTTTCCCCGCGACTTAAAATGCGGCTCCGAGGACACCGTTTTGAGGGCATTGATGTCATCCATCGCGAATCGCAGAAGGCTCTGAACATGTGGAAAAAAGAAGACTCCCAGAGGTGCTTCCAGCAGTGACAGAAGCGCTGGAACAAGTGTATCAACTCCCAAGGTGACTACTTCAAGGGTGACAGTGCAGATTAGACAAAACAAACTGTTTTGCAGTATTTATGACGTCATTCGGGAAACATTTTGATCACACCTCGTATACTTCTCCAAATATTGACTAAATGTCTTTTATGCACCTTCTAACAATTGTAAAAACAGCAATGAAGTACCATAAAAAAGCAATTGTCGTTGGTGGAGATTTTAATGCTAAGCTGCACCTGTAGGCCTCTCCGATTGAGGATGCTAGAAGTAAAATTATGACCGAGTGGCTCCTTGAAGAGGACCTGGAGATTCACAATTATGGAAATACACCAACCTTTGTCTGGCAGCCAGTGAATCGTACATAGATATTACATTTAACACTCGCAAAATTCCACCATGTGTAACTAATCGGAAAGTGCTGGAGGAGGAGAACGTCAGCTATCACCTACATACATATCTTATTTGACACTTATACCCCAGTAGCTAATAAGAGCCAACACAGCATATCTAGCTCTAAGGGATGGCGCATAAAATGGAGGTGAGAATCACCTTGGGCGTCTTTATAAGATTCCCCCCTAAAAGAAAACTACTACTCCTACTACCACTGCCGCTGCTAGCGCCACCACCGCCACTACCACCACCAATATTACTACTACAATTTCTTCTACTGAAGAATGTATGAACTGCAGCATCCTTCTGTCCACAATATAGACATTTATCTGTTTCGTTGATGCGAAAACGGTATAAGTATGACCCCGAGCAAGTAAAGTATCCATGACCCATGAAAATCTGGGATAAATAAAAGTTCATTTCTTCATGTTTTCGCTTCAATCATAGTCTTACATCAGGAATTAGTTGTTTAGTCCAGTTTACTGTTCCATTATCATCCCATATGTTCTGTCATGCATCAATCAATTCATCAGTAGTACCTGCCCGATCTACATTGGACTGTATCCTCCTTCTTTGCTAAATCATTAGGTAATCGGTGGAATTCGTACAAGCGTTAATAAAGCTTCAGAAGAACCACTGGTACTACCATTACTTCTACTGCTCTTAGTACCATCATAATCACTACTACTACTACTACTACTACTACTACTACTACTACTACTACTACTACTACTACTACTACTACTACTGCTCTACTACTGCTGCTGCTGGCGCCACCGCCACTAGTACTACTGCTAGTACAATTTCGTCTACCTCTTTACTACCATCACTACTTATAATACTTCCTAGTATTATCAGAAACATTGACACTAAACTTTGCCCCGTATCTCTCGATACACAAAGCTAGCAGTGCCTTCCAGAATTCTTATTTTGAATAAACCTCTTTCCTTAGCAATATTACATATAGATATTCAGGATTAAACTTTGTTTTAAGAATGCTTGGTCTTGAAAGAAAATCGCAGGGATGTAACAGCGTTACGTAAGTGTAAGAAGGATCCAAAGGCGATTTTGAATTGGTTAAATTTCACTCAGATCTATTTATCGGACCATTAAATGATTCGACCATCTTTCTAGTGTTGATGACAGACATCTGACCGTCCTCGTTCGGTTCGAACCCCGGGTACAATAAAGACACTTTAGAAACATGCCAGAAGAAATCCCTTTAGGAAACAAAAATAATGGCGCAGCAGCTTCAAATGTCAAGAATCAGTGTCTCTGGGCCATTAAATCAAGAACTAGGACTTGAAACCTACTGCCGATGTACAGGGCACATGCCCAATACGCGTCTTAAGAAGATCGGACTGGAGAGAGCATGTAACCTCCTTAGACGGCACGCAAAAATTAATATCGGAGAATGCTTCTTTCAGACGAGAAAACTTTCACAATAGGGCAAACATTCAACAGGCAGAACGACAGAGTGTATGCTTAGAGTCGTGAGGAATCCCTCCAGATTGCTCCTGGGTTCCTCATGACCATCATCCAGCATTAGTATGGTTTGGTTGGGAGTCTCGTGCAAAGGGGCTATGGATGTTCATTTCTGTGAAAATGGGGAATGAAGTCCTGAAGAAAATAGTGAAACCTCTTAAACAGACAGTGCTCGTTGGTGATTACTGTAACTTCCAACAGGACTGTGCTCCGGTCCATAAAGCTCGAAAGACTCAGCACTGGTTCAAGGAAAAGTTTCAGAATTCATCAGCCATAAAGATTGGCCATCGTCCAGTCCAGACCTGAATCAACCGGATTATAAACTGAGACATTTTAGAGACCAAGACTAGCTCTTCAAGTCACAGCAATCTTGAAAGTCTAAAACAAAATCTCCGTCATAGTGTCGCTATAGATGACTGGTCAAGACGTTCAAAGGTTTGTGTGAAGGCTGGAGGTGGACATTTTGAGTGGTGTGAGAGTGTAAAGTGTTCATTATAATCTGCTCTATTAAATGGTATATAAAAGAAGTTTAAAAATGATTTCATTTAATCCTGAAATTATTACTTAAAGCTGTACAGAACTTATGATAAGACTAGGTACTACTGCTAGCGCTACCTCTATGACCACCACCATCACCAGTAGGTACTACTACTACTTATTACTATTACTACTACTACTACTACTACTATTACTACTACTACTACTACTACTACTACTACTACTACTACTACTATTACCGGCTAGCAATAATATCTTGGAAATGGTTAACAACAAAATGTGTTTATTTCACGTAATGTGTGTGCTTTAACGTGATCTACATTTTTTTATGTAATAAGATTTTGTCTATCTCTTACGGTTTACCAATTATGTATATAAAAGACATTACAACGAAGAGAATTTTCCAGGCTATTGGCAGAAAATTTAAGACATAGGGGATTTAATTCAGATTATTGCGGTGGCTATTGCAAAATCCGAATGCTGTCTTGAAAAGAACAATAGTGACCTAGGGAGGAACTAAACCTTCTTTGGCGATTACGATAAATCGTAATGCTCTAATACGAATTAATCACACATGGTAGGCTAAGCTCCATCATAAATGCGTTTTAATGTTTACAATTTTCACCATCTTGGATATCCTGGCTTGTGTAGATTCTTTGTGCCATTGTTTAATCAAGCAAATTTTTCACACACTTTTTATTGCGTAAGCCATTTATGCATATAGTGTGCATAATCAACCGTGATCTGTATTTTATTTTAAATATGCATTACTTAAATTTTAACAAGGTTTATTTCATTGAAGAGGAAACGCGGCCGTCTACTGTGGAGTATCTAGGAAAGATTAAAAATGTTGGATTGGTCTATTTCCCAGAGGGAAACTCGGAGCCACAAATAAAAAGGTGAGTATCGCCCAAGCCTTGTCTTACTGATTTTTTTTTCAAAGCGACTGTACAGACACTGACCCCAAAGCTTATTTGTCTATCCCTTTCGTATTAGTTACAATGTAATTGTGTACAACATCTAAATAGAACTAGTTTATTATAAGCAATCTGTTACGAGGTGAATAGATTAGGACATGACGTGTATCATAAACAAAAGGCATCAATTCATTTTTCAAGATTTTTGGAAATTTAAACTGGTGTTCACAATATTATTAAAAGTCTAACGATATAAATAAACAAATATGTATAAAATATGTGTAAAATAAGGCATCTGTGCACTCTTTATGTAATATTGAAAGCTATTAAATTTTAAAACACCATTTATATTGCCATTCATGATGAACCTAAAGGCTAAAGTCTAAGTAACCTTAATATAATAATCTGGCGGAACTGTATTATACTTATCTGGAAAGTTAGGAAGTGCGAAATTGCAAATTTCAGAAAAAGTCATAAGCAGGCATATGGATTCTTAAACAGTTGGCTATAAGTTGTCTGAATTCAAGTCATTATATCAGTACAAAGAATGTAAACAACAGTGGCCATGAGTAACTGACGACACGGTCTGGTGAGTGACATTTGCAAACGCCCAGAGACCGTAGGGGCATTAGGGTGGTTGTAACCTGCGACATCACTGCGTTAAGCCCAGTAACATTTCAACTTCATTACCGTTCATCCTGCTTTTAATGTTAGAAACTCCTATATTTGGTTATAAGCAATGCATGACAGCAGCTCAGTCGCTTATCCTGTTGCACACAGATATGATGGCATTGTCCAAGAACAAGTAATGTATAACTAAATGGCGGTATCTTTGCGCGTTTTGACATCAGCGGCACACCACCCAAAGCATTCCTTTATTAAGAAATCTCGAAAGATCATGCTCGTGTATTAAACCTATAGCAATAGACCCCTCTATCTTTTATGAACACTCTTTTAAAGAGTGCTTTTGTGGTTCTCTTTGGCTCGCCTCACTTTGCTTTGGCACACAGCAACGACCAGATTGAAGCTAGAACCGCCTCGTTCCCGCAAGGCAGGAGTACATCTTATCTTTAACTTTCTAATAAGTTCATTAATGATGCTCACAATGGAATAATAAGGCGATAGCTTTCCTTAAACCTTGTACCAAAACTATCAACAGGTCATAAATCATTCTCTTGGATTAAGGTTGATCCGTGACAATATTCAATAACCTAAAATGCTTTTCAGCTAGATAACGCATTTTCTAGTTTGAAAATACAGTAATTTGCTATTGAAACAGCATTAAACTAAAATAAATGTGTACCGAACGGGATGGCTTAGGCGGCAACTCCTGTGACCTGCATTTGGGATATCCCAGGCTCGATACCCGCGACGGCCCAATCTGACCCATGAGTTTTTATCGGGGGGTTTCCCGGGTCGTCAGGCAAACGCTGGAATAATTTCCTTCAGCTCCCTAATTTCCTGTCCCTTCATTTAGTTCTATTCATCATTTCATTCATCCTTCATCTGTTGGTCTCTTTCAGGGTCGGAAACAAATAAATAAATAAAATCTGAATATACTACCCCGGCGCCTTGGTTACTACACCGGGACATATTTTCAAACTTTACAACACTTTATTCCCACAACACATTTACATTTTATATTAGATCAAATTTTGCAGATAAAATAACTACAAACTACACAAGTCTATAAAATAATGAATAAAAATAGAAAGAAACAGAACATATATTACTAGATTAGGATAAAGGCGTAAGCAAAACTCAATTACTATTCTAAATTCTATATTTATCTACTCTTGCTAGAAACCAGTAAAACTTAGTAACTAAGCTACTATTTATTCTCATTTAACTACATTCACTGGAAACCAGTGAAAATGTACTATCTTTCAAGAAAGTAAATGGACACATTTCGCGGGGCAGTATCATTCAGGTGTTCCGTGAGTAGGGAGTATGAAAACTAAATCGGCCGTGGTCGTAGATGTATACTGTCGTGGTCGCCATTTTAATGTCACGCTTTTCGAAGCTTTTTATGGCTATATTAACCCAGTATGAAGAAATATGGATTAAATAACACAAAACGAGTTGCAATTCTCTTGCAGTTGAGCTATTAGCTACATGGCATTGGAAAATAGGTAAGATAACGGAAAACACGTGGAATGATGATTTTAATAGAACCAACATTTATGTTATATATAACCGGCGCGCTAACTTCCACTTTGTAGGTCAGTGGTAAAACGCACGCTGTTTCAAGTGTGCCGAGGATTCAGGGTTCGAACTCTAGCATATAGTCATACTTTTTATTCCAACTTGTTTACCTTGTATTTCTTGCGCTTGCGCAAAATGTTGCTGGAAGTTCTTTACGCATTGCATTCGAACATCTTCACTATGGCTTCATCACAATGCAACATGCCACGTCCACGAAGTTATGTGGAGCTGACTGCAGTTCAAAGGGGTGAAATTGTAGATCGTGCTACTCATGGTGAAAACGCCTCGCAAATCGCCAGAGAATTGGGTTGTGACCGAAGAAGAGTGAAACAATGGCTAGACCGGCATCGCGAGGGAGAATCTGAATGGGCCAAATCACGCAGGCGTTCAGGTAGGCCTCGTGCAACAACACTTGCTCAAGACCAAGCTCTGGTAGAAGATGTGAGGAACCAACCTTTAAGACACAGGTCTGTCTTTCTGGACAAAGCAGTTGAGTATGGCTGCTCATATGAAACCATACGCCAGTGTTTAAAGGATACCGGTATTGCATCGCATCGTCCTGCCACTAAGCTCCTTCTCACTGAGGCACACAGGGCAAGAAGGTTACAATGGGCACAGGTAATACTAACCTTCCTCAGCCCTTGTAATCTGGAGTGACGAGAAGGTATTTCGATCGACTAGCAAGGAACCCTATGTCTGTATAGACTGCGGAGAACTAGATACGCCTCAGCATCTCGTTCGAGCAGAACATTCGAGAAGAATTGCAGCACATTTCTGGGCCTATATGACAGCATCAGATCCAGGGAAGTTAATTCAAGTGTCAGAAAGAATGATGAGTGCAGTCTATGTGATCCCATCCCTTCGTGCTAGGTTGCCAGAACAAGAAGAATATGCATTTATGCACGACAATACTGGTGTGCATAACGCAAATATCACCCAGGATTGGCTAACGAGGCATCCAGAAATTATCTGCATGGACTAGCCTCCAAGATCCCCTGATCTAAACCGTATTGAACATGTATGGTCCTTTATGGTAAAGGAATGGGAATAACGTCGACCAGACAGGGTGCAAATGTATCTGGTTGCTCACGCGATGAGGCTGTGGCAACATTATCTGCAGAACCCAAACCGGCGATCTGCACTGGTTGCAAACATGCACGAAAGAATAAACAATGTAACCGTAGCTGGGGGCGATTATACCAGGTTTTAAAACACAAGATTTCATTTTTATTTTCCATTCGTTGTTTCCACAAGTTACTTGTTCCCAGAGAAATACATTGTCTATAAATCTGAAATGTTTCAGAAATTAATTTATTTCTTCATATATGACGTGGCTTCAACTATTAAATAGCAGTTGTTTAGTTTGCCTTTTAAGCACCATTATCCTTGGCTATCGTCTACTTGTTATTTCTGATAAATGGAGTAACTACGCTGTAACTACAGTTACACAGAGTATAAATTTTCAGTTTTATGCATTGTACTTCATCGAATTATACAGAATTATATTTGCAGCTATAAGTTTGTTTCCCTCAAGGTGAGAATTTTTCAGTTTCTTGTTGTTGTATGTATTAGCTTATTGTTATATACAGCATTTAGAAGTTGGCTCCATTAACATTATCATTCAACCACCTCGCATTTTCTTCGAAATCATGTAGAAATAGCTTAGCTGCAAGAAAACTGTAAATTTGTTCGTTACTGCGTCTTACAAAATGAAAAAGTTGGAATAAAAAGTATGAATCTATGTTGGGATTTGAACCCCGAATCGTCGGCACCTTGAAACAATGTGTATTTTACTACTGAGCTACGACAGCAAATGTTAGTGTGCGGGTTATATACACCATAGATGTTGGTTCTATTAAAATCATCATTGCACTGTTTTCCATTTTCTTGCATATTCTCCAACGCCATGTAGTTAATAGCTCTGCAGGAAGAGAATTACTTCTTTTTCTTGTGGTATTTAGCCCATATTTCGTCATATTGGGTTAATATAGCCATAAAAACCTTCGAAGTGAGTGACAGGTTAAAATGGTGACCACGACCATGGCGATTTAGTTTTCGTACCTCCTATTCACGGAATGCCTGAAACTGACCCGCGAAAAGTGCACATTTACTTTCTTGAAAGATAGTACTGCTAGCCAGCACAAAACCTTCTACTAAGCTAGTAATCTTTTTAGAAGTTTATTTATATTTATATTTTATTTAAAAATTCCTTAATAACAATTGTTAGGCTAAAGTTGTCTATCTGTAATATTTCATAATATTTATTTAATGTATATCCTTATTTATGAATTTATTTACTTATTTATTTACTTCATAATATTTTATTTAATCTACATGGTTCGGAAATGCCGGCGGTGGTGTTTCGGTGCAGCGTAGCAGAAAAAAAGGATGCTATCTCTGAACACTCTTCGTCCCTCGGCTTTCGGCTGCCTGCCGGTAACCGAACCCCCTTGAGCAGCGTTCGACCCCCTCTCTGTGGGGCGAGATTCGCGGTCTATCTGTCCGTGTGCCACGGTGTCTACATCTGGAAAAATAGGGACCCAATCGTTGCTGTTCAGTCGCTCCTGGATCTGGCCCCACGGTGTCTCCTCTCGCGTCATCCTTTCACTCGGGAACGCCCCCTCGTGGGGCGTAGGTACAATATCCATTCTGGGTCAATGCCGAGTCCCTTCGTAACATAAGAAACTCATGTGTGTCTGTCACCATCTTCTCTTATTGTCTTCTCCTCGGCTTTCATAGTAGACCAAGCAGTAAGCTCCCTGAAGTACTTCTTATAGGCATCAGTTTTTTCTGCTTTTTTTCAAATAATCATTATTTATCTTCTTAGCAATTGGAATTCCTCCCTTATAAAATCTCACATTTCATTCAAGATGTTTGACTTGAGGCTATATTTTCTTTATGACGTCAACGTTCTAGAGGATAAATTCAATGTTATCTCAATTTCTAATTGATTTTATTGATGTCCTTGCTTTATGTAGTAATTCAAATATGTCAGCTGCGAACTCATGGGAGGAAAATGAAGGAATATCTTAAATAGTTTTGAACATGTTGCATTTCTACTCCAAAGTCCTTTAAGCCTAATAAAATATTAGACACACAAGTATAAATATTTCAGAAACGGTTAATACCGCAATACAAATTATTTACCAAAAACTGAATATTTTAATAAGCTCTAGCTTTCTTCCTTCAATAGCCACTGAAAGAAAATTCAAAAGACTTATTTTAACTGCCATGCCTATAGTTCAAACTTATAATGTTTTAGTTAAAATCGTTACTGTGTTTGGTAAAATGAGAAGAAAACATGAATCTTACATATAACGAGCTCGGAAGTTCCATGTATATGCTTATATGATTAATAGGTATATTCCTCGCTTAAATAATAAGCCTCTTATTGTCCAACTTTTCGTTTGTGAGATGCTTGTATAGGCAGACAAGAAAGCACCTATGCACACGCACACACACGCACGCACACACATATTTGTAAATTTAATTATTCTCATAATAAGTATATGCTGAAACTTCAATAATAGAAACCGAGTCTCTTCATTGTTTAAGCATGGATTTGTATCTACTAATGACAAATAGTCTCTTAATATGAATACTCTTCAACGTGCTTATTCACAACTTTTATAATATTTTATTTATTTTTTCATTCCTTAATTATTAAAACACCAATAAAATGTTAACCCTATTAGGATGGGTATTTTATATGGTTATTTAGGTCTTTCGCTGTATATTTGGTCGCAATGGTAATGTATACTACATGCTACCTTGTAATATTACCCTGAATCCATGATAGTTTATGTGAACGATATAGGACATAGCTGCGCGCAACAGACTCAAGAGCGCTATTGTCACTTAATTATGTAAGGATTCGCCATTTCAGCTTACAGTATACATTTTCATGAAAAGTATCAGATTTGTATAAATATATATTTCTGCACAATCAATTATGTACAAATAATTATCACTGTTATTTTCATTTAAACATTAAGGCTAAAAAGCTGAACAGAGGGAAAGGTTCACTATTTTAGCATAATTACGAAACAATAAAACACAAAGCAAAGCGTAGTGATGAAAAACAGATCACAATATATCTGCTGTTCCATTTAGAATAGGTGACACGAAGACTTGTGTTTCCGAAGAACCACGAACACTACGCCAACGTCCACTTTTGAAATGCCAGATTTAATAAAAGTAATTTACATTCAACATCACGGTTTAAAACTTAGAGTACTGATGTGAGACTGCGTTCTCAAAGTTTGCTACAAAACTGTCATTTCCTTGTGGTGATGCATTTCCATACAATGTAATAGGCTTTCAGTTTCCACGGAGATTTATGCAATTCCTGTGCGGGGTGTAGTTTACTAATCGAGTCTCGACGTGGGTCGAACTCAATGGTTGCATTTACATATAATGCCATCCAGTGTAGTTTATTGGTTCACTTAATAAGGACAGCGCCCAAGAATTTCGCACTCTTTGTTGGGATGCTGAAGTCACTCAGAACAAATGTTTACGGAGAACTAGCCTAATTTAATATTCTATTTCATTACACACAATTGTAACATATCCTCTGAGCTATAATATACAATGTTTTGATTGTCGAAATGTACATTAAGAGCACTGAGATTACATTTTCTACCCGTAATGTACGAAAGTTGACTTTCAGGCCTGCATTTGCTTCACAGTCGCATTTGCATATATGTAGGAGTATATGCTAAAATACGGTTTGCAATATTACGGCTGTATCTACCTTTATCATTTCCTAGCGATTTAATAAATATTCATAGAAAAGTGTTTTATCTGTAATCGTTTTATCTACAGTAATCTCACTAGAGGTTATTATTTATCTAACCAAAATCAAAACTTGTTAGATATTTGACTATTTCAGAATTAGAAAACTGTATATAAGAATAGGAGGAAATAAGTACAATAAAATATTGACTTACTAAAATATTAAAAGCCGTTTTCGGTGGACTATCTATACAGGAAACAAATGACGAGCACACAGCGCGTTTTGCAGTAGCATATTGTAACGCAGCGGCTATGAACCAAGTTTATCAGACTGTTGGTGAGATAAATATGCAGATTTAAGTAAACACGATCGCGCTCTCACCTGGCGGAAACACCCGAAACGCTATTGACACATAACCAAAATCTTCTGGAAGTTTCCCTCTCCACGACTCCAGAACATCCTAGAATGTTTTATGGAAAATTCCAGCGGGTATATAAGCCAGCGAATTCGCGAATGAGCGAGTTAGTGAATTGGAGAGTGCTTTCTGGTATGACATCATGTTGTGGTTCTACAGGCGATATTATGGGATAGTTGTGATGTGGAGAGACTACTGCTTCCGCGAAAAATTAGAAACGACTTGTGTTCGACTCTCCAGCAAGTTAATCATCCGAAGAAGAGGCTGCTTCTCCCATTTTTCATTATGCAGCTATGTCATGAAGAAAAGTGATGTGACAGGAATAATTGTGCTAGATCACACTAGTGGAGTGACAATGAGAGCTGGACAAAGTCACACAGGGGTCAGAAGTAGGATTTAAGTGCTACAATGGAGAAAAGTATTAAAGAATTATTAGCCGGAATGGAGAAGATGGGGATGAAAATTGGAATCCGGTATGGAGTAAATGAAATCGTGAACGGAGGGGATAAAAAGTGAAATGAAGGATGTAAAAAAGAAACGAAGGATGAAATAGATAAAATGAAATTCTAACTCGGTTTTGACATTGACACTGTAAAATCTAAGATAAATGCAAAGGTAAAAGACCTGGCAGGCGACATTGCAAAGTAGTTAGGAAAAAAATAAATTCTGACCTCGAAGATATAAAATTAAATCTGACATGCAAGATAAAATTTATGTGATGGAACAGTGTCTAGATCAGCCAAAAAAATTCATTTAAAAAAAAGACTAGACGGGTAGACAACAAAAAACACGAGGATGATAGAGGTCGTAACGCATGACCAGTTGGCGAAAGAAAATAAGAGGAGAAGCTGCGCCGCAATCTGGAAGCCAAGTTCGGTGCCGTAGATGTAGAGGATCCTACTATTATGAGATCGCCTAATGGACAAACATTGAAGCCAACGAAATCCGATGGTACTTTGTCCTGCGCGGATGTCACTTCTAGATGCCGACCTATAAGACCTATGGGATGTAGTTGGACTCCCTGGTAGTCAGAAACGGAGTGTTGAAGAGAGTTTGGGAATCCACAGATGGAAAAGCCAGGGTGGAATAGCTGGTGCTTCCGAGAAGTAAGGTTAATGAAGTCCTCGCGGAAACCCATCCCGGTACTACTTGAGGGCTCCTGGATGTGAATATGGCCAGGAAGAAGTTTCCAATTCTGTTGGTTGCATCTTCGAAGCGACGTAGATAGTTGATGCCAGCAATGTGACATCTACGCGACATGTCTTGGGTCCCCGTCATTCAGTCGGTGCCGAGTGTTATTGTATAATGTCGAGGCACCAACAGATAATCTGGGACACAGCACCTCGCCAGAAGACACCTGAGGCTGGCAATAGACAGAATGATTGCTTTCTATGACCGTCTGATCAGCAGTTGCGGATTCGAGGAGAGTGACCACGTGTTGTTCTATCGGCCCATGAGGACTAAAGGGAAGTCGCCGGCGTTGCAATGTCTGGGACGGCACGTATAAGGTAACCGCCCATATCAACAACGTGATATACGGCATTCGGCGTCAACTCCAGGAGAAGCTGATGGTGGTTCACCTGGATCGCCTTGATGCATATCGCGGTGAAGGGAGAAGTGTGACGTAAAGGAACAAGCTTATTGGAAGTTGTTGCCGGGCAGTTGGAGAGATAAATAGAACCCCCACCTTCACTCAGCCGCTGGAATTATCCAGAGAACATTCTAGAATTTTGGCGATTGTGCGAGTTAATAATGAGCTGGGGAGTGCATTTCGGATCATGGTGTTCTACAGGCAAGTTTCTAAGACAGTTGTGACGTAGAGTGAGTACTGCTTCCGCGAGAGATTAGAGACGTCTTGTGTTCAATTCTCCAGTAATTAATCATCCAAAGAAGATGCTGCTTCTCGTGTATTTCACTACGCACCTACGTCACGAATAAAGGTGAACTGACAAGGATAATTGAACTAGATCACATTAGTGAAGTGACAAGTGACAATATGGCAAAAACAGAACAAAATGCTAGTGAGGTGATATAAATAAATAACTAATGCTAGGGAAGTGAAAAAATATGTGGGGATAAGCAGCATTGGTTGAAATATGTCGCTTGTTCCATTTTATGATCAAACCTAGTATTACACAGAAATAATGAAATAGTTTATGGTTGAGAGAAGTATTATTAACTGTGATGTTATGTTCATTATATAAGACGGTGAATCGGTTCATTTTAAACTCATATCACATCTGCGCTTGGGTTTTTACTAAGAAGTGCTTTCGGAAGAAAACGTTCCATCCTCAACTGAAGAACGACTAATTTCAAATCTCCTCCCATGACCCCCAAAAGTAAATCAACAGGGGATTTTTCTGTCTTCTGTTGGGAAAAGCTGTAATCTGGAGGTGTTGGAATTACTGCCATCTGAGATGAAGGTTGAGAACTCGCTCGTCTTCTCTCTTCTGTTCTGCGAGCTGATTAGATGAGCTGCATCAAGGAGTCTGCTGGTGGAATTTCAAAATTCAGAATATTCTTGATGTTATAGTGGATGACGATCTTTTCCCAAATTTCCAGATGTGAAACTACCTGTATGCTTTTTAATAGCCTTATGCCACGTCCTATCTCATGGTTAGAAGTCCAGAAGTGGTAGGAAACTTCTATGTATGTATGCCAAGAAATATTAAATTAAAGCAAATAGATAAATCTGCATTTGCTAACCACTTATGAATCATGTGCAAGATAACTTATAAGTGTTTAAGAAATGCAAGGTAAGTAGGTCTGCAACTAACAGCGAAATATGGTGTTTAATGCAGCGTATAAATAACTTGCAGTCACACATTTACATTGATAGCCCAGCCAAAACCATTACGCTGACGATAAGAGTTCTCCCTACCCATGGGAGTGGTCATTCAAAATTCAAAAACTTTAATCCGTTTGGAACAAAAGACACCAGCAGAGCAGCGGATGGATGCTGCTCCTGAAACGCTAGTCGCTGTGGAGCCTATAAACATATAGAAGCTAGCTCGTATCACACCATCACCTTAAAACCCAAACCAACCATTCTACAACAATTCTACTATCCCTGCGGTTAAGCCCTTCCAAGGGCAGGTACACAGAAGCACTACTTAGGCTCACCACGAGCCTACCAGACTGGAGTTGAGTTGAGTTTACACTGATAGAGGCTGATAGCCCGTTACATATTTTCACTGTGTGCCTTGGGAACTAAAACCATTATGCCGTGAGAAAAACCAGAAGTAAAAGTGCAAGCCCTCAACATTTAATTAAAACTTTCAAGCACAGTGTCCTTCATTAAGTGCCAAAATGTCAATTAGAATTCACCGGTAAGGTATCCATCTCCGGATATTTATTATATAGAAAATAACCAGAGTCTCACTCAATTCAGGCATACAGATCTGAGATGTTTATGACAATTTGTTCGCGATAGAGGTGTTAACATTAACTGAGGAAGGATAAGAGTATCCGGAGTAAAGCTACTGAACGTCAGGCGGATCACTGACAACGGTGCCAGAGCTAGCAGGAATGCGGTGAATGTACTTGCTCTTGTGCGTCTATGTTTCTGAACGTAATGATTAGAAACTACCAACCGGTGAGCATTGTACCATGGGATAGCACCCGGGTGCTACGCAATTCCAATCGAAGATGCCGAGTTTTTATACGGTGAATCTCGTGCAATGTGAGCTACTTGCTGCCTGTCGTTGATATATCTTCTGCAATAACATATACTGCTGTTACCGCCGACACATATCATAAGAAATGCTTTAAAGAATCGCTGAAACTTTGTTTCAACTGCGGCCTACCGTTACCATAAAAGTCATTGCTGGACGTCCCGCAACCCTTCGCAATTAAAAAGATCACAGCCTTCCGTATCACGTAAAGGGCGTACATTCAGCTTCCAACGGTAACGACATAAGGTGGCGAAACTGCAGACATCTGAAATGAAGCAGGATAACCAAATTGGTAGGAGAGTTCAGAATGACAGATGTCAATACTGCTAAAGTGAAGATGTCCATAAATACGATCAAGACTATCTGCGTTAAATGTCGCTCATAAGTAAAGAGAGGCAGTAGCCCCATCCGAGAAGTGGAAAATAAGAAGAAGTAAAGATAGGCCGAATTGGTGCAGTACCTCCAAAGTGTGTTGCAGATGAAAACCGGTAATAAATGCTCTAAGCCCGAGCAAGCTAAGTACTTTCCAATATGGCCCACACGATAAAACTGAGTTAAAATCTACTCCGATAAGATGTGGAGTACTGGAGGATAAGGGAGTTATATCCTTTGCAAAAAAAATTCCGGCACTCCTTTCTTTTATTAGTGACCGATGTTGAGAAAAATAAAACACCAAGGACAACACTTATGTCTAGGAAATTAGATTTCATATAGATATTTATAGATATTTACGGTTATATATAAATTAACGCGAGCACTTTGTACGATAATGGATGAAGCATAAACAAGCGAGAATATAGCTAACAGCAACCATAATGGAAGAGTTCACTCGAGGACTCTAGTTGCTCAGGTGCCTTGACCGTATACGCGCTATCTGTATTCGTCGTAACACCTTCTGCAGAGGCAAAAGTTCACCGTGATAAACGGAACACAAACAATCCGCAATCAACTCTTACTATTAGATTTCGTAAACGAGGATCCCTATTGGGGATTTGCGCCCCAATCCATGAGTGACACTCTCTAAGATATCCTGGTTGGAATTTACGCTTGAACTGTGTTTTTAAGTTTTTTTCACGTCAGGTTTAGTGGCAGATTCCAACTCATGGGGGAGAGTAGGAAGCGTTGAAATACTACTTTGCATAGCTGAGAGCAGAGGTTGATCATGTCATTGCAGCAATAGTAAAGTTGAATTCATGGAATCAGGCGTCAGCGCTGGAAAGGAGACAGGAGAACCAAATTGTGCAGATGGGTCGTGAGGCGGTTGTAGCTCTGAAACAGTGACGTCAGAGACTGACATATGATCACTGTGTAGTGAAGAAAGTCTGGTCATGCCGTTGTGACAATAACAAGATCGGGGGCGTAGTTTCGTGCGCCAACGCTGTAGAGGGAGCTGGAGAGTCAAATGAGACAGGTTGTTCTAAAGACGGAGGAGACTGTTTAACGCCACAGGAGCGTTATGAGTGGTATGAAACAAATGGCTCATTAATGGCACACGTTATGTTTGTTGCATCCTAGCCGTAAATTTCCAGTAAAAAGAACAGTCGTGAAAAGATGTGATTTGATTACGGATGTTACTTGAGACGGCTGCCCAGTGTAACACTAATGCAGGCTACATGTCCACTCATCTAAGGTTTGAAGCGATTGGTTTCTTGAGGTTGCTCTGAACAGACGGCACTCCATTATGTGCACTTAATTTATATCCCTGAAGACAGTATCAGTACTCAAGTTTACCTAGAGTACCATGTGTTTGCAAACTATATTGGACAGTTTACGAGCCAATTCAAAGTCCGCACTGACATCACCAAGCAGTAACAGGGATGGTAGTCCCGACTTCTTTTAAGAAGGGCCGGGTATTCTGGTGAGAATAAAGCAGCTGTTCAAAAATAAAACTATTTGTAAATTTAATAAACACTAGGCTATATTTATCCACAAGCTGTAGCGTATCTAATTGGTCTTCCTCAATGTATAAACACCTCATAGAATATCGATGTATATCCATTGGTGTAGGTCATGGTTTGCTTTTGTCAAAAGTAGCCCTGAATTGCTGATCTTACAGGTGATCCTACGTAGAGTTCAGAGAACACACCAAGGTGAAGATAATAAATTCACCAAGATACCAAACAAAGAAAAGAAAACCTACAAATAAACACAACAGCAGCACTAGGCAATAGCACACACGAATAAAAACAAAGCAAGAAGTAGTAGTAAAAGGCAACTTATTCAGTATAGTCTTGGCTCTAACATCATATGAACTATCCAGTATTTGCCAGAAGACAGATTTATAAACAAATCCATCAGATCTGCCATAAATTTATTAATTCCATTGACTTCATTTATTTATTATGTTACAATGCAAAAATGTTAATTGACCAAAGTTCAAAACCTTCCTACCATTATTATATTAGGCAGAGGAGTTAAAACTGGTTTTTAATCGATAAATAGCCTCAATATGATATGGTAAAATTGGAGTTTCATTTCATAAAAGGTTACATATTGTCGAGGTGAAGATAATAATTACTCTGGGAGATTCTACATAAATCAATAACTTTTGTTTCATCATTTTAATATCATTCCAAAAAAATACACATTTGTTGTTTCATATTGTAACAGGGGAATAGACACTTACGTACTTTTACCAAACATAATATTTGAGTGTTTACATAGGAACATAATTATGCTTTTAGCGCTCCTATTGCTCTCTTTCTTTCTTTTCTTAATACTACTTCCGCGGAGCTTTCACTCAAACATCTGTCCGAAGTATCTTTCTTAGGTGACGTGTGAGAAGAAGAAACTTGGAATCTTAATTGGTAGTTTTAACATAAATAACTGGTTGTCTGATCCAACGTTACATAGGTGCAGTTTAAGTCTCCAAATCCCTTTTTATTACTTTTACATCCCTGGAGTCTTTAATAAAATATATGTGCAATAACCAAGAATACTTTATGAGGCTCTTTCGCATTTTCCCCAAGGAACTGCAATGTCGTAAACGTGACATAATATTCGTAATACGGCATTGAAATCCTTTAATATCAATATTCGTGGAACTAGGAGGAAATTCGGTGCATATTGCATTTTATCTTAACCTCTCTCCGATAATTTTCCAATTAAAAAATTCTATACAGTCCATAACCAACAATAAAATACAAATAATCCTGAAGCATTATAATGTCATCATCTGTATCATTTCTTACGGCACGTAAAAGAACCTCAAGCCTGATAAAGAGGCCTCTAAGCAAAATTACAGGTCTTTCACACCCAATATAAAATGGGACGATAAGGAGACCATAGTAGTTAAAGAGCGTCAATAAATAAAACTCAATTTAATTTAATTTCTTATGGAATAAACGGATAACGTTAAAATAAGACCCTATTCATTACGGCTTATCTGGAAATTATAGGACCTTAAACCAATATTCACAATGCATATAAACTTATATATATAAAACATAACTATTCCAACGGAGCAAATATAAATTAAGACATGTAACGGATAGTCGAAAACCTAAGGCAATGGTCAGCTTTAGTCCCGTTACTGGACACGACGTCCTGGGATGAGAATAGTAAAATCCAAACTGTGGACTCTGCAATCAATAGGAATTTATGGAGACACATAATAAAACAGAAGCCAGAATATGTACAGTTACTGTCACCATGGTAGCTCGAAGTTAACAAAACAGGAGATGGAAGGGTATTGGGCTGAGTTGTCTTACGTTGATGCAGCAAGTGCAGTTGGTGTACAGATAACTTAGAACCTGTAGATTTTGGAGACAAGTTCATCATTAAAAGTCCAACAAATACGATTGGCTTAAACGAATGCAGAATAAATTATACATCTACTTCCTTTAATAAGATTTGTTGGATTACATGACTCTTACAGTGTGTATGTTTTAAAATGCATAACGTTTTAGAAATCTCAATCAATCAAACGAATAGCGTTAACCATGTGATATTGTAATAAAAGAAATGACCTATTTACTTACTTGCTTGCCTGCTAAGTCGGCTTATCGTCCTCGTATGTAGGGCTTACACCCGTGCCTAGGGTCAGAGACCTGTAGAGGAGCAGACGAATATTGAATCAGAGAATCGGAACGGGGGATTGGCCCATGGCCAGTGAAACGGCAACTCTAGGCCCAGTCCTAGAGATGTAATTATTAATAATTTGATTAATTAATTTTTAGTGAGGTTAAATCATGTTATGTACATATCTTTTACTTTTACTGCCTGTGTAGCTTAAGAAGGGTGATTTAACGATATGTCTGTATTTAGGTTACTAATATTAGAGGAGTTATAAATTGTTTAATGTAAATAATTTAAGCGCTATGTTAAAATATTGTCCACGACGAGATATTTTAGCTGCAGGAATAGTGTCTTCGAAGGCAAAACGTTTAGTTTTACAATGTCCCTCTGGTAGCAGAGGCTTTGTTCATACAGCGAGGGCGTAGAGCTTTTGTTCCTTTGTACGATAATTTGCCGTGACCAAGTGGGAGAGACAACAAGCTTACCGGTAAATTTAGGAAAAACCGCGAATTATGTTAAACTTGGACCAATAAGATCCCTGTAAATTTATATTAAATAGTGAGACGCGTTGAGTGGCGCTAAAAATGGACCAATAGGAAATGAAGCAGCCCAAGAAGCCTGCGACTAGAAATGGATCTGCTAGGAACAAATTCGGGGTCATTTTCCAAACAACAGATAGGGAGAGATGCTGCAGGATATTTGAGAGATGTCGCGCCAAAAGTGAATTAAGACAGTTTTCGCAACACACATAACAATTGCTACGCGTAAAGAGATCTAATAAGTATATAAACTTCCCGTCATATCAGCCGTGTTTCAACAGCAGTGGACAGTGTTTTAACAGCGGCAATATCAGTGTTGTGTACCACCAGAAGTAGCTAAGTAAAAGAAACAGCAGTGTCGTCTTTTTGTAACTAAAGTACATCTATTTTATCTCCTTTACCACCACCCGAGATCTACGTTTCGTTTACCAAGGAAAAGTCCATGCTCTCACATATTCTAGAAATTACTTCAGCTAGCCGAGGATAAAAAATGCAGAGAACCAGCATACTTCGAACATCTGGAGTCAACGCGGATGCTGAAAGGAAAGCCGCGAGCAACGGGCATTAAAAACCACAACAACAACGGACAGGAGAAGATACTGCCGCACCAGGTATGAGAATGAGGGAAGAAGATGATATGAAATGAAGGCGAAATGAATGAAAGGGAAGTAATGGAGCAATTGGCGGAATGAACGGCGGGGGAAACCGGAGAATCCAGAGAAAACTCGCCCACACGCAGCTTCGTTCACCACAAATCCCACATGCCATCACAAATCCCACTTCGATCTCTGGGATCGAACCTGGGCCGCTTTGGTGGAGGCGAGCGGTCTAATCACTCGGCCACGGCGCCGCATACTGACCTCATTAACACTCCCAAAGTTTCAAAATATGTAATTACGTAACGTTTCTACAATAAAACATACCTTTGAATCCTCCATATAGACAAACTAATAAGCACTTAAGTGGCTTTTGGTATACATAAGACTTTTAAACCTAAACATATGCAAAATAAAACAAATGGAAATATCTCATTTATTATTCAGTTTTTACTTTCTCTACTACGTATAGTAAGTAGGGGAAGTATTGCATTCCACCCTAAAATTCGATACCGAGATTTCACCGGAAATACATGTTTTGAGACCTCCTGAATCCAAAAAAAGCATTTTTGGAAACATGTCCGTGTGTGTGTGTCTGTGTGTGTGTGTGTGTGTGTGTGTGTGTGTGTGAACAGCATAACTCAAAAACGAACAGTCGGATAAACACCAAACTTAGTATTTAGGTTCAGTATCTTCCAGAGATGTGACACGAAGGTTTTCAAGAAAATCCCCCCACCCCAGACTACCCTTTACATGGAAGATTTTTCCAAAATTTTAATTTTCTCAAAAATGGCTCTAACGATTTTGATGAAAATATCATATGTTTAAGATAATGTCATGAGAAATGAAATGTATATCTCGAATTTTCTGGGAATGTCTCCAAAAGTATTCTTCATTGTGAACGACTTTTGCATAACTGGTAAACCATAAGAGATAGACAAAATTTTACTACACAAAAAATGTAGATCGCGTTAAAATACACAACTTATGTCATATACATTTCTTTTGTTGAGTGAACCGTTTTCGAGATATTGCTTGTTATTTCCTTAAATTTTCCAATACTTATACTTTTTCTCAAATTCGTTATTCATTTTTACTTTCTCTACTACGTATAGTAAGTAGGGGAAGTATTGCATTCCACCCAAAAATTCGATACCGAGATTTCACCGGAAATACATGTTTTGAGAATCACTGAATCCAAAAAAAACATTTTTGGAAACATGTCCGTGTGTGTGTCGGTCTGTGTGTCTGTGTGTCTGTCTGTGTGTCTGTCTGTGTGTCTGTCTGTGTGTCTGTGAACAGCATAACTCAAAAACGAACAGTCGGATAAACACCAAACTTGGTATTTAGGTTCAGTATCTTCCAGAGATGCGACACGAAGGTTTTCAAGAAAATCCCCCCACCCCAGACTACCCTTTACATGGAACATTTTTCGAAAATTTTAATTTTCTCAAAAACGGCTCTAACGATTTTGATTAAAATATCATATGTTTAAGATATTGTCATGACAAATAAAATGTATATCTCGAATTTTCTGGGAATGTCTCCAAAAATATTCTTCATTGTGAACGACTTTTGCATAACTGGTAAACCATAAGAGATAGACAAAATTTTACTACACAAAAAATGTAGATCGCGTTAAAATACACAACTTATGTCATATACGTTTCTTTTGTTGAGTGAACCGTTTTCGAGATATTGCTTGTTATTTCCTTAAATTTTCCAATACTTATACTTTTTCTCAAATTCGTTATTCATTTTTTTATGTCCTGAACATGCAAAGAGAATGGAATTCGCCACATAGCAACCAGCGTTAAAATATTTGACTATCGCTTAAAAGCTACCATATTCCCCTTGCATCTACAAGAAAATTACCAATAAGATTGACATCTCGATATCTCGATTAACATGAAGCATATGGAGAATAGGCGTTTGTAAAATTAGATTGTACAAGAGTAGAGAAAGTTATGTGAGTGTAACACATCAGATTTTTTTTTTTGTCCTGGACATGCAAAGAGAATGGAATGCGCCACATAGCAACCAGCGTTAAAATATTTGACTATCGCTTAAAAGCTCCATATTCCCCTTGCATCTACTAAAAAATTACCAATAAGATTGACATCTCGATATCTCGATTAACATGAAGCATATGGAGAATAGGCGTTTGTAAAAATAGATTGTACAAGAGTAGAGAAAGTCATGTGAGTGTAACACATCAGATTTTTTTTAATAATACTACATAACAAAGGTTTATCATCGTAAAGTAGTAACAAGTTTTGTTATTTACAAAATGGTGACCGAATGAATATTTAAGAAGTAATAACTGTTTTTCGTTAGTATTACTTCTGCATATAAACTGTTTAGTTCATATCGCGTTACAAGCACAAGTACACAGTTTTGTGTGCTGTTAAACCTTTTATGTTGTAATGTTTATTAACATTCTAGAAATAGTAAACAATGTTCTGTCGGCTTTCTAAACATCGTACACGTAAGTTACATAAGGAGGGGAAAGAGTGGGATAGTCAGAGAGGGAATAGAGCGAGGAATAGTGAGGGCAAAAAGTGAGAAACGTAGGTGTAGAATGTGGAGACAGAGGAACAAAGTGAGAAATAATGCGAAAGTGGAAGAGAGAGAGAGAGAGAGAGAGAGAGAGAGAGTGTGTGTGTGTGTGTGTGTGTGTGTGTGTGTGTGGGAGACAAGAATCTCCGCATTTCATACAATAATACCAGCAGCAAGCAGTCTTATCTAAACCTCCGCAATAATTGAATATAATGATACTATATAGCATTACTTTACCCAAAAGCATACAGCATTTTCAGAATAATTAAGAGACATGAGTACACTTCGGATGCAATTTGATCAGTTGAGGCGCTGTTCACGTCCATTACCTACTTCTTTCAGATCTCTAGCTTTAATGTTACTTGTCCTCCAAGAACAACGTGGTAACCCCGTTTGCTTATGATTGTTTGTTATAGTTTTATTTTTACGGGTATTCCCTATAGAGTAGCAAATCCGGGCTCCATGAAGTGCATGTAAATGCATTATAATCAACGAATAATCAAAGCCCCATTATAAGTATCTTCTAACATGATACAGTATTTTCAAAATGTATTATGCACACCTTGTATATTCTTTTTACATGTTAGTGGTATGTCAAACACAAGCCGTTAGCACTGCGAAGCTTCCATGTTAAAAATTACCTATGTGTACAAATTTTACACACTACGTGTTCAATCGTCCAGACGTGTATAGCATAGACAAACGCTATTTTACTAATTTCTATACCAAATAGACTTATGCGACTATCTACACAGTTTACTATCGGAACCACAGCAACACATTGTTCGGTATAAAATATTTATGCATTAATAACTGTATCTAACTATTTCTTATTTTATTTACATTTATATAAAATAATAAGTATTTCTCTCAAAATTCTGAATAGCTGTGAAAGGTATACAGGTATCTAATAGCACTCAAGCACTAGAATATTCAAAGTAACAGGTATTATTTTCAACACTTGTTCCGCACAAATCAGAAATAACAAATTATATAACAAGATATTTACACAGTTGAAGGTATTCAAATTTTCTTGCTTGAGAAACGACATACTGAAGTGGGTAAAACGATATAATAGATTTTTCTCTGTATGATGCAAGTAAATAACCTAGGGTTTTTGAACACGCATTTCCTTTACATGTAAGATTTTAATAATTACGAATAAGGACTTACAGTTAGTGTGGCATAAAGCAGGTAATTGATCAACGTTTTGCTGACTTCAAATTCCCACCAAATGCATCTAGCAGTGACTTGATCCTATATAACATAGCATGAAAGTGGATGAACATTTTGATGTTCGCCCTACAAGCCCGGTGGACATGCTCATGAAAAATTCGCTATCTTGGCGCCCTATGCCCATGACGTAATTAGCGATAATTCTCTTAGCGGCAGGGAATTCAGCCCCAGGCACTGCGCCTGTCACTCACTCAACAAGAAGGGATTGACACCGCTAGCTCTGGAGGGAAAGGGATGATTTTTGTGGATGTGCCAGAGATTTCCCGTCAATAATCGCCAGCACCATGTCATATCTCCGGCTGTCACATAACCTTTCCATATTATTTAGCTCTAGAAAGTTTTTTATCCCTTAGCATGTGCCATGCGAGAATATGATACGAGTGGTTAATGACGCGCTTTTACTGAACACTTTGTCTCCTTCTTGTTTGTTGTGAACAGTAAATAATTATATTCATTATGTCTCCCGCATTTTACCTTATAACTTAGAGAGGATCACATCAACACGTTGTAGTTGTGTTTCTAGCTATACTCTATAGAAAATAGTGTATGGCGTGCTTTAATATAGAATACACTTATAAAATGTAAATAATATTTACTTATGCAACAGTGATAATACCTGGACTACCAACTACACAGAAAATAAACACATTTTTAATATTTTTTGGCAAAACAAATAAATAATAAACAAGTAAAATCCGCCATAAAAGTTAATCTCCCTTTTTCTGTTTCTTTTTATGGGGCACTAGTTATCCCAATACAGATTTCAACGAAAAATAGTAATTGGGAATTGAAATAAATTTCTAATTTTATTCATTTATTTGAATTTTACGCTGTCTCTCTTCGTTTTTTAAATTTTTTCGAAGAGGTTTACTGTCGTTTTATTAATTTTTTTCAACACATTTTTACTTTCTCTACTACGTATAGTAAGTAGCGAAAGTATTGCATTCCACCCAAAAATACGATACCGAGATTTCACAGGAAATACATGTTTTGAGGTGCACTGAATGCATATAAAGCATTTTTGGAAACATGTCCGTGAGTGTGTCTGTGTCCGTGTGAGTGTCTATGTGTGTGTGTGTGTGTGTGTGTGTGTGTGTGTGTGTGTGTGTGTGTGTGCGCGCGCCCCTGTGAACAGCATAACTCAGAAACGGATAAACACCAAACTTTGTATTTAGGTTCAGTATCCTCCAGAGATGCTACACGAAGATTTTCAAGAAAATCCCCCAACTCCAGATTACCCTTTACATGGAACATTTCTAATTTTCTCAAAAATAGCTCTAACAATTTTGATTAAAATATCATATGTTTAACATATTTTCAAGACAAATGAAATGTACATCTCGAATTTTCTGGGAATGTCTCCAAAAGTATTCTTCATTACAAACGACTTTTGCATAACTGGTAAACCATAAGAGGTAAGCAAAATTTTACTACACAAGAAACGTAGATCACGTACACAATTTATGTCATATACATTTTTTTTGTTTAGTGAACCATTTTCGAGATATTGCTTGTTATTCCCTTAACTTTTCCAATACTTTTTCTCAAATGGGAATTCGTTATTCATTTTTTATGTCCTGGACATACAAAGAGACTGGAATGCGTCACATAGCAAATAGCACTTAAAATATTTGACTATCGCTAAAATCTTACCATATTCCCCTTGCACCTACAAGAAAATTAGCTATCTGGATTAACATGAAGCATATAGAGAATAAGCTTTTGTAAAAATAGTTTGTACAAGAGTAGAGAAAGTCATGTGAGTGTAACACATCAGATCTTTTTTTTTTGTCCTGGTAATGCAAAGAGAATGGTATACTACACATAGCAACCAGCTCTTAAAATATTTCACTATCGCTTAAAGCCTACCAATTCCCCTTGCATCTACAAGAAAATTAGCAAAAGATTAACATCTCGATATCTCGATTAACATGAAGCATATGGAGAATAAGCGTTTGTAAAAATATTTTGTACAAGAGTGAAGAAGGTCATGTGAGTGTAACACATCAGAGTTTTAGAATTCCAACCCAAATTGAACATTCATAGCATTAAACAATTACCCTTTAGTTAAGGAATAACTGTTTAAGTTATTTATCACAATGCAACGATCATAAATGGAAAATTAATTTCTTATAGCAAATGAAACTACAATAGTACAAGTCCGATAGTAATCTAGTAGTTTCTGTCACTAAGAGAATAAAATACATAGCAAAGCATAGGGATCCTGCTTATAATGCTACCATGGATTGCGTGCACAACTTATTTCTTGAATTCACATTGTATTCAAATACTGTATATGTGTGCAGGATTTAACATTTAAATATCTAATGTTATTCTAATTCTACAGTCTGTGTAGTAAAGTGAAGCTTGTGCATGGCAACACATTTTAATAGCTTTTTTGTGAGAACGTTTTGCTGTATTTCCTATGTTTAATCAAGTTCATTTTCCAGTGTAAGCTACATAATTCCATAAAAATGAAATTGCGATCAGTGTAACATAATAAATTACCAATATATAATAACCCTATTAGTTTACACTACTAATTATGTACAGTAATTGTACATTGTATCATAACTGATAGCACAAACTCATAGGGTTAACATTGCATGCAAGTAGAATCAAAATAGTACCAGTTCGCCGGACCTCGTAGCCGTGGTCGCTGGAGTGGTCGCTCCGGCGATCCGCCTAGCTGAGAGTCGCGGGTTTGAGTCCCGCCACGGGCATGGGTGTGTTTGTGTGTGTGTGTGTGTGTGTGTGTGTGTGTGTGTGTGAGTGTGTTGCGGAAATAAGCGGTATGAACACAGTAAACATGAATATGCAAGCCGGTCTTTTGCAGGATAATTGGGAATGTCTGGTTACTAGCCCCCTCTGACGTTTTAAAACATCTTCTTAGTAGGACATTAATTTGAATTTTAGATACTCTGCTTAATGTTCCATCTAATTTGCTAAACTTTCATTCATGGCTTACCGTTACAAGGAACTACATTACTACTTTATGTTATATTTTACAATTACTGTACAATTGTATCCATTAAAGGAGGTATTCAAAGTGTCTTCCTTGCATCTACAGTGGTCTTCCAATTCTTTCGTACACCATCGTGTCATTTTGGATCTGTTGACAAGTATGCACATTTATCTGCTTCAGTTCTCCAACCATGTTAACGGGAGTACTGATTTTGAGGTTCCCTGTCTAAAAATATAAAGGATTATGGATCAGGTGGTCTTACAGGCCGACGTACAGGTCCACCTTTACTTATCCATTTTGCACAGACGATTCCAAATGGTTTTAGGGCCACGTGGACCTAGCCGTGGGGAGGAAAGGCAGAGGTGAGAAGCTATGTCTGGTACAGTAAGAAAGATCCACTTGCCTTAGTTTATACCTGCTCTACAAGGTTAAAGGATGTAATGTGATTCTGTTTCTAAAGAAGGAATCCCATTATTCTAATACATTTCCCTCGGGATTTTCTGTAAGGAAGTAATAAAAGCGAACATAAAGCTAGAACAACTAGAACACACAAAGACATAAACGGGGCTGCAAACTATAATTTCGGGAGTATATTATCGTATAATAAAACACGTGTTAATAAGAAAGTTTCCTTTGCAATATTCACGACATTCTCAACTCACTTATATCCCTTACTTATCTCATTATCCTTTTGAAATATTAATTTTATTTCCACTTTACTTTAATCATCGCAACAGTTTTTTCCGGAATGATTTCAAGTGACTGTAACGACAGACCACAGCTCTTCTTATCAGCTTTACTATGTACCTACTGTAAGTAGAAGAAGTATTGTATTGAACACCAAGATTCGATGCCGAGATTTCACCACAAATACGCGTGTTGAGAATCCCTTAATCCGACAAAGCCCTTTTAGGGAATGGTCTGTTAGTATGTGTGTATATCTATCTGTCTGCGAACAGCATAACTAAAAAACGAAAAGCGGGCTAAATGCCAAACTTGAATTTAAGTTCAGTGTGTTCCATGAATACATGAAGATTTTTAAGAAAACTTCTCAACCCCAAAAATTGTTGTTATTTTTTATTTTCTATAACAGCTTTAACGATTTTGATTAAAATATAATATGTTTAGATGTTTGCATCACTGAATGCTTTTTCTATTAATATTTAACTGTAAGAGCTAGACAAAATCTTACTGCAAAAAAAAGTTTATCTGCTTAAAGCATACAACTTACGTCATTTTTACAGCCATAGTCGAGATATTATTAGTTTGAATTTGTTAATACTTCATACGTTTTACTTTCTCTACTACGTATAGTAAAAAGGAGAAGTGTTGCATTCCACCCAAAAATTCTATACCGAGATTTCACCGGAAATACATGTTTTGAGGCACCCTAAATTCAAATAAAGCATTTTTTAAAACATGTCCGTGCATGTGTCTGTGTATCTGTGTGACTGTGAACAGCATAACTCAAAAACGAAAAGTGGGATAAATACCAAACTTGTATTTGAGTTTAGTATCGTCCAAGAATGCACAACGAACATTTTCAAGAAAAACCCCTCCCCAGGTGTTCTTTACATGGAACAGTTTTTGAAAATATGCATTTTCTAAAAGATGAAAAAATTATTTTCTCCTCGCATAAACATGAAAAAAGAAAAGGTAATAGCGATTTGCAGTTGAAACATGTCATGTGATACATTCACATGACTTTCTATATTCTCTATCCTTATTAGTGGGTATACAAACTATTCTTACCAAAGCATATTTTTCTACCTATTACCTTTAATGAAAGAATTCTTCTAAAATTAATATAAATTCAAAATATTAATGATACAAAAAATAATAAATTTTGAACTAATCATCCACTTTTATTCTCTAACAATTTTTACTTTCTCTATTACGCACAGTAAGTAGGGGAAGTATTGTATTCCACCCAAAAATTCGATACCAAGATTTCACCGGAAATACATGTTTTGAGACCCCCTGAATCCAAAAAGGCATTTTTGGAAACATGTCCATGTGTGTGTGTCTGTCTGTGTGTGTGTGTGTGTGTGTGTGTGTGTGTGTGTCTGTGAACAGCATAACTCAGAAAAGAACAGTCGGATAAACACCAAACTTGATATTTAGGTTCAGTATCTTCCAGAGATGCGACACGAAGGTTTTCAAGAAAATCCTCCCACCCCAGATTACACTTTACATGGGATATTTTTCGAAAATTTTAATTTTCTCAAAAATGGCTCTAACGATTTTGATTCAAATATCATATGTTTAAGATATTTTTACTATGAATAAAATTTATATTTCGAATTTTCTGAGAATGTCTCCAAAAGTATTCGTCATTGTGAACGACTTTTGCATAACTGGTAAACCATAAGAGATAGACAAAATTTTACCACACAAAAAATGTAGATCGAGTTAAAGTACACAATTTATGTCATATACATTTCTTTTGTTGAGTGAACCATTTTCGAGATATTCCGTGTTATTCCCTTAAATTTTTCAATACTTATTTTCTCAAATGGGAATTCGTTATTCATTTTTTTTGTCATGGATATGCAAGGAGTATTAATCGGTGGCAAAAAGAATGGTGCTGCACATAGCAACCAGCTATTAAGAGTAATGTCTATGCTTAAAGGCTACTGTATTTCTATATTGCCCTTGTAAATATATATTCCCCTTACATCTACAAGAAAATTAGCAAAGATAGAGTCTGCAAATGTTTATCTCGATTAACATGAAGCATATGGAAAATAAGCGTTTGTAAAAATAGTTTGTAAAAGAGTAGAGAAAGTCATGTGAGTGTAACACATCACATTTTTATTAAAATACCGTATATGAAACATATTTACATAACAGATAAAATACATATCTTGAATTTTCTGGGAATAGCCTGAGAAGTCCTCTTCATTCGGAAGTAATGTTGTATAATCTGTATAACTTGTAAACGTAAAGTGAAAGAACACATGCCGCACAAAAAATACAATTTACCGCCATATTTTTGGAAAAAATGGTTCGGGCTGCTGTGTAGTAGAAGGTTAATCTGAACTACTTTCATAGAAGGTTAATCACGGCAAAAGCAGAAGGTTGTGGTTGCGGACCGTCTCCAGTTCTCTTCGTTTCTCTGATCTTCCTTTTTATCCTTCTAGCTACACAAAAGCTATTTTCTATGTGTAATGCGTAGTTTATTCATAGATATTGCAGTTTTATCCATCTCCTTATCTCATGATTGGTGTCCCTCAACTGGAGGGTGCCTATCATTCTTTCTAGTTTTAGTGTTCCGTAAAGGTCGCAGGATTGCCGGAGAAATACAGGTCACACAGCACAGAGACCCGATTATGCTGGGAAGGCTAAATGCTACAAGGTGTCTCCTGGTGCCCTGTATAATTTCAAATACCCCAGTGCTATAAATCCATCGGCACGAGGTATTTATACTTTATATTGGAAAAACACAAATTTCTTTCGTTTATATATCTAGTAAACATAAAATTATTAAGTTCTTCGTCAGCGCCTGCTTTGTTCCTATCTCTCTTTATGTCACTGTTTCACACGAGCATACGCAATGATAAATATGACATTTGAGATAACACTGAAATTAGCTATCACAGGCGAGACTAGTCGAGAAGACATCACTTCCTCCTGCTCCTATCCATCACCCTCAACTACCGGAAAACATTTGCGGTTGTGTTTACATATTTGAGCGTTACAATTATGTCTCACTGTAGCAGCATGCGATACCACGTGCTCTAACATTAATCAAAGGGAACGTCCCTAAGCAATCCTGCAAGATACTGCCGCACAAACCGAACGTACCTCCGTCTATTTATTTTTCTTGGAGGAACGTGTGCTCCAGTGAGAGATAGTCCAGTACCCCTAACCACCAATCCAATGAGAAATGTTGCTGACATGGTAACTTGTGAAAAACATATGGATACACCTGTCACCAAAAATGTGAGTTATGATAATTAAAAATATCACCACGTGTGAGTCCTGCTTAGTCTGTAAATGAAATATCGCTTAAAACAGGAGTGACTACAATCTGCTGTTGTATCTACTACAAATAGCCACTCTAGGACTAAAGTACGGATCACTGAGACATTAAACTCCTTGGAAGTGGTACGACTACAGTGGATTGTGATGTAAAATTCTAAATATACTACTTCCTTAGTATAGGTACTTGTGTAGCAATATAGAAAGAGAAAAGAAACAGAAGGGGAGACTGATAGGTGATACGCAAGGATAGGTGCGTAATTATAGTTGAACCAGGCTCTAGCTCAATATAACTACCCTTTAAATGGTACCATTTAGAGTTACTTTAACTTTGCTGCCGTAGGCAGGAATCTAGAAATAAGTTCTAGGTTCGAGTGCGAATCCTAACTATGTGTGAATCACACACCAATTTCTAAGTTTTTCACGCCAAAATAATGACATACGGATTTAAGTCGCACGTTAGGAGGCCACTGAGGCAAACTTAGGTACGTTACAGTGCGCTAAGACCAATCAATGCAGCAGTTTTATTCCAGCCACACAAGGAAGTGGAGATTGGCGCAGCTTTATGGAAAATTCCGAAATTGCTTCCCGAAACTGTCCGTTTTATTACTAAAGTAGAAATATACATTTTTAGAGAAAATTACAATTATATGATAAGGACACACTTCTCCTAAGTTTACAAACAACAAAGGATAACATACATCTTAAATACAGGTTCAAATGTCGTAATATGGAAACGTTAGTCATATTTGTGGTTAGCTTTACATTTATTTAAATAATTTCCATTGCTTGAAACCTATTATGTCCCAGACTCCAGCAGCGTTTCCTCTTCTTCTTCTACTTCATCATCAGAACTTTATCTGATCCAACTTAAAAGGGTACGGTTTCAAATGTCTTATAGTTTTCTTCCGTACATATTTCCATCGTTGCTGTTTCAGGAAGACAAGAAGAGTTTCCCATGCACTGCCTCTCCAAGTCTTTTGATCAACCAATGCAATGTCCCTGCAACTAACCACAGCGTAAAGTTATGAAATTTGTGGCCTTAACTTTAAATTCCAGTTGGGTCAGCTGTTGTACAGAAGGCAGTTGTTTCTCCAGACGAAATATGTGGAGCGCATTTCTTATCGTGTTCCAGATCACCTCTGCCCGTTGGCAGCAGTGCAAACTATGCTCAAGACTATCCACTGTAGCACAACGTTACAAATATTCGATGTTAGCCGTCCGTCACGCCATAACTTCTCCGCTGTTGGAATAATCTCGTTGATAACCTCCTATACTGTATCCCCACAGGCAAGATGATATAGCGTTTGTTTGCATTTGTCCGAATGACCTCCAGTTACGCTTGTACTTACTTTCTATATTAGTATGTGTGATGGAATGCGGAGCAAGTTATCGACAGAGGTTTCTGAAATGCATTGATTCTCCGGAATCTTTGAGGCGGTGTAGCATGCCAATAAGGCGTTGAAATTTCCGTACTGTTCCCGGCGTGTGATTTAACTAGTCGTTCCAAAACTATTTGTCAATCAGAGGAAAACTACCGTTTGCCCCAGCAACGAAAGACATTTCTTGTGAACGTCAACTAGACCACAGCCATCCCTTTTCAATGGAAGGTGCAATTGACGGCGGGCCACTCTATATGCTTTTCCCTGCCCACAGTAAGTAATCAAGTAGTTGTTCAATCTGCAGCGCGTATTGTTTCGATAGAGGTGGTATCTGTGCCACATACCACAGCTTACTCAAAGCATAGTATGAATATACCAAATGCGCTGCAGAAGTGTTGAACTTCGGGAGCGCTGTTTATGCAAGATGAAACAGAGCACGTTGATCTTCTGCTTCCAGTTAAACGTGGCCAGCTCTGAGAATTTCTGTGTAAACACAACATCCAGTATCAAGTTTAGGATGGCTGTAGGGTTTTCCCAAGCACCAATGGTAGGAACTTTAGATTTTTGTTTGTTAAGTTCCGCCCCTGATCCACGGCTGTAAGTGTCTATGACCGTCTCTCAAATCACTGATATCTCCGGCCAACACCGTCTCGTTATCTACATAAGCCGTTATCTTTAGGCATTCTCCAGTCATGGAAATTGCTTGTACTGTGTCCTCTATCATCTGTAACGAGTTTAAGCTCAAAGTTAAAATGCGCATTGATAGCCTGATTGATTGTCGTGTTTAGATGGGCGGGGATAGTAAACAATTACAAAGATTTCTTGAACTTGCTTGTCTCTATAATTCTTATATAGCAGACACCATCCGTTGTTGTGGTACTCTAGCTTCCCTCAAACATTGCTATATATACAGTGTTGTATACGGTCAAAAGCTTTGTGGAAATCCAGATTAATCAGAACTAAGTTTCCATTTTGCTGTATAGTATGTATTAGCATATCACGAAGTTCTGATGGCGCACTAACAATGTTCTTAATCTGCATCGCTGTTTGATTAAAACGCAGTACCTTCTCATAGGCCGATTTTAGTCTGACAGAATCTTCGCAGATATTTTATGTCCGCATTTATCAGGGTTATGGGACGAAAGTCCAAAGCTATCTATGGGTTTTTCTTCTTCGGGATCAAAATTAAAATACCTCCCGCAAAGTTATCTGGAACACTGCTACATTTCCAAAGTCCCTGTAGTGCTGCTATAAGTTCAGCTTTTATCACTGACCAAAATGTACGATAAAATTCATAGGAAAGACCATCGGGATCTGGTGTTGTATATCGTTTCAGTTTCCCCACCATATTACGCACATCACTCAGATGTGAGACTCTGCATACCTTTCTATGTAACAGTAGAAATGTGGCTCTCATAATCAAACTGCTCTTCTGGCTGATCCATGGGTTCTAAGATATCCTCGCAAAAAATCTGATATTTCTCCTACAAGTACCGCAATAGATTTCTAGTACGCTTCATCGCATCTCCAGTAGCATCGTCAATAAGCGACGAAATGTACTTGGCCTGCGATTGTGCCCTTTGTTTTGCCGGAATAGAATGAGGCATGCTCATCGGATAATGCATGCGTCAACTGTGATCTGATATTATTTCCCTGCATCATTTGATCTTGCTTGCCCTTAATAATTTTTTTGACTGTCTTGATTGCCACTGTGACATCATCGTCTCGATTTTGCTGCTCATGCAGCTCCACGAGGACCTCGTTGTAGAAGTACAGGACTTCCTTTCGTTCGATGGTCTACTCAAAACTTAAATTTTTAAAGAATGCTTTTATCGCCGGTTTTTCTGTTTGGGACCACCATGCTGTTTTTCTTGGCGCCCGATCATTTTCCAGGAACCCATGCCGATACCTAATCGTGGAGTCGTGAGTCGTATGTGATACGTGACCGAATGGTGGTCACTAAAAGTAACAGGATGAACGACAACTCGCTGCAGGTGTGTACCAATATTGCACATAAATAGAGGCGATCTAAACGTAAGACCGAAGTGCCTCTGAAAAATGTAAACTGAACCTCATTGCCATTCTTAATCTCCAAAGTTTCACGTAATTGTAACTGAGTCACCAGTTGCGTAAGCCTCGGGTTTATATTTGGAGCGCCTTTCTGACTCTTAATGCTAAGCGTACAAATTAAATCTCCACCAATGATGCATTCTCTTCCACAAATTAATTGCGTTGTTAACTCTTGTTGAAAAAAGTGTTCCCTTACTCTGCGTTGTGAACCTGAGGATGCGTATACATTAATATGTGCAATGTTCGCCAGAGTCATCGATATAACTGGATGTAATTGGTAACCAGAACAATTGAATCTTGGCTGAACAAGGCCGTGCCTCTTCCATCCAGCCCAAGATTAACTACGTATAATAATTGTACAGGGAATTCAGATTATAGTTATTAACCTCCTGTAAAAATTAAACGTCCACATCCTAGGTAGTTAGGAATTGATGTAACAGTTTTTGGTTTCACAGATTCCTAATGCCATTAACTTTGACAGTTGCCGTAACTTGAAGACGTTATTAGGAGCCAGGGAATGAAAATCATAGCAGTGCTGCAGTCGCGGAGTCCAAGTATATAGGCACATTAGTGTTACCAGATACTGTCGCGAGTCTGTCGGGTGGTTTGAGACGGGGATTTTTTTCTGAGGTAGACACCTCCTTTTCTGGCTACCACCTTTCGTGGATGCACAATATTACAAATTGCCGTCGAACTGCTGGATGTTAATTTCACTGTTCCTCCAAAGACTGTACCGGATATCACGTCCATTGCAGCCACACTTGATTACTCCGAAGCTGTTTCATCCTTGCTGGATTTAATGGACTTATCCCCTTCCACAACTAAATAATTCCATTCGAAGTTATTGCGATCAGTTTTCGTTTTCTTCGCCTTCCGCCTTTCTTTGGATGCATTTGTACACATAGGCTGGACGATTGACTCCGTGCTCCACCTTACACCCTGAACAATTTCTGCGTTATATAAAGAGGAACTAGCTTACTTTTGGGTCCTCCTCGTCGTTACAGTCGACTACTCTACTGTTGATGGGGTGATGTCGGTTTGGCTTATACTACCATTGGGAACAGTTGCTTCCCCTTGCTGATAGTCTGTCGGCTCCACGCTCTCCGGTGCCCACAACGCCAGTTGTTGTTCGCCCAGCCCCCTTTTTAAGTTATTGTGGAAGACGTAACACCGTCTTCACGCAATTCTCTTTAACGTGACTTGGTTGCCCGCAGACATAGCAAGTCTTCAACTGCCCAACGTAACTCATTGTTAGGGGATAACCCACCACAATTATGCTGTTAGGGATGGTTGTCTTTAGAGCCACTTTTGCTGCACAGACACCGGTGCATACTGGTACTTTATATGTATTGCTCCATTGCTCTTTCCTAACCTCATACAGTTTGTCATAAAACTCCAACTTCTGTCGTAACACGTCGTTGGGTATTTCCAGTGGGAGATAAAAAAACATTTACCGTGGCAGTATAGGGTTGGGCAAAAATAATAGTAAGATATAAACAGACCAGCATATTGTAAGAAGTACAGCAATTTATTTGAACATATCATGAAAACGTAGGTAAAGATATGCCATTTAGTCATTAGAGACAACATTACATTTTACACATTCCTCCAAGCGGAGAACGAAAATTTGCATCACACGGTGTTGCACGGTGATATCCTGCACGGCTCGCATTCGGTCCTTAATGTCTGCTATTGTTTGAGAGCGTGTAGCGTATACTTCACTCTTCAGATACTCCCATAAGAAGAAGTCAGCGGTAGTCAAATCTGGCGATCGTGCTGGCCAGCGGACATCTCCAAATCTGGAAATCAATCGGCTTCGAAATGTAGGCCGCAAGGTATCCATGGATCGTCGAGACATCTGAACGTTGCCTCGTCTTACTGGAACCATATCTGATGTAGGTTGTGGTTGTCCAGTGCTGGAAGAAGAACGGCTTTAACCATATCCACATAGCGATCACTAGTAACTGTAACATCTAGGCCATTATTGTCCTCAAAGAAATAAGGGCCTATGATGCCAAAATAAGTAACAGCAAGCCACACGATCACACGTTCCCTATGGAGCGGTTTCTCATGTAGCATACGTGAATTACCTGGTGCGTAGTACCGGAAATTTTGCTTGTTCTCATCCCCACTAAGTTCAAAATGGGCCTCATCTGACATCACTAACTTGCTCAAAATCCGCGGTTCGGCTGCTAAACGATTACGAAAGACCACTGTAAACTTCCCTCGGGCTACTTTGTCACGTTCATTCAGCTATTGCATAACCTGCATCGTGTAGGGGTGGAAGTGTAGATCACCATGGATGATACGCTGCAGGAAACGTCACGACATTACTAGCGCTAAAGTATGGCAGACAGCGAAACACTGACGACTACGAATGAGAGCCTGATGGGCTTCCTACACTCGCGCAGGAGTTCGTTGTAACCATCGGCGTCCTCGAAAGAGCGATACTCTGCAGCCCAAGGAACCATAATTGCAAATGGCAGACCTTTTCTACTTCATTCCGCACACACACATACAACGAGCAGGCACATATGCCTTCTTTCTACAAGATTCAAATCAGGCTATTCCTTATGCTCAACCCTATATTTCCAGTTGCCATTTCTACAGCAACTGTTGTTCTTTCCACATTAGCACTGCACTTCCAGCGAATTGTGGTAACATCCTCTCCATCAGCACCACCGAAGTGAGTTTTATATATATTCTGCTTGATCACTGGCAATTAATTGCAATGTATCCACCTGATCTCCGTTGTGAATCAAGGTATGCGCGACAAAATCATGAACTTCCAAGGCAGTTGGACTCGTTGCATTAATGTAAAATTTTACACGAATAGTGTTTACACTGCTGTGTATTTTCATGTTAGTAATTTTCAGTGAGTAACAAATTTGGAAAACAAGCAATTGTACCAAGACGATGTACAATATTGATTTATTTTGTACGCACAAGCTCTAATTCCACTTTATCGCTGTCACAAATTTACCTAATATAAATGCTGTAGTGTTATCCAGTTAATCTGGATTACTTATTGCGTGTAACTGTAAATTAAAATGATTTTCTTGTGTAACCTAAAACCACAGCAAAATAATTATTCGTGGCCACCTCTGTCTGTCATTAAATCACCAATGAAAACAGGAGCTCCATAAATCATTGTCAATTTTACACTTTCGGGTAGAACTTCCTTTTTCTTTCTTTTTTTTTCTTTATTTCCTTCTTTGTTGGTTTTTGTGTGTGTTTAACGTCCTTTAAAATACCTATTCGCAATGTGAGGTTAAAATTGAACTATCTTCTCCAGCACAATCCCTATTATCTAAATACGTTTCTTCAATTAAGAGAAAATAATGCTTCTCATCAAAAAATGAACACATCCAAACCTCTATACATCCATACCTCAGCTACAGCTAACGACATCTTCAGTTTTAAAGGTGTATGAATCATTGGTTAAAATCATTTGAGTCTAATCTCAGTTTTTGTGTAAAAGCTGTTAGATTTACAAAGATTTAAATTATGTTCCTTCAATACAAATGAATATAAACTGCTGCGAGGATATACAAACATATTGTTATCCTTTCAAGTTCTGCTGTTATAAAGTTATTTCTCGCAATGTCATGGCAAGAGCAAGAGATTTCAAGGCCAACTTATTCGGCCCGAACTTAAATATCTGACTGTCTATTCTCTATAGGTTTATGCCCACCGTGAGATGTACTGAGACCTCGCGCGCGAATAACTCGCAACTACGACCGGCGCCTCCCGGCTCATCTACCTGACTGCGGGTTACGCTAATTGGCCTAAATCAATTGCCGCGTGGAACAATAGTAATTATGTGCCGCTTTTTTTGCTCTAGAGGATTCCTATAGGCCATTTCGAGTAGGTTCTTCTTCTGGAAAGTTCTGCTTTATGTACGGGACCTATATGAATGCTGTTCTTGTCAGGACAGGAGTTCTGTTAATCAAGAAGTTACGGAGTGAAAAGCGAAGGGCGAAAATGGATAGTGTCACTGCAGTTCAGTTGTAAGTGATGTCTGAGCAGTTCAATTGTGATTTAATTCGACGGATCGGTTATGTTGTGTTGCAAGTTTGTGTCATCAGCGACTCAAGTGTGACGTTTGTGCAACGTTGAGTGCCTAAGTGATAATTGAAGTGTATTTCGTAGTAACAGTTACAATTTGTTACAGTACAATGAAACTGTTTCTACAAACGTTTATCTCATTTAGCATGAAGTGGATAAATCTTTGTAAATGAATGTAAAGTATATAAAAGTATACGACAGCGGATATACAAAGCTATGTGAATACAACACATCAGATTTTTTTAAGTGGTCGTGCTTCACTTTTTCTTATTATGTCAAGGAAAGTGTATGAAATCTTAAGCCTAGCATAGAACAACCTAGTTTAAAATGATCGGCAATCGCATCTGCTATATCCTCTTTGTGCCTTCAACGAATTGTGTACTGAAACCATTTCCGCAAATATTTATCTTAACTTAAAGCTGACAGTGAAATAACGCTTTTGTGAGCATAATAGGTAGAGAAGGTCTTATGAATTTAGCACATAATATTTTTATATGATTACTGTGATATAATATAGTGGATATGTGTGAATTTATTATTGGTAGAGAAAGTCATGAGTGCAACACATCAGTTTTTTGAAGTTTTACGTCGCCATTCGTTTCCTTTTATGCTTCTTTATTACTTTCTCTACTACGTATAGTAAGTAGGGGAAGTATTGTATTCCACAAAAAATTCGATACCGAGATTTTCGATACCGAGATTTCACCGGAAATATATGTTTTGAGACCCCCTGAATCCAAAAACAGCATTTTTGGAAACATGTCCGTGTGTGTGTCTGTGTGTGTGTGTGTGTGTGTGTGTGTGTCTGTGAACAGCATAACTCAGAAACAAACAGTCGGATAAACACCAATCTTGGTATTTAGGTTCAATATCTTCCAGGGATGCAACACGAAGGTTTTCAACAAAATCCCCCCACCCCAGGATACCCTTTACATGGAAGATTTTTCGAAAATTTTAATTTTCTCAAAAACGGCTATAACGATTTTGATTAAAATGTCATATGTTTAAGATATTTTCATGACAAATAAAACGTATATCTTGAATTTTCTGGGAATGTCTCCAAAAGTGTTCTTCATCGTGAACGACTTTTGCATAATCGGTAAACCATAAGAGATAGACAAAATTTTACTACACAAAAAATGTAGATCGCGTTAAAATACACAATTCTTGTCATATACATTTTTACTTTCTCTACTACGTACAGTAAGTAGGGGGAGTATTGTATTCCACCCAAAAATTCGATACTGAGATTTCACCGGAAATACATGTTTTGAGACCCCTGAATCAAAAAAAGCACTTTTGGAAACATGTCCGTGTGTGTGTCTGTGTGTCTGTCTGTGTCTGTGTGTGTCTGCTGTGAACAGCATAACTCAGAAACGAACAGTCGGATAAACACCAAACTTGATATTTAGGATCAGTATCTTCCAAGGATGCGACACGAAGGTTTTCAAGAAAATCCCCCCACCCCAGATTACCCTTTACTTGGAATATTTTTCAAATATTTTAATTTTCCCAAAAAGGGCTCTAACGATTTTGATTAAAATATCATATGTTTAAGATATTTTTATGACAAATAAAATGTATATTTGAATTTCCTGGGAATGTCTCCAAAAGTGTTCTTCATTGTGAACGACTTTTGCATAACTGGTAAACCATAAGAGATAGACAAACGTTTACTACACAAAAATTTAGATTGCATTAAAATATACAATTTATGTCATATACATTTTTTGTTGTTGAGTGAACCATTTGCGAGATATTTCTTGTTATTCCCTTAAATGTTTCAATACTTATTTTCTCAAATGGGAATTCGTTATTCATTTTTTTGTCTTGGATATGCAAAGAGTATTAACCTGTGGGAAAGGAATGGTGCTGCACCTAGCAACCAGCTATTAAGAGATATGTATGTGCTTAAAGGTTAGTGTATTTCCAAATTGCCCTTGTAAATATATATTCCCCTTACATCTACAAGAAAATTAGCAATAAGATAGACTCTGCAAATGTTTATCTCGATTAACATGAAGTAGATGGAGAATAAGCGTTTGTATAAATAGTTTGTGCAAGAGTAGAGAAAGTCATGTGAGTGTAACACATCAGATCTTTTTTGTTGAGTGAACCATTTTCGAGATATTGCTTGTTATTCTCTTAAATTTTTCAATACTTTATTTCTTAAATGGGAATTCGTTATTCATTTTTTTGTCTTTGATATTCAAAGAGTATTAATCAGTGGCAAAGGGAATGGTGCTGCACCTAGCAACCAGATATTAAGAGATATGTATATGCCTAAAGGCTACTGTATTTCTATATTGTCCTTGTAAATATATATTCCCCTTACATCTACAAGAAAATTAACAATAAGATAGACTCTGCAAATGTTTATCTCGATCAACATGAAGTAGGTGGAGAATAAGCCTTTGTAAAAATAGTTTGTACAAGAGTATAGAAAGTCGTGTGAGTGTAATACATCAGATTTTTTTTCCTTGAGTGAACCATTTTCGAGATATTGCCTGTTATTCCCTTAAATTTTGCAATACTTCCCTTCTCAAATGTGAATTCGTTATTCATTTTTTTGTCTTGGATATGCAAAGAGTATCAATATGTGGCAAAGAGAATGGTGCTGCACCTAGCAACCAGCTATTAAGATATATGTCTATGCTTAAAGGCTACAGTATTTCTATATTGCCCTTGCAAATACAAAACAAGGGGAACATAGTACGCCTTTAGCGATAGTCAAATATTTCTAGAACTGTCGCTATGTGTAAAATGTAATTCTCTTTGCATGCCAAAAGATCGTTTCTGCAAATGTTTATCTCGATTAATGTGAAATAGATTGAGAATAGGAGTTTGTAAAAATAATTTGTACAAGAGTAGAGAAAGTCATGTGAGTGTAACACATAAAATTTTTTCTGTTTATTTCCTTTCACTCGAAATGTAAAACAAAATGTGTGGTTTCAAATCAATAACATAGCGACCCGTTTATTAATGACTTTACTATCTAGTGTATTCCGGTAATGTGTATTGAAAGCATTTCCGCAAACGCTTGTATCGAGTAAAAGTAATTAGAAGGAAAACGTTTTGGAAGAGTAGTTTGTAGAACAGTAGCTAGAGAAAAATCACGTGATACAACACGTCGTGTTTTCTTCTCCTCTTCTCAATCCGCATTATGTTACATGTTCGTCGCAACTTGCCATATTTTTTTTCCAAACGAACTATAATTTTGCGCCATAATAAACTAGAACCGGTTCCGAAGGATACCTGCTTCCTTGTACAACGTAATAATAATAATAATAATAATAATAATAATAATAATAATAATAATAATAATCGAGTGTGTAATTAGTGGCGGTGCAAGTGGTAGCAGGGAGGACGACTTCCATGTTCACGATGACCTTCTTACCGATAATGAGGTATCCAAGTGTTGAGGACGCGGACAGGGCGTTCTTCACAGTCTGGGAAGTCGCATTGAGTTGATCGGACACTGGAAGTCACGATGTTCCGGCGTCAGCTGTGTCGACGGTTTAGTGATGTCAACATACCCTACCACATAGCTACTAACATACATTTCCAATAGCACGAGCATAGACGCAGAAACTGTCATGTCTTGTTTATACCCTGGCCTGGACCGCTTCTTGGTGGTATCTAGTTTCTGGAGGTCCGCAGTCAGTCCATCAGGGCTTAAAATGTGTACCGTGTAACGTACTTCTTTCAAAGAGCTGACACTTCTTGGGGTTCATCATGAGGTTATCCTGGTGAAGCCTTTCGACCTTTCTTCAGGTCGCTCAGCTAAACCTCGAATATCTTGCCTTTAGGAATGACGTCGTCGAGGTAACGGTGACAAGTGTCGAATGTAAGGCCGTTCATTGCAGATTGCATAAGTCTGTGGAACAGTGCGGCGGCGTTGCAGATTCCGAAAGCCTATACCGTAAACCATCACAGCCCATGTTCAGTAAAAGCACTGTCTTCTGTTTGTCGTCGTGGTGAAGTTCACTTAACAGTAATCTAGGGTGACAAACCAGTGAGCTGAGGTATCCGGGGTGTCGCCAACGCACAAATAAACTTCTTTGGTAACGTCGTTGATCTTCCTATAGTCATCCTGAAGCCAGAATATAAATCCTCCTTTTTCATTAGCTCTACCGCTGAGGACCACACTTCATAGGCTTCTTCTATGATGTCTCCGGTCTTCATGTCCACTATCCGGTTGTTTATCTCCTTCTTCACTAGGGGACACGGTGAGGCGGCTGTCTAATCGGTCGAGCATCACCGGTGTCAATGCAATGCATCACTCTATCGGTGCGGACATAATAAATTTTCGAATAGGCTGAAGAGGTCCTGGAATTACGCAAACAGGTTTAGGGATTAGTTTCTTCTCGCCACGGGGGTTCTCAGTCTCCTCCTGGATAACATTATCCAGACGCCCATGCAGTTTCTTGGTGTTCAGTTGGTTTTAAGTGTTTCTATCTGCAAGTATTATGGAAGCGACGAGCTCACAATTTCCCAGGACAATTCTGTTAACCATTTCCTGATCTCGGTGTATGTTATTAACGTTTTTAACCAGGAATGTCTCGCGAGCAGGAAGCAGCGCCCTTGCGACTTAAATCCGATCCTTTTTGAATCCTCTTCCGTCCAGGATCGTGTTACTTAATATGGGTTTATCTGCCACGCCGTCACTACACTTCTGCTCCACTTTGGAACCATCTCTCGTTCGGCAAGTAGAACCATCACAGTCCAGAACCTCTTCTCCGGATGCTACAGGAACTCGCACAGGTGCAATGTGCTCGACCTCCACCTTGGCATGGAAGAAAGGAAAAGCGTTCAGGCCCAGGGTAACTTCCGCGGTGTGTAAGGGGACATATACCCAATGGAATAGAGTATTGAATATAACAAGAATAACTAACAATTTAAAGTAATATTGAGAATGAGTTTTACTGTAAGATAACTTGTACCGTAGAAATGTAAAGAACACTGTAATTAGCAACCACGCGAGCTAGCAACAGGAGTGAAAGTCCATCCTAATGTACACAGGAGTTAGGCAAAGTAACAGAAAATGGAAAGAGGTTCAAGGCTAGAATGTGATAGAGAGGTCTAATTCCTAGAAGCCAAGGGAGTTGGAAAAGTAGAAAGAGAAACAAGATTTGTATAGTGAGAAGGATATGGTAGGTTTTACCAGAGAAGTCAAAGAGAAACGTGACTTCTAAAATGTAGAACATTTTATTTTCATAGCACCCTAAGTAAATAACCAATGAGAATAGTTGTTGTACATGAATGCGCGAATTCTAGCGTCACAGTGGGAAATATAAAATGGGAGAGAGGCCCCAAGTTCCTCATTCTGATTTTGCTCTCACTCACACTCTCTACATAGAGTCTTGGTGATTGTCAGCGATGTAATACATGTGAAGTAAGGCAGAAGATTCTGTGCATGTATGTGGGTGTGAAATATCGAGTGATGCAGTTAAATAGGTCCACATAATATATCACTGTAGCGGGAAGGTTAAATGTAGAGCTTTTATATTATTTTAGTGTTAATCAGGAGAAATATACTAGCCGCTTTAGTTGTCATTATATTTGAATAAATTAGGCTATTTAAGGGAAAGTCAGTTTGTTATTTGCCTTCACCTACACAATCTTGAGAATAGCAAGTTAGCTAGCTAGGATAGGGATTTTCTTTAGCTCTACGACAAGCAGCCCGGCAAAGAATTTCCAAGAGAACTTCGAAGATTCCGAGACAGCATCTATGCGAGATAGTACGTGGTACTCATGTGCAAGCCCTACCATCCCGCAACCAATACTCATGTTTATAGACTACTACTGCCAAGGTTCAACTACAAGTAACTTCCTCAGTCACGGTAAGATTTTCACCCGAGGCTGGTTTGTAGCTCGTAGCCCTAACCGGCGACGTTTATTGTAGTCCCCATACCACATTGGACGTGGCGATAGATAGTGAGGCCCCGTATCCACCTTCAAATACAGCCCCGAATCCATCTGGTGTTACAAGACCAGATCAGTTCTCTTAAGTATCTGGACTCCCCTCAAATCCAGCACTTAGGTCTCCCGCATCCAATTCAGATGGTTAAGCTGTTATGTTAGCAACGGGTTATCGTCATTTACGGCCGTCACGCTCTGACCGGCACCGGGTGGCTCTTCCGTTCGTCATCTTTGCTGCTTCAATGTGGAGAGCATCTACGGCGTCGTTGACGTTACGTGTTCCGCTAGAAGAAGCTGTTGTTTCATCTCCCGATCTGCTACCGCTGATGAATTTTGGGCTGCCTGTCTGGAAATATAATGAGATGGTATATCCGTAAGACCCTCCACCTCAATGGCGAGTTCTTGTAAGGCATTCGCCCGATTGTTGAACTCTTGCCTTTAACTGAACCCGGTAAGCGGCAGCCAGGTGATGTTCTTCATAGCACCCCTCCAACAATTATATTGTTGGCAGAGTCTTAGGTGGGGAATTCATGAAGAGTTTCCGCGTCTTGCCCCTGTACTGCAGCCAAGCGCTGTGTCTCCTCTCCGCCGGCGCCCAACCTGCCGCTTAAAACCTACGCAGAACTGCGTCAAGTCTCGGTCAGGGCGATGCTTTTATGTTTACTTATTCTCTTTTATTACACTTAGTAAATTTGAATGTGGAAGGGATTATTCCCACTAAGGTCACAAGGATAGGATCAGCAAAGTTTACTTCCTGATGAGTAATTGTTCCACTTAATGATGTAACTATTCGTATATTTTAAGAGGCATGGATACAGTAATTAATTAAAAGGATTCTTGAGGCCTCTTACTGCACAGGATGTTTAACTGTTCTCTGTAATATTGGGATGTTCCATCTATAAATATTTTAGGCGCAATGTATAGAATATTCAGAAGTACATAAAATTCCATACAGTTACCTAAGAAACTTAAAAACGACTTTACACGACCTAAGAGTAAAATCAAATAAATCAGAACGGAACACATTAAAATTAGCCGGCAAATAATAGTAATAAATTAACACCAAATCGAATTAAATATTAAATAATTAAGAGAGACCAACACCTGAAAGTGAAACGATCAGAAAGTCCAAAAGTACAGGCACTTGCCCTGAGGATGACTTCATGTCTTTAGAAATAAGTTACAAGGTTATTTAGCAAGCTGCACACTTGTGAAGGACCAGGAAACAACTCCCAGAGCTAGACAATTCCGTAGCTAACCTCGGTGTAAGACAGAAGCGCCACCTAGCAACCCAAACAAAAGAAGACCAGGCAACGTTCATACTCAAAACACAGCCTTCAGCTGATGTAAGCGCGAAGGATTAATGATACCGAATTGTCACACTTCGCTGTTTTTGCATTAAACCATCCCTTACTCGTAGGACACTACACATTCGGCACGGATCTTGGCTTCCAGGTAGCGGCGCAGCTCCTCCACTGCGGCGTCTGTCATCACCTTGTTTTCTTTCGTCTGCCCACTCAGTCGTTCCTCTTGCTAATTTAGACGCTCTTCCAACGTATTTATTTTTCCTCCACGTCATATTTGTTTTCTTCTAACTCCTTAACATTATCAATTTTTAAGTTTATCGCCCTAGCATTCATCTCCGATTTTACAGAGTTAATGTCAATGTCAGAGTAATGTCAAATGATTTCGGATTTCATTTTCTCCATTTCGTTCCCAATGTCACGACCAAGTTCGGATTTCATCCACTCTATTTCAACTTCGTTACTCTTGATTTCACCGTCTTCACTTCAGTTCCTAATCCCTCCATTCCACAATTTACATTTTTCATTTATTTCTACAAGATCTGTATCCCAGTCAATAGTTTTTAAAAATTTTCTTCATCTTGACTTATATCATCCAGCTCTTAACAGCAGTGTGACTTTGTCTAGCTCTCAGTGTCAGTTCCCTGATATGATGTAATTCAAATTTACATTGTCATTACGTATAGTTTTCATTGTATCTTCGCTTTCTTCGTGACGTAGCAGTGTAATTGAATACACATGACACAGCCTCTACAGTTCACCCTCTGGAGGTTCGAACACAAGACATCGCTTAACTTCTTCAGTAGCAGCACTCATATGAAGTAGCAACTTTACTCAGAGAACGCGCTGAATAGCCCTGTTTGTCGCACCAGAAACCTACTCACTAATTGCTGACTCGTGAGGGTGCTCGCTTATATAGCCGTTGGAATTTTCCAAAGTGTTCTAGAATATTCGGGAGGCGATAAGAAGCGAAACTTCTGAAGATTATGCTTAACTCTCCATACCGCTTCAGATGTTTACGTTGGGCGAGAGCGAGTGCTATGCCTTATTTCGCCGTCTCTTCAAACGGAAGGGCTCGAGCTATAGCTGCGTCACAATATACCAGGTGTTAAATAAAGGGTATTCCATATTTTGAGGGCTGATAGTGTGGGCCAAAGCAAGAAGAACATTTAAATAAACTTGAGTTCTAAAACGCATACGTTAAAGAGCTATGAGTACTTCTTCTCTTCCATTGCAAGCTCCTTGCTATGACACACGGCCTACAGCAGGCAGTAAACAAATAAGGACACATTACTCTCTTATTGTCTGTGCATACAGCATGCAGTAAACATCAGTTGGTGTTGTTGCTGTAAACTCTATTCACAGTTCTGTAAGTGCTATGCATATTAATGGAATCAGTTTGTAACTTGATAAGCTTGTGAAATGCTTTAACATTGTAGTTTTATCTTGAAAACTTTGGTGTATGTAACCCGCATTAAAGACCTCAAACACTACAGGAAGGCATTATCAATACCTGCCAGAGCACCCGTGACCAACCTGGAGTCTTTCAGACAGTTCGTGATTTCCCAAGACGTTAGCCACAAGCATGCATCCTTTAGCGATGGTTCACAAGTGCAGATCTTATGTAATCGCAAGCAGATTACATTAGAAGCTATGCTGTTTCACAGTGACAGAGTAGTGTGTCTTCATTTGTTTACTGCATTCTGTATGTCATACATAATAGTAAATAGCTTGCAGTAGAAGAGAGGTTTCACAGTAGCGAAGATGAACAAATGCTCATAGCTCTTAAGGTATGCCCATTTTGGTCTTGTTTTGGTCCATACTACCACCTCTAAAATATGGAATACTTTTTCTTTTAACATCCAGTTAAATCTAGTGAATTTTCTGCGAATAGCCTATGAAGTCCCCTTCCTTATGAATTAGTTTTGTAAATTTTGTAACTTACAAACCATAAGAGATATATAAAAACTTTTTATACAAAAATACATATTGCGCTTTAACACAATTTATCTCAAATAATGTTTGTCTCATTTACCTTTTTCAGATATTCTTTGTTATTGTGTGGAATGTTTAAATATATTATATATTTTCAAGAGCTAAGTCGTTTCGTTTCTCTTTCATCTTCTTTTTCTCCCTTATGGTATCATACAAGGAAAACAAAATTTCAAATTTAACATAGAGCGTCACACTTTTTAAAGATTTTGACTATTGCTTAAGCCCCCTGTGTCTTCCTTGTACCTACAACGGAATGTGCAATAACATTTCTGCAAACGTTTATTTCTGTTAACAAGTTGTCAAGTTGTAGATAGAAGAATAAGCTATTGCAGTTTCTAAAGGAGCGGGTAGAGAAAGCAATGTGAATGTTACACTTCATATATTTCTTAAATGCTATCAGCGATCTGTTGCTTTCGTGACGTCATGGAGAGTGTTGAAATTCCTCCTCAATATATAGCGACACTTTTTTAAACTTTTGACTACCGCTCTGTTCTCCTATCTCCCTGTTCTACCTACAACGGAATACGTTGGTAATGAAACTATTTCTGAAAAAGTCGTAGAACGTGTAGAACATTTACAATAGTAGACCTTTAGAAAAATAATCATGTGTTTGTAGAAGTTATATAAAACTAAATGATCGTGGCTAGAAAAGTCGTGTGAATGTAACGCACCACAGGTTTGCTCCTTACACTAGCAGCATATTGTTTGTGCTTATCAGTAATGTACAGTTTCAGAGAATTATTAACACAAAATTAAAACATCTATTGCCCACTTCAGTTACGTAAATTCTATTTGCAGGCGACGATTATTAAGAAGCGAGATGCTTGCGAGAGAGATATACTATCGATTTTGCTGACGCTGTGGACATCTATTGGAGGAAATGGCAACCAAGAGCTGCAGCACTACTTGACTAAGAGCCCTCACTTGTTTCTCGATAATTAAATGTTTTCAGCCGAAGGGAGAAACGGTAGCGATATGTGGAACAGAAGCAAATAAGAACGTTTTATGGTATTAGCTCAAACAAGCTAAATGAAATTATATGCTACGTTATCTAATTTTTTTCAATAAGCGGCGAAGTCTTCCTTTGGGATTTTGTTAATTCATCTGAGTTTTTGTGGAGGACATTGCCAGAAGGATTATTTTTAATTAACATTCTTTCGTTCTTTAAAACCTCTGAATATTCTAGAGCTATATTCCTATAGCTCGATAGCATTTAATCCTCTCGTTTATTGAAAACACCAGAAAGTATATATTTCGGGTTTTACATAAAAACCAACTGTGTAATGATATGTCAAACAACGGAGCAAAACTACCTGCAAAAATATTGGCAATTAGTGTAAAACAAAATTATTTTACTTATTATTATTACTATTATTATTACTATTATTACCACTACAAGAATTGAGACATTTCTAGGCACAACATAACTATGTGTTTGAAGTAGCTATTCCTGCTACCTTATATTTATAATATAAAAAGAGGAAATGTTAAAGCGTTCTTGTTCCAGTGTACCGCGGAAACTATTTATTCGGATTGAATAATTTGTTCAATTCTGCACAGTTTAAACCCTTGTGTATGAAATAATCTATATATTTTAGAATTATCTTATTATTTAAAAATAAACTTCAATATTAATTTGATTCTTTGTATCACGGCCATCTTCTCGTACCAATTATAAACGTTCAGATTCTATAGCCGTTTTGATCTTCCTGAAATGCTAAGGTTTCTGCACACTAATCCAGAAAAGTTTCGACATCAGTTTTACCTGAGATTCTAACTTACTGGACTGGACTATGCTACACAAATAAGAGAATCGCAAACACAACTGTTTCAGGTGTTACAGCACGAAGCAGAGAGAAGAAGAGGAGTAATAGACCAGTCTTTCATAGTAGTTCAGATATTGATTATGTCAAAGTAGAGTATAGATCGCTCGTATGAATAAAATGCGTCTGTAATGTAAAGCAAAAGTGGAGTAATGCCGAGCCATATGGGTTTTTGTGTTGTAGATAAACACTTTCGAGACATACAAGAAAGCTCTATAGTTACAAATAAGCATAAAAGATTTTCGGCCCATTTCATGTGTAACTTTAGAAAACACAACAGGCTACGTTTCATTATTAAATTGTTGCATAGTAAAACATAAAAACATGGAGGACATGTTAAAACCGATTTAGGATGAGCTAGATTTGCAGTAAAATCCTATTCTCAGTAGAGTATTACAAGATTCTCAAAATTGCTGTCACTTATTTTCTCATTCGTCAAACCCCGATAAGCTGTAAGCCTTTAGTTTTTTTCTATTCTGCAAGAGTTCTAGTTTGCAAGTATTGGCTTTTAACCTGAGATGAAATTTCTTACCAAAATTCGTATTTAACTCGTATATCTTACAAAGCTCAAAATGAAGATTTTCGTGGAATTCCCCTACTCGAAATAAAACTGTTACAACAAAATGTGTCTTTTCTTCCTAAAAATGGTTCTAACTATATCGATTATGATAGCAGAAGTTGAAGATATTGGCATTATGAATTAACGTGACTATATCTTCAATTCTCTGTAAATAATCTGTGAATTCTTCTTTATTCTAAGTGAAATTTATATAATAAATAATAACGGACAAAATATCTGCAGGAAAAAAGTGGAACTCACAAATTATAGAATTGAAGACATGGCCGGAATAAAGGTGTTACAAGCCCTCCTTTGCGATTCGATTATTACTGAGCATGTAAATAGGGTGCAGCACAGCTCTGTACCTCGCGACCAGAGATGACTTTATCCCGATGTCCTAACCGTCAGTTAAATCAGGCATGTAAAAGTCTGCATTGTGAGGGCGAGTTCAACCTGCTCCTCATTCAAATACTAGCTTCTAGCTTTCTCAAGTTATAGTCAACTGGTTGTGTTAACTAGTCAATTAGAGCAAAATGTTCACTAGTTTGTCTCTTTTGCTACACGTAACTATTACCCAAAGACAACGGTAAAAGAAGTCTTGTCAAAAAAAAAGGGCCAAGTCAAAGAATCGAAAAGAATATACAGAATGATAAAACCATATACGACTTCTACAGATATCCAAACAGCAGGAAAACAATTTGTTTAGGTAAAACCATTGTATTTAAAAATTTTCATCACAACATCTCTCAACATTAACAAAAAATAATTTTCGGCCATTTTGCAACACGAGTGCATAAAATCTCTGCTTTTTTATTGTTTGTGTGAAAATATTTGGTCCGAAAACTACCATCCCTTATCTGGAAATAGGTATGAAAATAACCATTCATTTAGTAGGAATGGTTCTTTGAAAATCTATTGCAAGTATTAGACAAGATTACTAAGTGTTCGTAAGAGGCGGGTGGCATGCCTCCCACTTCATGACAAGATAGCACCCAGTTGTATTGCCCCCGTAAGATAAGAAATTGTGTACATGAGCTTGCCTTATACAAAACCTTATACAGTAAAACCTCTATCTTTGGACACCCCTGTATGTTAGACACCGCATTACTTGGACATATTTTTTGGAATCGGACAAACTCCTGTGTCTAATACATCTTGTAGTTGGTCATCCCTAAATGCTGGAACCTGGACACCCATATGTTCCTATTTTGGATAATTCTTTATTTTTATTGTGTATTTCTACTATATATGTACCTGTTAGGGTTAAGTGATATTCAACCATGCATTAGAGGTCCATGAAAAAGCTCCTTCTACCACTCAAGAAGTGCTAGAGAAGGTTTTATCAACCGATGACAATATTGAAGAAATATCTTCAGATGAAGATGATGTTATTTCTCTTCCTGCAAATCCCCCCACCCATCAACGAGCTCTTGAGTGCATTAAGGAATTGAAGAATGATGCATTTGCACATGTCAGCCATAAATGACTGAACTTTTATATGGACGTGAGCGACATACTGAAAAAAAGGGGAATTATCAAAAATAAAAAATACCAAGCAATGTCCTTTAACAAACTTTTACAAAAAGCAACGACAATTTGTATGTATACAAATTGGTATATGTGTGTGTGTGTGTATGTGCGTGTGTACTGAATGTGTCGTAACATGTATAGAACTGTTACGCATACGTTAGACAATACACACCTTATTACCTACCTTCCCTACTACGCATAGTTAAGTAGGGAGAGTAATGCATTCTACCCAAAAATTCCATACCAAGATTTCAACCAGAAATACATGTTTTAAGGACCCCTGAATCCAATAACAGCATTTTTAGAAAAAGGTCTGTGTTTTTGTGGATGTGTGTCTGTGTGACTGTGAGCAGCATAACGCAAAAAGGAAAAATAGAATAATACCAAACTTGGTATTTAGGTTCAGTATCTTTCAAAGATGCGACACGAAAATTTTCAAGAAACGCCCCCACTCAGACTGCGCTTTACATGGAACATTTTTCGAAAATTTTGATTTTCTCAAAAATGGCTCTAAGGACTTTGATTACAATGTCATACATTTAAGATATTTCCATGAGTAATAAAATGTGTATGTTGAATTTTCCGGGAACGTCCCCAAAAGTCCTCTTCTTTCTGAATGGCTTTTGCATAATGGCAAACCGTAAGAGATCGATAAACTTTTCCTACATAAATGTAGAGCTCGTTAAAACACACAATTTATGCCACAATTTATATATATATATATATATATATATATATATACATACACACTGCCGTTTGCGAAAACAGCAAAACCAAGAAGGAAACCCATGAATTCAATGAATTCAGGTTAGGTGCATGATAAGTAACAAATGATAAACGTTTCAAATCTATACATGACCTTTGAGCCCTAATATTCAGTATTTGGTGTAGTCTCCATGCGCTGCAATTAGAGCTACTATACGCCGTGGCATTGAATCGAAAAGCTTCTGAATAAGTGCCTGAGGGATTTCCCTCCACACAGTTTGTATTCGAACCCACAAATCCGTGACACTGGTTACTGGAGGAGCGTGACACACAAGGTGCCGAACAACCATATCCTAGACATGTACAATGAGCGAGGTATCAGACAAACGTGCAGGCCAGGGAAGCAATGGTACCTGTCGCTCTTCGGAGGACGCTTATACATTCCACGTAATATGTGGCCGGGCATTGTCCTCTTGAAATGTGGCATGTGGAGATGCCTGAAGCGGGAGGAGTATCTCAAGCTCTACAACCACCGTTAGGTACCGGTTGCTGTTCAAAGTGCCCTCAATTCGTAGGAGGCGAGATCGGTTGTTGTAACCAATGGCGCCCCAAACCATCACACCTGGTGTTTGTCCGCTATGCCGCTCAACAATGCAACCCTCCAGCTTGCGCTCACCACGTTACCGCCGGACACGTATGCGGCCATCACTGTAGACACGTTGAAGCGGGACTCGTCCGAAAAGACTACATTTTGCCACTCAGCACCCCAGTGACGGTGTTCACGTGCCCATTGCAGTCGGAGGAGCTTGTGGTTTCTGGACAATGGAAGCCGACGTAATGGCATGCATGCAACCAGTCCAACCTGCAGCAGGCGGCGACGAACCGTTGATGCTAACAAGTTAACACATGTTGCGGTGCTCCAGCGTCGAGCCAACATTGTGGATGTAGCTGTACGGTTCGTTATAGCGATGCGGACAAGATGACGGTCATTCTGTGCTGTGGTCATGTTCTGAGGTCCAGTACCCGCTCTTCGCTGCGTACGACCTTCATCTATCCACTGCTTCCACACACGCATCACTGTCGTAGCAGCAAATGTCATGGTATGACAAACCCGCTTAGTGGAGACCGATCATTCTGCCCCGTTTGAACTCACTCACCGATATGGCTCCCTTTGACTTCGACAAGGAATAGTGGCACACATTTTATTGTTTCCACCCTGTTTGACAGCTCTGCACTGATTACACTGGGCGCAACACTGACCTTGTCGGACCGACACGAGAGAGATCTGCTCGGCCTACGTGTGTCTCTCTACGAACCTAATCACTTATTGCTTGCACACTCTTGTACACTTCCACCAAGTTTGGAGTTATTCGGGAAATTCTGTTTTGATGTTGCAATTTTTACAAACGTCAGTGTATATATATTTGGAGTAAACCATTTCCAAAATATTCCTTGTTATTTCTTTGAATTTTCAAATGCTTATACTTTTTCGCAAATAAGAATTCGTTATTCGTTTTTTTTTTTTTTTTTTTTTTGTCCTGGTAATGCAAAGAAAATGAAATGTTCCACATAGCAACCAGCTTTAAAATAGTTCACTATCGCTTAAAGCCTACCACATTCTCCTTGCACTTACAAGAACATTAGCAATACGTTTCTACGTATCTTTATCTTGATTAACATGAAATAAATGGAGAATAAGTATTTGTAAAAATAGTTTGTACAAAAGTAGAGAAAGTCATGTGAGTGCAAACATCAGAAATTTTTGTACAATTTTTATGGTCTGTTTTATTTGATACAACAGTTGCTTGGCATTATGTAGCCTACACCCATTTCTTTTCCATTGAATGAAAGAACCGTCTACTTGCTCTTCGTTAGATAACCCGTTAAGTTGGACAATTTGAACCATACGTGTCCAGGTTAGCGAGGGTTTACTGTACCAAGTTGCGGCCGAGAAAGCTTAAAAGTCTAAGGCTGATAGAAGAGAGCAAAACAAACGTGTCAAATGACATGGCTGTGAAAAAAATGAATGCCAACACCAGTAATACTAATCAATAAAAAATACACTTGTAATATCCCTTGCGGTATTCATGCTTCTAAGCCATTTCAAACTTGTAATCCTTTATAAAAAATGTTCAAAGGTACGGCTTCAATACAAACTCTGCAATAACGTAGCACTGTCTGTCGTACAGATTCAGACTCCAGATGAGCTAAGATGAGTTAAAGAATCAGCAACTACAAGCATCCGGGTGAGTATGCCTCAATGAAGAATAATATGCAATACTGCATTCTGATGTCCTGGCGTATTTATAATTCTAACATTCTAGGTTTTGAAGCTTGAATGTCGTATGTCACGGGGTTTTGTTTTGTTTTTCTTTTATTCGAGAAATATGGTCATTTAACAAAAGAGGTCTGTTTTCATCTCTTCTATCATCCCAAGTCTTAGTTACATTCTGTATTTAAAGAATCCTAGTTTAACACAAACTCATGATACGCTGTGCTGTAAAGGATTTTACGAAGAGAGAGCAGGAGGTGCTGTGAAAATGACTTAACAATAGGCATCAGAGATATTTTAACAAACCTGTGATTTGCTTATTCGTTCTCCCGGTGCAGATGTTTCTGGCTGCTCTACTAAATTTTTACTCAGGTTGAAAGCCAATGAAACAGCATTTGTAAATTATAATTCTTGCAGATGAGCACTGCAAATTATTATGCTTTGAAAAAGGAGAAAATGAATGAGGTTAAAACAGAAAATTCCAAAATGTAGCTCTGATCCTACTCTGGTTCTCTATGTGTTTTCTGTGGTTTTTATAGTTTCAGTATTATTATTTTAGTTATATGTATTGTTTTCTTGGCACAGAAGGAACGAAAAAAATGTTCCGTGATCTCATTGTGCACTATGTTCCTCTGCAAACAAAGAAACCTCACTAATTAAATGCACAGCAATGCCTTCTGATGCTGTAGAAGCAAAACTATAAATTTCTAAGACGCTGTTCAAAAGTTTACAGACGTAGTTGACATTTTACTTCACAGCTACAGTCGGTGTTACAAGAATTTTGGCATGTGGTTACATTATAATCATTAAAAGTTTGAAAAATGCCACTCCCTTAAATTTCAGCGGACTGCTCGCCAGAAACTTTATTTCATTGCCAAAATCTGGAGTCATTTAAGAATTATAAGTATAATATGTTATTATATTATTACCAAAAAGGTAGACCACTGCTCTCCTTCCTTTGATCTCGTAAAAATCTGTAAGTAAAGGTGATGCATAAACAGATACCAAATGTTTCTGTACCGATCATATAGTGCAGTTTCAGCCTGATGCATATGTTTCATTCACTTCTAACGTTTGAAACAATCTAATGAAAAAATTAGAAATTAAAAGTTTGAATTAAATTGGAGGCTATAAAATCCCCCAAGGAGAAAGGTAATGGTATTCTTCCACACTGGGAATAAAATTATGTGTGGTTTAACAGCATCTGAAATATAAAAAGTCAAACTGTGCCGAAATGTATCACCCAACATAAACAATAAGGTCGAGGCCACGCTGAGCGTGTATTTTCCTTCTGGGTTCACTGTAGCAACGTAAGATTTATTCCACGTGTTTATTTTCCTGAGGCAAATCGTGTTAAACCGTGTCAAGACGACGAAAAGCTCAAGGTCAGCTCCCTCGCTTCATAAGATGTTACCCCCTCCATAAAAATTTCATTTCGTGCTAAATTTAAGGCTTTAAAAATAAAGTAGTGGAATAAAAGATGAACGGGGCGAGTAGTAGTCTGGTCACGTGACATCAGTAGCTCATACATTAGTCACGAGACTCACCTGTAGTGCGGTGGCCTGCAGTATAAAGCAACTTTACTGCCTTGCCCTGCACCTCCACTCTTATTCTTTACACTTCTCCTGGGGAACCAACATCTTGTTAACAATGGAAATGATGTCAGCGCAACACAGTTGTTTGGCCTGTGAAGCTTAAGGTGAAAACAAATACGCGGCATAAATATGAATATCTGTTTCAATGTTGTGTGTTTCAAACTACAGAGCTCGTTTTAACAAAGCTTCTCTTCAATCTTTAGTTCGTGGCAAACTGATTCTTGCATTTCAAGAATAATATCGTGGACAAGGCCATTCTGAAAATGAAATGAAAAAATCTGATGTGTTATATTCAAATGGCTTTCTCTGCTCTGTGTTCCTTGTTGGTAGGTATGCAAATTATTCTTAAGAAAGTTTACTTTCCGATCCACATCCTTTAATTGAGATAAACCTTTCTGGAAATAGCTACATTACACATTTCGTTATAGATACAAAGGGGATAGCGATAGTTAAATGTTTTGGAACTACGCTATACGTTGGCCTTTATATCCGTACTCTTTCCATGGCATCGCAAAGAACAATTGAAAATCGACAGAACTTCAAAAGAATGGCATTGAAGAATTGAACCATTACTAACGGATATCTTAGAAATTTCTGATGCCACAAAAACGTTATTTGAAATAAATTGTGTTTTAAAGAGATCTACATATTTGTATAGTACGATTTCAGATATCCCTTAACGTTTACAAGCTGTATACGATTATACAAAATATCTTCGGAATGATGGGGACTTCACAGGTTATTCCCAGGAAATTCAAGATATGCAGCATATTTTTCATTAAATATTTTAATATACAGCGTTTTAATCAAAGTTGTTAGAGCCATCTTTTTGAAAAACATAATTTTCGAAAAATGTTACATGTAAAGGGTAGTTGGGATAGAGGGATTTTCTTGAAAAATTTCGTGTCACATCTTTGGAAGATGCTAAACTTAAATACTAAGTTTGGTATTTATCCTAATTTTCGTTTTTGAGTTATGCTGTTCACAGACACACACTCACGCATGTTTTTCTAAAAATGATTTTTATGGATTCAGGGGGTCTCAAAACATATATTTCCGGTGAAATCTCGATATCGAAATTTTGGGGAGCAATGCATTACTTTAACTACTAGGCATTGATAGAGAAAGTATAAATATTTATTTACTGTCGCTGCAGATCAAATATTAAACTATTTAAAATATTTCAAAACTGGCCGACGTCTCGTGCAGAAGTATGCTTAGCTGTCTTATCAGCTTTGAGAAAGTAAAGCGCTGTGTTGCGCGAAGCTATTTCCACTCCGCCAAATTAGCGTGTTTTAGTATTCCTCGGTTTCTTTTCTTTGTGAAGCATTTAATCATTAACACTAGTTACCTAGAAAAACTATTAACAAGGTCGAAAATGTATACATAGCGCTACATTTCAGATTCGTTAGCAGTATATTGAGCCTATGTTCTGGTATTTACGAAACATGTTAGGAAGGAATCCTAAAAACTATGTATATATTTAGCAGACTCCCATATAAACTCTCTTAAATTTCCAACGATTTCAAACAAATCACATCCATGAATATTCGCTTGGCATTTGTTAACACTGTTTATTTAATGCATTCAGTTATTTTCTCGCCTCTTTCAAATAATACCAACATAATAGATAAGTCGGTTCATTATAACGTCACTGTTCTGTTTTTTGTTGCAAGCCTACCACAAGAGTGCGTTTTGTGGTATAGGGTGCTTTGGAAATCTATGTGTTTCCCAATAATTTATTTAATTCTATAATGGTTAGATTTACAAATATTTAAGTGGAAGGGGCTCCAGTAATTGGAGTACAGCACCACTCGTAGGCTATAGTGAGCCCTTTGTGCTTCCAAGGTAACCTCCGCGAGGAAGTGATACAGCTGAGATCCGAAGCACAAATAGATCCGGACATGATGTACACTAGTAAGGGCGGGGCCCCTAACGATTCCAGCATGACACCAAACCTGATGCCGGCTAGCCCAGCCTCAGACACCCGTTACCTGGGGGTCCCATAGTTTTAATGGTAATTGTAGTTTTTGTATTAATTTAATTTGCGAAGATATATTAAGGAGCGCCCAGGCAAACCAGGCATTTCTGGGATCGTAGTGGTTGATATAATAAGTTTTAAATGGCCCAATACTCGACAGTGAATTTAAAATAAAAAGCGTGGTACTGTCCTCCAGTAAAGTTGTGCATAATTAGATTAGTTTAACCCATAAGGATTAATTTTAATACTCAATGCGGAATCGAACCCTAGTACCCTCATGAAGAACGATTTCGGCTACTGCCCAGGAGTCTGTTATGCTTTCATCCGCATCCAAATATAATAACAATTAAACATAAATAAAACAGTATATTTATTTTTCGACTTCTATACTGAAATGTGATCTTTGCTGTTAGAAATCTGTATCGAAATGAAGTCTATTTCGATTAAGGTTTCCGCGCTTGCGCGCTGTCCTACTTAGAGCCACTGAAAAACAGTTTATTCAAAAATGTGAGCTTATATTAACTTTATTTCACTGTTCTCATTCTTTACAACAAAATTCTAATAAATCTCTGTTTACATTTTACAAAAGTTCAGTAACAAAGATTAAAAACACAAAATGCAACTGTTATCTAACTTGCACATTCTGTGTGGTGCAATTTCAAAGGTAATTTCTGATAATGAAAATTTATGAAAGATAGTTGAAGTAGATAGTGAATTTATATTTGGGTGTTTTTATTTGCTATGGACTTAAAGTGTTGTATTTGAGATATTTAGTTTATTTTCAATAAATTCATTTATATAACATTCAGCTACCGTTGTGGATTTCCAACCACCATGACGTTTTAAAGTTGTAATGCCACCATTTGCATTAACTAACATAGTTGCAGAACTCCTACGAAGCCGTGGCCACTGAATGACTGTGGGTCAGGAAGGTTACGATATGTACTTATTTGTTTGCCATATTTCCAAATTTATTAATGCCACCGTGCATTTTCCACTGTAATAATTAACAAAAAAAATCTGATGTGTTACACTCACAGGGCTTTCTCTACTCTTGTACAAACTGGTTTTACAAACGCTTATTCTCCATATGCTTCCTGATAATCGAGATATCGAGATGTTAATCTTATTGCTAATTTTCTTGCAGATGCAACGGGAATTGGTAGGCTTTAAGCGATAGTCAAATGTTTTAAGAGCTGGTTGCTATGTGGAGTATTCCATTCTCTTTGCATTACCAGAACAAAAAAATGAATAATGAATTCCCATTTGAGAAAAAGTATAAGTATTGGAAAATTCAAGGGAATAACAAGCAATATTTCGAAAATGGTTCACTCAACAAAACAAAATGTACATGACATAAATTGTGTATTTTAACGCGATCTACATTTTTGTGTTGTAAAATTTTGTCTATCTCTTATGGTTTACCAGTTATGCAAAAGTCGTTCACAATGAAGAATGCTTTTGGAGACATTCCCAGAAAATTCGAGATATACATTTCATTTGTCATGAAAATATCTTAAATATATATTTTAATCAAAATCGTTAGAGCCATTTTTGAGAAAATTAAAATTTTCTAACAATGTACCATATAAAAGGAAATCTGTGGTGGGGGATTTTCTTGGAAACCTTCTTGTCACATCTCTGGAAGATACTGAACCTAAATACCAAGTTTGGTATTTATCCAGAGATGCGACACGAAGGTTTTCAAGAAAATCCCCCACCACAGATTACCCTTTACATGGAACATATTCGAAAATATTAATTTTCTCAAAAATAGCTCTAACGATTTTTATTAAAAAATCATATGTTTAAGATATTTTCATGACAAATGAAGTGTATATCTCGAATTTTCTGGGAATGTCTCCAAAGTATTCTTCATTGTGAACGACTTTTGCATAACTGGTAAACCATAAGAGATAGACAAAGTTTTACTACACAAAAAATGTAGATCGTGTTAAAATACACAATTTATGTCATATACAGTTTTTTGTTGAGTGAACCATTTTCGACATATTGCTTGTTATTCCCTTAAATTTTCCAATATACTTTTTCTCAAATAGGAATTCGTTATTCATTTTTTTGTCTTGGATATGCAAAGAATATTAATCTGCGGCAAAGAGAGTGGTGCTGCACATAGCAACCAGCTATTAAGAGATATGTATATGCTTAAAGGCTACTGTATTTCTAAATTGCCCTGACAAATAAAAAGCAAGGGGAACATATTAGCGATAGTCAAATATTCTTTATACTGAGAAATAAACGAACTGCTATGATTTTGGGAATCTTCTATCGGCTTTTGCTTCAAAGGAATGCTGATTTGAACCAATTTCGTAAGATCGTTTCATTTTATTAATTCATATCTTATATATTATTTGTTATAGTACCATTTTCAGGTGTTTATGTTTTGGTTTCTGTTCTTTGTTTACTGGTTTACGTTTTAAGAGTTTTCATAATGCCTAGTAAGAAACGAAACAGTTTTAATTTTAATGCTAAGAAGTTGTTTTCCGTGAAAGTAGCCAAAGTGTTTGCTGGCACCTTGAGCCAAAGTAACGACATATGTGGTGAGGTTAAAAACACACAGTGCACAAGCAACTCGGTGATGGCGTTATGTTTTTCAACTGTAATAAATATTGATGCTTGGGTTCTGAAGTAATTGATAAAATTCTTCATTTAGGCAATGATTTACAACCTAAAATCAATTTCAAATTATGATGGTGTTATGCCATATCCTCCTTACCTGTGCGTTGATGAGGTTTCCCTGCAGTATGTTGTAACTGATGCTGTAAAAGTAATCTGCAATGCAGTGACTAATTTTGTATTACAAGGGATCATACCGAGGGATTCAGGCAGTGGATTAAAAACATTTTTAGTGCTATCACTATGGTGTGTTTGCTGCAGAGTTAAAATCTATGGCTCTTGTTTTTTTGTCCTGGTATTGCAAAGAGAATGGAATACTCCACATAGCAACCAGCTCTTAAAATATTTGACTATCGCTTAAAGCCTACCAATTCCCCTTGCATCTACAAGAAAATTAGCAATAAGATTAACATCTCGATATCTCGATTATCAGGAAGCATATGGAGAATAAGCGTTTGTAAAAATAGTTTGTGCAAGAGTAGAGAAAGTCATGTGAGTGTAACAAATCATATTTTTTTTACAGATTTCGTAATAATTTCCTGTTACTTTGAACCCTCGTGATGTATTTGGTTTTGTGTTGGGGATAGTAACTATTATGATAACTAGTAAACATTTCTATCTCCATCTTGTAAAATCAATACCTGCGACCTTGAATCGATATTCACTTGTTATCGAAGTGGATCTAAAATACGTATCGAGGAATTGGTTTATCACATTTTTATTTTCTTTCGTATGCATCTACATATCAAATATTTATTGTATATCTAAATGTCGTAAAAAACAATTGTATGCAACTCTCATATAATGGTTATTAAGACAGTTACTCGTCACTAGCATTTTAAAAAAACCCCATTATAGGATCGTTGCATGAATAACTATTGCTGTACGGGTTTGTAGTCAATTAAGCTTATATTTCATTGCGGTATTACTTTTAACTAGCAAGTTGTCAAAGCATTTTGCCTCAGTTCGCAACCTCGATTTCGGAGCCCTTTATCTTAACTACCTTTAATGTTATATAAATGTCAACCAAATTTGAAATGTGCTGATATGTGTTTCGAAACTGCTATATACAAAATCTTAAGTAGCTGATTGCAGCGGTCGGCGAGTTGGTTCATGCTTAAGATGGACAAAGCCATACAGTGCCGTACGCATCTAAACATATCACAAGCAATACACCTTCTTTTAACGTCTATGGTCATAGTGCCTTTCAGATGAAAAACAACTCGTGACTATAAGTTCTTTAACATAGGATTTTAAACTTCATTTTAATATAAAACATCCTCACTCTTACATGCATACTTCCAGACTGCGGAGAGTAGGGAATGATTCTTATTAAAGAAAATTTCTCCCTCTGCAGACAGGAATAGAACCAGGTGCCTTTGGGTTAAAAAGTCAGAACGCTGAGCACTTGGCTATAGATGCAGCGCGTTATATTCTTCGTGTGCGACTCGCAGTTAGGAGGTCGCAGATTCAATCCCAGGTTACCGCCCAATTTGACTCATGGGTTTTTCGGGGTTTCCTAGGGTCGGCAGGCGAATGCTGGTTCATTTTCTACCACGATTCTCCTGCCTTCATTTCCTGTATCCATTATCTTCCTTGTCATCTGTTTCAGGGTTTTAGGACCCGGTGACGGTGTTCGACGAGTTTTGCAGCTAGGGATGGCTCTGTACTCTGTACAGGTTTCTTCCCTGGCGTCCTTGCAGGACTGCTCAGTAGGTCTCTCCTCCGAGGGGTCCTGTAGGGTGACCGCCGGGGGTTCAGTGGCCTGTGGGTGGGCCCGGATACATTCGATCCGGAAACGTTAGGGATGCTTGCGTCCTTCGTCATCCGGGTGTGGTCGCCTTTCGGATCTCTTCCCTCATCCCTCCCTCCCGGGGATCACGGTAGAAGCAAAAAGGACCGTTGTGGCCTATTTGCGGTGATCTACCCCGGTTGAGGGTGCTCCTCCGTTCGTCCGTACCTTTATATTTTAAGTACTTTTTGCTAAGTCTTTATTTTCTTTCTAGCTTTTCTCTTATTACTCAGCTTATCATATATCCTCATCGTGTTGGATTTGTAATTCTAGAAATTTCCCCTCTCCTTGACTGTCCTCCAGAATTCCAAATATCCATGTTCCCTTTGATTACCTCCCTATTTTCCAATATTTAATCTCTCTCCAAATTCAATGTTGTAATATTTGCTTCCATAGTTTCGCACTTAATATAATAATTGACCACCAAAATTGCCAGAATAAATCTCCAATATATATGAATAGATAATCGTTTTAAGGGATGCTCAGAAGCAAAGATTGGCAACACATAAGCCACATGGTGTACTTATGGGCCAGTGACGTGAGAACAAGAATTTTCCAGAATTAAAATATATTGCATGTGAAAACATGAAAATATTTTCCATCTATCCTCTTATAATACGAATTTAAAATATTAATATTACGTAATTTATTCCTTTGATTATGAATTCATTTTCCACACTTATATGAACGATTGTTTATTTTATTTTTATAAGCGGCATTTACACTTTTTTTCTACCACAGGCCTATAATAGGTAGAGGAAGTACCATATTTCACAAAATAATTAAACATGGAAGTATACATTTTGAGCTCCACTGAATCACGATCCCGAAAGCAGGTTCACAGAAGTATCCGTGCGTATGCGTGTCTATGTGTATGTGTTTTGTGTTTGTGTGTTTTGTTTCTGCCTATCTGTCTATGGACAGCAGAGCTCAAAAATGAAAAGTTGGATGAACAGCTACCTAAATTCATATTTGGGTCAGATAGTGTTTAAACCTGCGAATGATGATTTTCGCAAAACTCCCCATATTTTTTTTTTCATTAATACAACTACTTGTATCGAGTTTGATCAAACTATACTATAACAAGAGACAATGTGTAAATTAAATGTGCAATTTTGTATAACGCTGTTATAAGATTGACAAACATTTACATTAAAAAATCTGATGTGTTACACTCACATGACTTTCTCTACTCTTGTACAATCTAATTTTACAAACGCTTATTCTCCATATGCTTCATGTTAATCGAGATATCAAGATGTCAATCTTATTGGTAATTTTCTTGTAGATGCAAGGGAAATATGGTAGCTTTTAAGCGATAGTCAAATATTTTAACGCTGGTTGCTATGTGACGCATTCCATTCTCTTTGCATGTCCAGGACATAAAAAAATCTGATGTGTTACACTCACATGACTTTCCCTACTCTTGTACAATCTATTTTTACAAACGCCTATTCTCCATATGCTTCATGTTAATCGAGATATCGAGATGTCAATCTTATTGGTAATTTTCTTGTAGATGCAAGGGGAATATGGTAGCTTTTAAGCGATAGTCAAATATTTTAACGCTGGTTGCTATGTGGCGAATTCCATTCTCTTTGCATGTTCAGGACATAAAAAAAATGAATAACGAATTTGAGAAAAAGTATAAGTATTGGAAAATTTAAGGAAATAACAAGCAATATCTCGAAAACGGTTCACTCAACAAAAGAAACGTATATGACATAAGTTGTGTATTTTAACGCGATCTACATTTTTTGTGTAGTAAAATTTTGTCTATCTCTTATGGTTTACCAGTTACGCAAAAGTCGTTCACAATGAAGAATATTTTTGGAGACATTCCCAGAAAATTCGAGATATACATTTTATTTGTCATGACAATATCTTAAACATATGATATTTTAATCAAAATCGTTAGAGCCGTTTTTGAGAAAATTAAAATTTTCGAAAAATGTTCCATGTAAAGGGTAGTCTGGGGTGGGGGGATTTTCTTGAAAACCTTCGTGTCGCATCTCTGGAAGATACTGAACCTAAATACCAAGTTTGGTGTTTATCCGACTGTTCGTTTTTGAGTTAATGCTGTTCACAGACACACAGACACACAGACACACAGACAGACAGACACACAGACACACAGACACACAGACAGACACACACACGGACATGTTTCCAAAAATGCTTTTTTTGGATTCAGTGATTCTCAAAACATGTATTTCCGGTGAAATCTCGGTATCGAATTTTTGGGTGGAATGCAATACTTCCCCTACTTACTATACGTAGTAGAGAAAGTAAAAATGAATAACGAATTTGAGAAAAGTATAAGTATTGTAAAATTTAAGGAAATAACAAGCAATATCTCGAAAACGGTTCACTCAACAAAAGAAATGTATATGACATAAGTTGTGTATTATAACGCGATCTACATTTTTTGTGTAGTAAAATTTTGTCTATCTCTTATGGTTTACCAGTTATGCAAAAGTCGTTCACAATGAAGAATACTTTTGGAGACATTCCCAGAAAATTCGAGATATACATTTCATTTCTCATGACATTATCTTAAACATATGATATTTTCATCAAAATCGTTAGAGCCATTTTTGAGAAAATTAAAATTTTCGAAAAATGTTCCATGTAAAGGGTAGTCTGGGGTGGGGGGATTTTCTTGAAAACCTTCGTGTCGCATCTCTGGAAGATACTGAACCTAAATACCAAGTTTGGTGCTTATCCGACTGTTCGTTTTTGAGTTATGCTGTTCACAGACACACACACACACACACACACAGACACACACACAGACACACACACGGACATGTTTCCAAAAATACTTTTTTTGGATTCAGGAGGTCTCAAAACATGTATTTCCGGTGTAATCTCGGTATCGAATTTTTGGGTGGAATGCAATACTTCCCCTACTTACTATACGTAGTAGAGAAAGTAAAAAATATAGAGCTCATTTAAATATACAGCTGGTGTTAGATGTTTTCTAGGTAAGCCGTTTCCGAAATATTTGATTTTCTTGTCTACAATTTCCCAAGATTAAGTGCAGCATCTGACACACATGCTGGAAAGTTTGCGACTGTTACCTTCTCAACCACGAACCTAGTATATATTGCTTTCCACCCAAACTTCTATATCCATTGTTCCCTGGAAATACATGTTTTGTGGAGCCCCTGGATCCAAAAAGCAATTTTAGAAAACTTCCGCAGGCGCATATGCTTGTTGAGGCACTATTTTTAAGAGTTGAATAATTTCAATTAAACTATATAATATGTAAATTCAATAACAGCCCGCCTTGAAGCAACATGTATGTAATAATTTGTAAAAAATGTATATAACAGTCGTTGCAAATGCTTATATTATTGTAAACATGTTTAATAATGGTATGTGAATACATTACGTAATTTAATTATGTAAGAGCTGTGAGAATAATAAGTTTAAAGTTGCTAACAATGAGGTAGCAATGAGGTAACCTTGAGACAATAATGAGTTTGAGAGTTTGAATGCTACTATCATGATTAGAGCAGCAATAATGTAATTTTTGTGACAGTTCAAAAATACCCAATCAACAGGTAGAAAAATCTTTAGCAAAATGCAGGTATTCTATTGGACTAGGATTAGCCAATCAGAGACTTGAGATACAGAAGTTTACGGGTTTGGACGATTGAAATATGTTCAGTTGCCTGCAGACCTTGATAGCAACCGGATGGAGGAAGCGTTCTCTAGAGAAATATTACGTATTCGTGTGAAACAAAAATTAAGTATACGCGTTAACAAAGTGCAAATATTAAATAAAAGAATCTCACAGCTCTTGATATCAGTGTAGTGCTATTTAATTTGTGCCAAGGATTAATAAAAAGAAGTGAATTAAAACTTAAAATCTGTGTAAGCCTACATTCTTGTCGCACAACGCCCTGATTAAGAGAAACGTGTCTCTAAAGTAATACTGACGCAGCGGAGGCAAACATAAACATAAATAATATCTAAAGAAGCAGTTTAATAAACTTGGAGCGTAACAACAACAAAAAATGCATCTTCAAATCAGCTTTGCATACGTAGTAGCATATTACGTAACAAACAATCTTCTTCAAAATTGACGTCCGTACGTGGAGCTAAATAAATAAACAACGTAAAGAAAAAAACAACTTCAAATTGGGTTCCCAAACGTATGGCTAACATCAAAACAACTCCAACGTAAAGACAATATTCTACTTCAAGTTGGGTTCCCATACGTGGGGCATACCTACTTTATTGTGTGTGCGTGCGTGGGTGTGTGTGAATATCATAAATCCCGAAATGTCTGAAAAATAAACTGCATTTGAGTTCAGTACCTTAAAAAATGCAATAGGGAGATTTTCATGCCCACCCCAAACTACACTTTACATAAAAAATGTTTGATTTTATTATATTCTCAATAATGGTTTTAACGATTTTGTTTAAAATACGAGTACCTACTATAAACTTAAGACATTATATATCTGTTGTTATTGGTATACTTCAATTAACTACAGTCAGTTGTTTCTCGCGATCATGGAAACTGTACGGAATATCAACGCCAACGTATGGCGACTCAATTTTAAATATTTGAGTATCGCTTCAAATTTTGCTTTATGCGCAATACCTTTTTTGGCTGGATTTTATTCAAAGGATATAATCTCAGAAGTAATTTCTTTAAGAAATGTATATATATATATATATATATTTGTATTGGGTTAACAGTACGTTATTCTTTTCTTTTTTATTATGTTTTGTGAGGAGATTTTAATTTGATACCTATATTTAAAATTTCGTATATCCCCCTTGCATGTACCTACAGAAAAATATATAATGAAACAATTTATTCTTCTTATCCTGCCTCTTCTTCTTCTTCTTCTTTCTCTCATGGTTTATGCCCTATAGCCCCGTCCCATTCTTCCTGGTTGTGTACGGAATCTTCGTCCTCTTGGTTTTGTATGTTAGCATTATTGTTGGTATTCTTTTTTGCTCTACTCCTTTTAAGTATTTCTCCCAGTTGTATCTGTTTTCATATATATAGGGTAGACCGTTTAAGTTGAGGCTGTTTAATAGCTCCAAAACTAAGCGTTATAGAAATAAATGGCTTTAATAGCAGTTATTTGATATTATGGGGGAAATTAAATGCCATTGTTTTGTTTGGAAGGTGTTAAGATGGTCATTTTAGTGAAAATTTAATTTTTTAAATGGGAACCTACATTTTGTATGTTGTTTTCTCATTAGAAAATGGTTTATTAAAAGATGTTTATTTTGTGATGAGGAATAAGGAAACGAAATAAAATATGCTGGTTCCCAATTACGAAACGTAACTTGAGCCTCAAATGACCATACATGGATGGTCCAACCATTCATTGCGCTCTTCGTACACAGACATTCAGAATTTTCGTTGTTATTTACGTTGCTGTGAGAACTATTGCAACGTGCTTTATACAAATGTTTATTTTTTTTATAGAAGTGAGAGTATTATATTTCTTTTACTGTAAATATGTTTAACTTACATTTAATTTCTTGATTTCGGATTTTATTTTTGGATACTCTAACAAAGGTTCAGCTAGTCTCACATTCATCGCCTGGTTGTGGCTGTAATTATCGTCCTGGATTCGTTGCGATATATTAATACAGGTACTGCTTTCACTTTATGAAACATCATTTCTGCATCCGTTCATATTGTTGTAAATGCTGTTTTAATAGTTTCGCACACACTTCTGATATTTATTTAATTGTTTGTTGTATCCAAATCACAACGAAATGTAACATCACAACCCAGTTAAAAAAATGCACCAGATTTTTTTTTACTGGATATTTACTCTACAGTGCCATAACTTTGGTTTTAGAAACAGACTTTTAAAATTGTATTCTTTCACAATCTATGCAGTCGAGATGGACGTCTTTACATGGTATTCCATTATATAAAAGTAACTAATTTCCTCTTCCTTTTCTTCTTCATATTACAGTTATCATTATTATTATTATTATTATTATTATTATTATTATTATTATTATTATTATTATTATTGTAATAATTCTACACGGGTTATTGCTTGTCGACGAGGCGTCGGATCTTGATGTAGGTGCTAGTGCGCGATCGGAAGCTGACGCAACCGCCTATATTCCTTTCCCAGACTGCATGGATGTAGAGGATCAATCCCTGAACGGTAAGGATTTGCTTAAACGATTTGCACTGTGTACTGTTATACAAAAACATGCATTTGCAATATTATTATTATTATTATTATTATTATTATTATTATTATTATTATTATTATTATTATTATTTCAAAAGGAGTCGCAGTAATCGGCTCGTGTTATCTTATTTGCTGCACGCCTGGTATTGTTTTATTAATTTAAGATTTGGGTTCTTTGTCCTCCGGCTTTTACTCAGTCGAGCAAATATCTCTGAGCAGGGCGTGTAAACGGAAAGAAGTTGTTGCTAAAAGATAACACTGATAAAAGAATTTATTTTCACACTTCTATTGCCGTCACACTTAATTAATAATTCACATCTTTAATCTTTATACACGCCTGACTGAAACTGTGGTATTTCCAAATGTAATTACTATTGTATTAGTTGCCGCGTACTTCACATTTTGTAACTAACTTTACGACGCGACAGATTCTTCCAAACTGTATGTCGTGCACTTCACAAGAGATACTTCAAGACTGCGCGACGTGTACCTCGTAAATGATTCAATAGAACTGCGTGATGTGTACCTCGCAAATGATTCTTTAGAACTGCGTGAAACATGCTTATAGCTCGAGAATATATACTCCTTCACCTCAAAATGCCTAAATATTATAATAGAGCTACTATTGGTTACCAAATCACGCCAACATTAGTGTTTGTTTTGTCAGCCAATCACAATTACTAACACATATGCTCAAGGGAAGATATTCCCTCCATTTCTAAAGAAAAACACGCTACCCTGACGTCAGTTGTTTGTCTCTTCTTAGAGACAAACAACTTACCCCATCGGTTCATTGTTACCCACTTCTATTGTCAGTTTCAGTGAGGCCGTGTGAACTTATTTCCTAACAATGCTTATGGCTAACAAACATCTAAAATCATTGTCATACAATAATGTTAATTTACACTACAATCACTCTCGCATTCACAGTGTTGTGATATAAAATACTGCCTCAAAAGAAGTTTTCGACTACATGCCAGTCACCAGTCGTGTATTCCGATGCAAGGCTGAGGCCAGAGTCCTGCGACATGGCTGCTTCAGCTACCACCACCATATCCAGCAGCAGAAAGTCTGCAATCGAGAAAATGATTGCATCTAGGAATAGTGAGGATTTGTTTAAGTCATTTGCACTGTATTCTGCTTAACAAATTACATATTAGCGTTATTAATATTATTATTAATAATATTTCTGAAGGAACATCTTCGACTGCATACCGGTCACCAGTCATCCATTTCGACGGATGGTTGACACCAGAGTCCTGCGACATGACCGCTGCAGCGACCAGCTCCACCTCCAGCAGCAAATCGTCAGCATCCGAGATAATGAACACATCTGCGAACGGTAAGAATTTGCTTACATTATTTGCAGAGTATGCTACTATACAAAAATTACTTAATTTCATTATTGTTATTATTATTATTATTATTATTATTATTTTGTCATCGCAACGACCATCATTCATACCTATAATAGCATTAATATTATAATTACTATTATTATTCCAGCAGCAACATCTGCGATTGTGTGCCGACCACCAGTCATACATTTCGGCAAGTGCCTGAAGTCAGATTCCTGCGACATGGCCGCTGCAGCATCAGCCCGTCAACCGCGTGTCAACCATCGGTCATTCATTAAGGTGCAAGCCTGAGATCAGAGCCCAGCGACATGGCCGCTGCAGCAATCACCTCCACATCCAGGAACAACATGCCACCAACATCAGAAGCAACCCTGGACGACTCTCTCATTGAAAAAAAGGCTGGAGATTAGTGCTAATAATTGTCGGGGCCTAGAATGTAAGGTCATTGAATCTGTGTTCAAGGGACGTATTTGTAATAGAATAGCTAATACATTAGAAATACGAGGGTGGTCTGAAAAGTTTCCGACCTAATAAAGATACAAGACATTTTTTCAGAACTTTTTTTTTATTTTTCAATATAGTCTCCTTCTAACTCTACACACTTCTCCCAGCGATGCTCCCATCTCTGTAACACGTCAAAATAGTACTCGGCGTTTTTCTTTGCAAAATAATTGTTCACGAAGGTGATTGCCTCTTCATTTGACGAAAATCTTTGTCCTCCGAGCGCAGTTTTTAGATGAGGGAACAAAAAGAAGTCGCTTGGGGCTAGATCTGGTGAGTAAGGCGGATGGTCAAGCAGTTTAAACCGTAATCCGTGGATTTTCGCCATTGCAATCGCTGAGGTGCGAGACGGTGCGTTGTCTTGGTGAAACAGGATTTTCTTTTTCTGCAAATGTGGCAGTTTTTCCGCAAGTTCATCCTTCAGCTTGTCAAGTAATGATGCGTAGTATGCTCCTGTAATGGTTTTTCCTTTTTGAGGATAATCGATTAAAATAACTCCATGACTATCCCAAAAAATAATCGCCATCACTTTCACAGGCGAAAAAAACAGTTTTTGCTTTTTTGGAGACGGTTCCCCCTTTGCAGTTCAATGTTTAGACTGCATTTTTGTTTCGGTCGTATAATGGTATCTAAGTTTCATATACAGTAATTAATCGGCGCCAAAACCCGGATTTATTGCGCCTAAACTGCGCCAGTTCATTCGAACACGTTTTTGGTCAAATGTGAGCAAACGCGGCACCCAACGCGCGGACAGCTTTCTCATGCCTAAATGCTGCTTTAATATATGACAAACACGTTCTTTTGACATGTTCATAGCCTCTGCTATCTCTCTCACTTTAATTCGGCGGTCGTCTAGCACCATTTGGTGAACTTTGGCGATGTTTTCGTCAGAGTTGCAATTTTTGGACGTCCCGAACGTTCATCGTCTCCCAAGCTCTTACGGCCACGTTTAAATTCAGCTGCCCAAAATTTCACTGTGGTAAATGATGGTGCAGAGTCCCCATACACAGAATCTAACTCATCTTTGATTTGCGTAGGCGTATTGCCTTTCAAAAACAAATATTTGATGACAGCTCGATACTCGATTTTGTCCATTTTCATAAAAACACTCACATCACCTCACTCAAACCACTGTTACATAACAACTGAGCGTCCAAAATGGCTGAAACTTTGGTGAGTAACTGTCAACAGATGAACAACGAAATTCACTAGCTTTTATTTACGAGTGCTGCCATCTTCATGTTGAGGCCGGAAACTTTTCAGACCATCCTCGTACTTGATCCCGGAGCACATGTCCGTCAAGATTACAGACAACTGATATAGCAGTGTACTCTCTAGCTTGAGTTTTTTAGGATGGCACTAGTCTCTCTATCCCCAACACTTATTTAATAAACAAAGTGATACATAGACAAGGAAACAGAGTGTAAAGTGGTATGGTTTTGCTTTTGCACAATAGATCAGCAAAGAAGATCCGGTGTAATGTATGGAGATAGGATCAATAAAAAGAAATGTTTTCTAGCTGTAAACAATTTTTCTTTTTATTCATTTATTTATAAAAATCGCTGCATATAACATAGGTATTGAGGGGAAAGTTCTAATAATATTCTAATATTTAAAAACAAATTCATTAAACAAAGTTATATGCAATATTAACTGATGTTTCAGGGAAAAGTACTAATATAGTAATTTAAATATCCTCATTGATGAAATATATATGCAATAAATATTAAATATTCTTTGAGGGGAGGAATCCTCTTTAATGAAGGATATATAATACGGCTGTGGTGGTATAAAATAAATATATGTAAGAGCATTTACAGACTCTCCCATACACACACGCATTTACATTATTTACAAGTTAGCACCAGCAATCGTAGGATCTATGGAAGTACTGACTCCAGGCGAGAGTATAGTATGAACCTCCAATCATCTTCGTTTTGTCATCACCTCCCCACAATGCAAATTTGTTTATTTCAATGGTTGAAATGTTGTGTTGTTTTGCTTCGAAAATTTTACTATCTAGCAAAACATTTCTCACCAAGATCTTTTAAACAACCAAAATACAAGGATTTCATTCCTACTCTAGTGATTCCCTTTGCTTTTTAAGTGCTGGCCAGAATATTTACATGCATATAATTTTGATTTAAATCCCGTATACTCCAACATAATCACACCAGCAATTAATCTCTGAACTAACCAATATTTTTCTTATTAGCTTGCTGAATATATGCATTACCTTTTCTGTAATTTGACGTGTCTAAATAGTTTGAATATCTTTAAAGAATTTATAGATATCAGTACTCGTTTCAAATATGAAGAAGTTTGTATCCATATAATTCAATGCTAAGTCCTTCAGTTTAGGTTCCGTGACATTATAAAAGAAATCATACGTGATACATTTAGAAATTTTCAAAATTGCATGTCCAATATAGATTGGTTTGTTCATGTGCACTTCCTGTCTGCCAAGCTCAGTACCCACAAAGCTCTCGTCGAAGATTAACGACCAGAGATACGTGCTCCTGGTTGTAAGTTTTATTGTTTGTTCCCATTTAAAAGTCCGTGTACTTACGGACATTCTCAATAAATTTCCCATAGATGGCATCGTTCACTTTTACCATAGGTTTTGGCCGAATTTTCACTTTTCTTGGGCTCTCTTCTCCCAGATCAGGTCGATGTACGTCTTTAATCAGTTAAACTGGTCGTATTCTACTCTGTGAATGTCTCAGAGCTAGGTCTTGTTCTATGCACTGCTGCATGACTGTGGTGCAAGACATATTTGCTCTGGCGTTCTAAACTTGCTAGCAGTTTCTTCTATTGCCCGCTTGGTGATATCGCACTTTGAGGGCAGAAAGAAAGCTCTTCATGAATATTCGGAGAATATTCACTGTTAAATTCCAGCAGTATCTTGTGTTTGAATCTAAAGGGATTTTGGGGAAATCAATTTCATTAACCTAAAGGAGGTTAGGCATTGAAGATTTCCATAGGGTAACTTTGATACCATCGCGCTCTCATATAAATTATTGATGTTTAAGTATGATAAATACTTTACAGGAGATTTCTTGACATAGTTTGGCATATATCTGTATTTTACCATACAGTAGCCCGTCACCACAGTGCACAATCCGCCTCTAATTCCAGACTTGAAGAATTCCAACATGCTCTTGTAATGGGTTAAGGAGAGTCCTGCCTTGGTATATTTCAATATGGTGTCGAAAGAAAGTCCTTTCAACGTATAGTTGGTCACGGTTATACATTTACGGCAAGAGATTTCGAAATATCTAAAAAATATCTGCCAAGAGCAGTATCTGGACCTTGAAGTACATCGCTGTATTCTCCAAGATTCTGGACATTAAAGGCATTCAAGATTTTTTCTGCATTCCTTAATCCTCGTCGCTAATGGCCTATCCCTATAGCGGGCTATAGAATGGGTCTTTTGGAAGTAGTTGTGTCTCATTGAGCGTCTCAATTAAGCTCGTAGGGGAATGTGCCTTTCCTTGTTGAAAGCTCAACATGCTCTACATCAGAATATTCCTTCCTCTTGATTTTGAAATGGTCTTCCTCTAGCATGTTAGCCAGGCTGCATGGCTTGTCATCCAAGAAATTAAAGCATCCAGAAACCTGAACTGGATATACCTGTACATTTTCGTCAACTGCAGATACCTTTCCGAAGTTTGTGCTATGCTTATCATCATATGCAGGTGCCTTATTAGGAAATGACTGTCATAATTCGATACGCATAGGAAAGGATAGGTATGAAGTCACGGACCTTTCGATTGTTATAAGCAGCATCAAGATATTTTCCTGTCATGTATTTGTCGTCTCTCCTCCTTGTCGTCCTCCGTTCTGTGGTGGTTGCCATGCTAGCCTATAGTTCCCAAGATCGCGGGTTCAAACCCGGTGGAAGGCGATGGATTTTTTCGGGCGTACAAATGCTTAACATGGCTTCTTCTCTCGGAAGGGAAGTAAAGCTGGTCCCGTGCATAGATTTATGGCACGTAAAGGAACCTCAAGCCTGATAAAGGGGCCTCTGAGCACAATTACTCGTCCTTCAAACCCAATATAGAATGAGATACTAAGGACCACAGCAGTTAAAGGACGTCCATAAATGAAACTCAATTTAATTTTTTCTCTCATCCTTATTTCACCCACAGCGAATTCTTTAAATTTGAATTGCTTAAAAAAAGTCATCGATTGGCATTAAGGCCCCTCAACAGGAAGAATTTCGATAATGACTCACAGTATCTTTAAAGCTATCGATATTGCTTCATTACTTGAATAGCTCGGTTCCAACTCGAGTTTCTAGCGGGCTCGCAGGAGTAGACCTTCGCCAGAACAGATTCAGCATCGGCATAAACAACAAAAGGAACAGGAGTGGTTTTGGAAAATGATTTCAATTCAATGAAGTCATCCTGTTGTGTCATCTTAAGTAGTTTGCAACTATTCACCTCCAGTTGTGAGCTTCAAGAGCCTTCTCACTAGAGCACCTCTTCATGCACGCCATACATCGTCCTCCTTGGTGTATTGGTTACCATGCTAGCCTCTATTTCCCGAAGTCGCGAGTTTAAATCCGGGGGAGGGCGATGGATTTTTTCGGGGTAAAAATCTTTACCATGGCTTCCTTCGGAAGGGAAATAAAGCCAGTGGTCCCGTGTCGTAAATTTACTGCACTAAAAGAACCTCAAACATGGTAAAGATGCCTCTGAACAAAATTACCGATCTTTCCCGCCCAACATAGAATGGGACACTAAGGTCCATAGTAGTTAAAGAGCGTCCATAAATAAAGCTCAATTAAATTTTTATGCATGCCTCACATGCCCTTATTCTTCGCTTGCCCTAAGTGACCTATGCTCTTGCCAATCTGGACAAGTCTCTAATGAGGCAGTAGTGCAACTTCTCCCCATTCTCGATATAGAAGAGATTGACGTGATAGTCTCTTTTTTCGTGTTTGGTATAGACTGATAATACCTGCATTTTCCTCTATACCAAACACGGAAGTTAATACTCCTTTATTTTGCAAAGCATTCTATTTTATGCAGAGGCACTGGGAATTCAATGGCTGCATAACTATATGCTTATAAAAGTAGTTCAGGAGATATTAACTGTTATATGTGCATTATTCTTAGTTGAGTACTTTTCAGCCAGCAGGCACCACGTAAAGCACGAATTGTCCTTATTTCGTATACTGATCACAGTATGCTTCTTCTGGATTTTCTTGGGCAAGAGTATATACGTGTTGCATGTAGTGGGTCATAAAACGAAGAGTTAATCACCGGAGCATGCACTGCAAACAAGGATTTCGAACAACCTCCCCCCTCGAATTTAGAGATATACTCCAAAATGTGCCGGCTATTACAGTGAAGATTTATTCAAGATTGTTTGATGCAAGGATGAGATTGGTCTTGAAATTAAAGAAATATGAGCTTTTCATCTCCTCATCAGATTTAGATATGAAAGCTCTAGAGAGAAGTTTATTTTTAATCCACGCCTGCTTCGTTTTAAGATATCTTTCATGTCTTTAAGAACAAGATCGTTACACTCTTTCAAGAACGCTCTGGGGTAAAGTATTTCTAATGTATTAGTTCTACTATTAAACATACGTCCCTTGATCGCAGATTAAGTGACTTTGCATTATAGACCCTGACAATTATTAGCACCAATCTCCAAATCTTTGCCAATGAGAGAGTGGTTCTTGAATGCTTCTGATATTGGCTGGCTACTGTTGCTGGATTTCAAGGTGGTTGCTGCAGCGGCCATGTCGCTGGGCTCTGATCTCAGGTTCCCACAGTAGTGAATGACCGATAGACGGCACGCCGTTGACGGGTTGCTGCTGTAGGTGAAGCTGCTGATGCAGCGGCCATGCAGAACTCTGACTTCGGGCCCATGCCGAAATGTATAGGTGGTAGTCGGCACACATTCGGTGATGTTCCTGCTGGAATAATATAGCAATGATAATATTAATACTATTGTTGATGTTAAAGTTGATCGTTATGATAACAAATAAAGATAAGATACGTGATTTTGTTATAATAAAATATTCTGCAAATAATGTAAGCAAGTCCTTACTACTTGGAGAAGTGTAATAAAATTAATAATGATAACTGTAATATGAAGCTGAAGAAGAAGAAAAAGAAGAGGAAATTAATTACTTTTGTATAATAGAATAATATGTGCAGTATGTATAAATATACTCGCCATGCTGGGATATGTTGTCGACATCCATTTCGATTGCGTTACGGCTATATGGGCCTGCAAAGGATAAACGAATCCCAGCAAGCAAGGTCTGAAAATATATTAGGCTGTATTATAGCACTTGTACTAATATTTTATTCGGTATAGATACTATAAGAAGTAGCAGTCGCACCTCTATTCTGTCGTGTCAGATGTGTATGCTGAGGCCGACCTGGAAGATGTGGCTTGAATCTTAAAACCTCATGATCCATATCCCGAACCCGAAGACCCTCGAGGATCGAACTGCACCCTCCATAGCGGAAGTCCAGACGTTTATCAGCGGTTGAAACGTAATCTGATTAGCAGGCTTCATCAACAGTATTCCAAGATGCTGTAAGAATAAGTAATTTATTCAAATACATATAAACATTTGCATATATGAATACTAGATCAACAGTTTTAAACGAAATTCAAAGATTTGCTTCATTATAGACGTAGATTAAGCATTATATATTAGATGTCAGACGTTGTAAAGAATTTTAGGTGACAAATGAAATGTGTGTATTGACCTTTCTGGAAATAGCTGCTAAACAATAAACGGTAGGCGAGACCGTACTAAATAGAAAATGATCATCTCTTTAAAACGAACAATTCATTTTAAATGGTTTTTGTGGTATAATACATTTCTGAGATATCAGTTATTAATAATTTTAATTGTTCGTCTTTTAGTCTTTCTCTTTAAGTCCTCTCACCTTTCAAATCTTTTGCGTTGTTGTTTGTGAGGCCGTATTTTTAATACTTAAATAATTTCAATTAAATTATATAATATATAAATTCAATAACAGCCCGCCTTGAAGCAATTTGTATGTAATAATTTTTAAAAAAAATGTATATAACAGTCAATGCATATGCTTATATTACTGCAAACATGTTCAATAATGTTATGTGAATGCATTACTTAATTTAATAATGTAAGAGCTGTGATAATAATAAGTTTAAAGTTGCTAACAATGAGGTATGCTTGAGGCAATAATGAGTTTGAGAGTTTAAATGCTATTAGTCATGATTAGGGCAGCAATAATGTAAAGTTTGTGACAGTTTAAAATTAGTCAATCAACAGCCAGAAAAAGGTTTAGTAAAATGCAAGTATTCTATTGGACTAGGATTAGCCAATCAGAGACTTGAAATACAGAAAGTTAAAAGTTTATAGGTTGAAATATGTTCAGTTGCCTGCAGACCTTGATAGCAACCGGATGGAAGATGCATTCTCTAGAGAAATATTACGTATTCGTGAGAAACGAAAATTAAGTATACGCGTTAAAAAAAGTGCAAGTACTAAATTAAAGAATCTCACAGCCCTTGATATCAGTGTAGTGCTATTTAATTTGTGTCAAGGATTAATAAAAAGAAGTGAATTTAAACTTAAAACCTGTGTAAGCCTACATTCTTGTCGCACCGCACCCTGATTAAGAGAAACGTGTCTCTAAAACAATACTGACGCAGCCGAGGCAAACATAAACAATATCTATAGAAGCAGTTTAATAACAAAGTTAATAATATTTTTTTTAAACCTGGAGTGTAACAACAACAAAAATACATCTTCAAAACGGCTTTACATACGTAGCAGCATATTACGTAACAAACAATCCAGTTCAAATTGACGCCCAAAGCATGTTGAAAACTTCAACAACAAAACACTTTCTCAAATTGACGTCCGAACGTGGAGCTAAATAAATAAACAACAATTCAACAATAAACCAAATTTCAAAATTTCTTCCCAAACGTGGGGGCTAACATCAAAACATAAACTCCAAGAACAATCAAATTTCATTTGGAAACAGTATAGAATTTTAAGGTCTAAACATTTAACTACCGCTCTTCTGTTTGTGTCTATAAGGAAATGTTAAATGTTGCTATTTCTGCAAAGTTTTTTTTTTCTATTAGTACCTAGAAGATAGCTTGTGTACTCACTAATGAACGATAGAGGCTGGAGAAATCCATATGAACGTAACACATCAGATTTCTTTAATGCGATCGCATATTCTAACATTATCGGTTTGCTAACATATATATATATATATATATATGTATATGTATTAGAAAAGCTAAAATAACCCGGCAAATATTCGAACTTAGAGCTATGTCGTGCTTGTTCATTATTACGTGCAATGCGCAAAGCATATATTTCATAAAGTTGCTTAGTATGTACTTTACTTTTAAGAATGCACACGCTTGAAGCTCTCCAACGTTTTAATTCAAGCAGGTAATTAAGACGCATGTTATAGTATTATTACAAGTGTATTTCGACTACAAACGTATAGCCAGAGAAAGGTCTATAAATATACACATCTCTTGTGTTAAGGCTTGCTATTACTTGTGAAATGTTTATATATTTAGAATAATTATAAGCCAACTTCCCATACATTCGTCAAGAATGTTTTATAAATAGAGTGAATATATTTTATCACCCTACCAGACATTTTAATGGATTATTCTAATGAATTTCATGAAGTCGAAATTTAGAACACTTTGATGCTTGAGATTAATATGATCAATCATAGGGCTTCTCACGACCAAGGATTATTATACAAAAATCCTCTAGTCAGAACTTCATCAGACACTCCATTCCTTAAATGGAAGCATTTCCTGTAGGAAGGCGGGTTTCCCTCTTCCGGGTTATATTTGTTTTTGTTTTTTTTAAGCTCCCTTGTTTTACCCAGTTTATGATACTGTGTTTTTACTGTTTTTGTTACCGCGTATTATCGCAATTATACAACATACACAAACACCCATGCCCGTGGCGGGATTCGAACCCGCGATCCTCAGCTTGACGGAGCGCCGGAGCTATACACTCCAGCGACCACGGCTACGAGGACCAGCATGTTGGTTCCATCGTGTCGCTCTGTGATCTCGCGAGATTAAGAGAGGGAGGTATTTATTTTTTGAAGGATAGCTCTAAGTTTAAAAGAAACGGCTATATTATACACTCCTCGTTTTGAGATATTTCCTTCTCTTGTTCGCTCTAACACGTACATATTAGGTAGAGAAGATGTTGCACTCCATTCAAAATTTCAATATTGTTATTTCTCCGGAGATACATGTTTTGAGGCCCTCCATATCTGGAAAAGCATTTATAGAAAAATGCGCATGTGCGCATGTGTCTGATGGTGTCTGTCTGCGTGTTTGTGAGCAGCATAACTCAAAAACAAAATTCTGTGTGAATAGCAAGCTTGGTATTTAAGTTCAGCATCTTCCAAAGATGCGACACGATAATTTTCAAGAATTTTCCACTTATATGTTTTATATGTAACATTTTTCGTGAACCCTTAATTGTTCTAGAAAGGATTCTAACGATTTTGATTATATAAGTATCAAAATACCGTATGTTAAAGCTATTTACATGGGATATAAAACATATATCTTGAATTTTCTGGGAATATACTGTGAAGCCCTCTTCGTTCGAGAGGAGTTTTGTATAATCTCACATAACTGGTAAACGTTAAGAAATAGACGAAAACACAAACTGTATATCTCTGTATTTTTGAGATACCCATCTGTTATTAAAGATTCGGATTGTGCATTACGTGGGCATACTCTTAAAGTCCTTTCAACATTCAGTGTTTGTCGCGTATGCATGAAATCAGTATGGAATTTTAAGGCTAGCATATAGCATCAGGTTCTTAATCGCTTGGCTGTCGCTGTTTCCTTTGTATCGTTCTTACAATAGCGTATTGAGTACAACCCTTTATAGAATGCTTAATTAGATTAATCGATTCAATGGTATGTAACTTTTAATGTTGGTAACCCGCAAAGTTCGACAGAGACACACAATACTATCATTATATTACCGAATTGGGATTGGAGGTTTGCAGTATAAGAAATGTAATGACACCATCGGATTAATCGGAAAATATTAGTTCAATTTGACATCAGGCACGCCACTGTACCGATTTCATTAACGGCAAATAAACCCTTTCAATATTAATGATTCGCGTCGTACATGGAACCAATCCGATAGCACAAATGGATTCACAGGGAAAAATCTAATTGAAATTACCTAAAGAACGATCTTCTAACGTAATTTTTAAATAGTTTCATTCTTGCATAAATTATCAAGTTCAATCAGAAGGTTGGAAGTCCATCAATGTCGTAACAACACACACTATGTAACATCGTATCCGCGGGCTCACGAGAATGTGTGTTAAATTAAATTAAGTTGAGTTTTATGTACGGACCCTCTTTAACTGCTGTGGTCCTTAGAGTCTCATTCTATATTGGGCGTTAAAACCCCGTACTTTTGCTTAGAGGCCTCTTTAATCAAGCTTGAGGTTTTTTCACATGCCGTAAATCTACGACACGGGACCACGGACTGTACTTCCCTTCCGAAGGAAGTCATGCTAAGGATTCCTATGCCCGAAAAAGTCCATCGCCCACCACCGGGTTTGATTCCATGACCTCGGGAAGTAGAGGCTAGCGTGGTAACCACTACAGGAAGGTGTGTCGTTATGCTTTACGTCATGGGCACACGTGGGTGTATTCGCCTGGACGTGGCGTGACGCCATTCTTCATCATATATGCAAACATTAATTGAAGTCCTTACTTCCTCCTTACTGTGATACCACAAAAAATTAATAAATTGTGTGTTTTCAAGATATCTGCTATTTTGTGCAATACGTTTTCGTCTATCGCTTAACGTTTAGCGTTATACAAGATCATACAAATTTTTTTTCGAATGACGTAAAATTCACAGGCTATTCCCAGAAAATTTAGCATATACTTTGTATTTTTAGTGTAAATATCTTTAATGTATGATATATTAATCAAAATCGTTAGTGCAATTTTTATAAAATAAAACATTTCAAAAACTATTTCATGTAAAGGGTAGTTTGGGGTGGGGTTATTTTCTTAAAGATCTTCGTGTTGCATCTTTGGAATGTACTGAATCTAAATACCAAGTTTGGTATTTATCGTGCATATTGTTTTTGAGTGCGCTGTTCAAAAGCACAAGGACACACACGAACGTTTCTAAAACTGCGTTTTGGATTCAGGAGGCCTCAAAATGTATTTCTGTTGAAATCCCGATACCAAATTTTTGGGTGGAATGCAATATCTTTTCTACCTACTGTGTACGTGGTAAAATATCACGAGTAATACATAGCATGTGGATACAAGAACCACATTTAATGCGAACAGTAGAGTAAGTAACGGATTTATGTGAACTTGTCACGGGTTAAGAACGTCTTGTGAGCGTATTTCTGTTTCTGCTTCTGTACAAAATTAAGGAGGCAGAAAGATATATTACTTTCTCTACTACGTATAGTAAGTAGGGGAAGTATTGTATTCCACCCAAAAATTCGATACCGAGATTTCACCGGAAATATCTGTTTTGAGACCCCCTGAATCCAGAAAAAGCATTTTTACTTTCTTTACTACGTTCAGTAAGTAGGGGAAGTATTGTATTCCACCCAAAAATTCGATACCGAGATTTCACCGGAAATATATGTTTTGAGAGCCCCTGAATCCATAAAAAGCATTTTTACTTTCTCTACTACGTACAGTAATTAGGGGAAGTATTGTATTCCACCCAAAAGTTCGATACCGAGATTTCACCGGAAATACATGTTTTGAGACACCCTGAACCCAAAAAGAGCATTTTTGAAAACATGTCCGTGTGAGTAAGTGTGTCTGTGTGTGTGTGTGTGTGTGTGTGTGTGTGTGTGTGTCTGTGTGTCTGTGAACAGCATAACTCAGAAACGAACAGTCGGATAAACACCAAACTTGGTATTTAGGTTCAGTATCTTCCAGAGATGCGACACTAAGGTGTTCAAGAAAATCCCCCCACCCCAGATTACCATTTACATGGAAGATTTTTCGAGAAGTTTAATTTTCTCGAAATAGCTCTAACGATTTTGATTAAAATATCACAGGTTTAAGATATTTTCATGACAAATAAAATGTATATCCTGAATTTTCCGGGAATGTCCCCAAAAGTATTCTCCATTGTGAACGTCTTTTGCATAACTGGTAAACCATAAGAGATAGACAAATCTTTACTTAACAAAAAATGTAGATCGCGTTAAAATACACAATTTATGTTATATACATTTTTTTTGTTGAGTAAACCATTTTCGAGATATTGCTTGTTATTCCCTTAAATTTTTCAATACTTAATTTCTAAAATGGGAATTCGTTATTCATTTTTACTTTCTCTACTACGTATAGTAAATAGGGGAAGTATTGTATTCCACCCAAAAATTCGATACCGAGATACATGTTTTGAGATCCCCTGAATCCAAAAAAAAAATTTGGAAACATGTAATTGTGTCTCTGTCTGTCTGTGTCTGTCTGTGTGTCTGTCTATGAACAGCATAACTCAGAAACGAACAGTCGGATAAACACCAAACTTGGTATTTAGGTTCAGTATCTTCCAGAGATGCGACACAAAGGTTTTCAAACAAATCCCTCCACCCCAGAGTACCCTTTACATGGAACATTTTTCGAAAATTTTAATTTTATCAAAAATGGATTAAACGATATTGATTAAAATATCATACGTTTAAGGTATTTTCATGACAAACGAAATGTATATCTCGAATTTTCTGGGAATGTCTCCAAAAGTGTTATTCATTGTGAACGACTTTTGCATAACTGATAAACTATAAGAGATAGACAAAATTTTACTACACAAAAAATGTAGATCGCGTTAAAATACACAATTTATGTCATATACATTTGTTTTGTTGAGTGAACCGTTTTCGAGATATTGTTTGTTATTCCCTTAAATTTTCCAATGCTTATACTTTTTTCCAAATTCGTTATTCATTTTTTTATGTCCTGGACATGCAAAGAGAATGGTATGCGCCACATAGCAACCAGCCTTAAAATATTTGACTATCGCTTAAAACCTACCATATTCCCCTTGCATCTACAAGAAAATTAGCAATAAGATTTAACACCTCGATATCTCGATTAACATGAAGCTTATGGAGAATAAGCGTTTGAAAAAATAGTTTGTACAAGAGTAGAGAAAGTCATGTGAGTGTAACACATTAGATTTTTTTGTCTTGGATATACAAAGAATTATAATCTGTGTCAAAGGGTATGGTGCTGCACATAGCAATCAGCTATTAAGAGATATGTATGTGCTTAAAAGCTACTGTTTTTCTATATTGCCCTTGTAAATATATTTTCCCCTTACATCTACAAGAAAATTAGCAATAAAATAGAGTCTACAAATGTTTATCTCGATTAACATGAAGTAGATGGAGAATAAGCGTTTGTAAAAATAGTTTGTACAAGAGTAGAGAAAGTCATGTGAGTGTAACACATCAGATTTTATTGCCCTTGTAAATATATTTTCCCCTTACATCTACAAGAAAATTAGCAATAAGAAAGAGTCTGCAAATGTTTATCTCGATTAACATGAAGTAGATGGAGAATAAGCGTTTGTAAAAATAGTTTGTACAAGAGTAGAGAAAGTCATGTGAGTGTAACACATCAGATTTTTTTAAACATGTCCGTGTGTGTGTCTGTGAACAGCATAACTCAGAAACGAACAGTATGATAAACACCACACTTGGTATTTAGGTTCAGTATCTTCCAGAGATGCGACATGAAGGTTTTCAAGAAAATCCCCCACTCCAGATTACCTTTTACATGGAACATTTTTCGAAAGTTTTAATTTTCTCAAAAATGGCTCTAACGATTTTGATTAAAATGTCATATGTTTAAGATATTTTCATGACAAATAAAATGTATATCTTGAATTTTCTGGGAATGTCTCCAAACGTATTCTTCATTGTGAACGACTTTTGCATAACTGGTAAACCATAAGAGATAGACAAAGTTTTACTACACACAAAATGTAGATCGCGTTAAAATGCACCATTTATGTCATATACATACTTTTTATTAAGTGAACCATTTTCGAGATATTGCTTGTTATTCCCTTAAATTTTCCAATATACTTTTTCTCAAATAGGAATTCGTTATTCATTTTTTTGTCTTGGATATGCAAAGAGTATTAATCTGCGGCAAAGAGAGTGGTGCTGCACATAGCAACCAGCTATTAAGAGATATGTATATGCTTAAAGGCTACTGTATTTCTAAATTGCCCTGACAAATAAAAAGCAAGGGGAACATAGTAGCGATAGTCAAATATTCTTTATACTGAGAAATAAACGAACTGCTATGATTTTGGGAATCTTCTATCGGCTTTTGCTTCAAAGGAATGCTGATTTGAACCAATTTCGTAAGTTCGTTTCATTTTATTAATTCATATCTTATACATTATTTGTTATAGTACCATTTTCAGGTGTTTCTGTTTTGGTTTCTGTTCTTTGTTTACTGGTTTACGTTTTAAGAGTTTTCATAATGCCTAGGAAGAAACGAAACAGTTTTAATTTTAATGCTAAGAAGTTGTTTTCCGTGAAAGTAGCCAAAGTGTTTGCTGGCACCTTGAGCCAAAGTAACGACATATTTGGTGAGGTTAAAAACACACAGTGCACAAGCAACTCGGTGATGGCGTTATGTTTTTCAACTGTAATAAATATCGATGCTTGGGTTCTGAAGTAATTGATAAAATTCTTCATTTGGGCAATGATTTGCAACCTAAAATCAATTTCAAATTATGATGGTGTTATGCCATATCCTCCTTACCTGTGCGTTGATGAGGTTTCCCTGAAGTATATTGTAACTGATGCTGTAAAAGTAATCTGCAATGCAGTGACTAATTTTGTATTACAAGGGATCATACCGAGGGATTCAGGCAGTGGATTAAAACATTTTTAGTGCTATCACTACGGTGTGTTTGCTGCAGAGTTTAAATCTATGGCTCTTGTTTGTTTGTCCTGGTAATGCAAAGAGAATGGAATACTTCACATAGCAACCAGCTCTTAGAATATTTGACTATCGCTTAAAGCCTACTATATTCCCCTTGCATCTACCAGAAAAATTAGCAATAAGATTAACATCTCGATATCTCGATTAACATGAAGCATATGGAGAATAAGCGTTTGTAAAAATAGCTTTTACAAGAGTAGAGAAAGTCATGTGAGTGTAACACATCAGATTTTTTGGGGGAAGAGCTTGACGGAAGAATTTTGGGGTTGGACGTTATTGTAAAAAGCTAAAAACTGCGATAGATTCAAGGAAACTTTGGTACAGCCCCCCCCCCACTTCTTTCATCAACAGTTTAGAATTTTATTGGACAATTGAAATAGTATGTACTCGTTAGTCTTTACAAACTAATTTACATTTCACATTTACATTTTACAAACGATTTTGTATTTAAAAGGATTTCCCTTCACAAGATTTATGATACATAATTTCAGAAACTTATTCCGGTGCACTTATGTGTTTGCAAATTTTGAATTTAACAATGTTCTCTCTGAACACAAATATCAAACATTTTTCAAGTCTATCTAAATTGTACTACTTTTTAATACATATGTGCTATTTAAAAGAACATTCTATAGATATTATCCACTTTTTAGGGACTTTTAGTTTTTAAAAACACATCACTAAGATTTATGCAACTGAGAAAGCACCTAAAAAAACAGTTTCAAATTGATTTTAAGCGTTCATATTATTATTATTATTATTATTATTATTATTATTATTATTATTAGTCTTTGCTCTTACCCCTCTGTTACAAAGCTTTATTTTTAAAACACCGTCATAAACTAGGGAACAGAAGAACCACCTATAAAAACATAATCGCCGCTAAGAGTTAAAAATTAAGAAAATCTTACATTCAGATATAAACTAGGGTTTCCTTTACAAGCATATATAGTTTAAAGATTATTGCAAAATTGTTATCCCTTTTCTAGCACTTTCTGAATTGTTTTGACACGTAATTTGTTTCTCTAAATTATAACGAAAATGTAGTGTTTAACACACTATATTGACCATTAATTCAAAGATCCCTTTTGGTGCCGGTTGTAGGAGGAAACGTTTCTTCCAAAGACTTGGAAAGAGAAGCCACTTGAGTTGATAACTGTACATAGGTAGGAGGTGAATTAGTCCCTAGGTTTCCGTTACAATGCAATCCGATATTTAAATATTGCCCCTTTAGCCTAAAAAATAACTTCTTCAGCAGCTTTGTTTTTGTAACATTTATTCCTGTACCTAACAACCATTTTGGCACAGATACAAAAAAACTGCATAAAACTTATAAAGGGAGTGATTAGTGTGCATCCCAAATTAGGATAGAGCAAGACCTATCTTTCGAACATGCTAGCAACACGTCCAGATGATAGAGGGAATGGTCGTTAGAAAACATAATATAAGGAAGTGTAGGTGCTTTAAGTAGGTTTGTTTTATTTTTAATTTCTTTTAAAAGTTTCATTGTATTTTAATGCGTTATCACTTCAACCGAAGATTGTAGTAAAACGCAATATTAATTTTTCTTGCTAAATTGTCTAAGTAATGCACTGTATAGGGTGCTGTAGAATAGGTTTTATTCATTTCTAATCAAGAAAGAAGGAAATGGTAAAACGCAATTTCCTCCTTAGATTCCAACGCTTATCTCATTTTGAAATACTGAGGTAATGACCATTCACCCATTGAGTTACTTTGAATATTTAAGAGTATTGCCCTTTAAATTCACTTCTATGTGTTTACTAGACCGAATGTAATGTCTTCTCGTAACTTTGCCTTTACGTTATAGCCCTTTAGCGCGGCTTTAAGTCCCCATTGGCTATGACACAGGTAATATATATGCCGCGTCAAGCTCATACTAGAATAGAAAAAATATTTTGTATGCTGTGACTACTAAAATGAATTAAGAACCTTGGGAACTTGCTGTCTTGATATATCTCTAATGAGCGCGACTGGCATGGCCGATTTCCTGTATGTTGTGTTTTCAGACTGTGTAAAATTAGAAACATTGATTAATAAGAAAGAAGAAGTATCGCTTTTAAAGCAAAAACTTGCCCTTTAAAAAAAGAGAAACGTAGCAGATATATGGGAATTCTATCAGAAAATTTGAGTTTTCCATGAAGCTGTTCCGGGCTATATGAATCAGATGACAAAGTTTTATGAGTTGCATCAGTTTGCCATCCTATCTGTTCCTTACATGGGCACTGGCTTCTATCCACCTTAATAATTTATTTATGAAAGCCTAAATGTGAACCACAACATGAGAGTTTAAAATGAGCTTAAAAAGTGTGACGTGTTTCATTTAGATTATTTATTTTTATATAGCTTCTAAAAACTACTCTTGCAAAAGCTTGTTCTTCTATTTACTTGAGATAAATGTTCGCAATAATACTTTCGGTATACATTTCGTTGTAGGAACAGATATAATAATGTGTCAAATATTAATAACGTGTCGCTTATGTATACTTCCATTGAAATTCCATACTGTTTCATGACATCGCGAAATAACCAAAGGTTGTAAGGTGTGCAGTACATCAAAAAATGAAATAAAATTGTTGAAAATTCCAAACCATAAATAGAATATACCCCGGAGAAGGTTAAATACCTTCAAATAAATGATGTGTTTTTAACGTTTACATCTTTGTCTAGTACGTTCTTGTCTATGTCTTATCCGTTATATAAAACTGCTTCCAAATGAAGGGGACTTCGCAGGCTATTCCCAGAAAGTTCAAAATATACATTTTGTCATGTAAATATCTTAAATATATGACATTTTAATCGAAATCGTTAGAGCCAATTTTCAGAAAACCAAAACTTTCGAAGAATGTTCCATGTAAAGGGTAGTTTGGATTAGGGAGAATTCTTTGAAAACCTTCGTATTGTATCTTTGAAAGATACTGAATTTAAATATCAGGTTTGGTATTTATTTTTTTTGCTGTTCACAGACACCAACACGCATATGCGCGCGCACATAAACACTCACGAACCTTTTCCTAAAAACGCACTTTTTGGATTTAGTAATCCAAATGTAGTAATTCAGACAGTTATTTCGGTTGAAATATTGACAACAAATTTTTGGGTGGAGTTAATATTCCTCCGCTCTGGTAGGACGTGGTAGAGAAAGTAAAAACTCTCTTGCATAAACTATTTTTACAAACAGTTATTTTTCTATGTACTTCATTTTAATCAAGATAAACGTTTGCAGAAATTATTGTATTCATATTTTCTTGTAGGTACAAGGGGATTAGGGAAATACAGTATGCTTTAAGCGACATCAAATCTTTTAAGAGCGAGCGGCTATTGAATTATATTATCTTTGCACGGCCAAGAGAGAAGGGGAAAAACATGATATGTTACATTTACATGACTTACTATACTCTCTATGTTTATTAGTGTGTGTACAAATATCCTATTTTTCTACCTACTTCATTTTAATTAAGATAAACCTACGCAGAATACATTTCAACACATTTCGTTATAGACACCAAGGGAATATCAATAATCGAATGTTTAAGAACTGAAAGCTATATGCTCGCATTAAAATTCAATACTCTTTCCGTGCAATCGCAAGAAACAACTGAATGTCCACAGGAATTTAAAGGAATGTCAAAATGTCGAACCATTGGAACGATTAATAACGGACATATCGGAAATGGCTGATGCCAGGAAAAAAAAATTGTTTGAAATAAATGTGATGTTATAAAGAGATTTACCTTTTGCCGTAATTATTCGTCTATAGCTTAACAGGATTATAGAAATTCCTTTCCGAATGAAGAGGACTTCACAGGCTATTACCAGAAAATTCAAGATATCCATTATATTTGCCAAGTAAATACCTTTAATATATGGCATTTTAATAATAAATTTAGAACCAATTTTGTAAAAAGCAAAAATTTCAAAAAATGTTCCACGTAAAGAGTAGTTGGGGTGGGAGGATTTTCTTGAAAATCTTTGTGCCGCATTCTTGAAAGATGCTGAACATAAATACCAAGTTTGGTGTTTAACGAACCTTTTTTTAGTTATGCTGTTCACAGACCTTTTTCTAAAAATGCTTCTTTTGGATTCAAGGGGTCTCAAAACATCTATTTCCGGTGAAATCTCAGTATCAAAATTTTGGATGGAATGCAATACTTTCTCTACCTATGTACGTGGTAGGGAAAGTAAAAAAGATGACCGACTTCCCGTTTGAGAAAAGCATAAGTATTTTAAAATGCAAACCAATAACAAAAAATATTTTGGAGATGGTTAATGGCACAAAGAAATTTAATTGACATAATTGTGAGCTTTAAGGAGATCTGTATTTTTAGGTAGTAAAACTTTATCTATCTCTTACGGTTTACCAGTAGTGTATAAGTCATTCAGAATGAAGAAGACTTCAGAGGCTATCCGCAGAAAAATTAAAGATGTTCATTTTATTTGTTATGAAAATATATTGTACATATTTTATGGGAATTAAGATCGTTATAGCTGTTTTTGTGAAACTCAAAATTTTCGAAAAATTTTCCATCTAAAGGGCAGTTTGATGTGGCAGAATTTTCTTCAAAATCATTGTGTCGTATCCTTTGAAGATTATGAATTTAAATATCAAATTTGGTTTTTTGCGTTATGCTGTTCACAGACACACACAGGCACACACATGGGTCTTTTTCTAACTTTTTTCGGGGGAGGATCCAGAGTATTTAAAACATATACTTACGATGAAATCTCGGTATCGAATTTTTGTTTGGAATACCAAAATGCGTAGTAGAGAAAGCAAAAGTACGGTAATACAATGGAACAATAACTAAACGAAAACGAGTGTCATCATTGTCGATGGACAAGTTTTCCTAAGTCAAAGCCACCGATGTGACTAAGATACTAAAGGCGGCCAATTAATGGAGCAAAACAACTATGTTTCTCAACAAAAAAACATTAATTAGTGGGCTGACAATGCTAAATGATATCCGCCTTAATTGGTGTTTTCTGAACTGGATAATTCCTTTGATTTATGACTCTGGTAATGTTTTCTTTTATTTTTGTTTGTCCTTTATTTTCGACACACAAATTCGCCTACAAATTGAAGCAACCGATTGTCAGAAATTTAAAGCCTATACTTTACCTGTTCCGTTGATTCCGATGCCGTGATCTCGTAGCTCGTTCTGTTGTCTCCTGCGACAGCAGCTCCAGTGGTAAGCTATGAGATCTTTCTCTCAGGGCATGCGTGGGCGCATGGCGAAGGACTACGCAGTTTAAATTGACTGAGAAATCTATTGTGAACTACTATTCGAATTATTGAAGGAGTTACCGACCTTTGGGATGAAAAAATAGACTAGCTCTGAATTGTATCACTCGAAATTGAATAACTGAAATATTACACCTGCTAAATTCTACAGTATCAATTCTACGATTTTAAAGAAGTTTCCACAATAAAAGAAACTAATTATGTAACTTGCCATTAGTCGCTAGAATGCTCATCGGCGAGACCTCTCACAATAGCCGCGAAATCTTACTTACACAAGCGCGACACAAGGCGCTTAAAATATCACACGAGCAGTACGTACCGGTGACGGTACCAGAATGACTCTCTGATTTTAATTGCACGAACATTTATTAATTTTAACTGCACCTATATTTTATTCCCCTTCCAACTTTACATCTTTGCCGGGCCAATACTTAACTCCCCTTCATGCACGTCCCTTACTTTGTTGCTAACTGAGCCTTTCACTTTTCTCACAATTTCTTTCGCCTGTCTAATTTAAGAATTGGCCTATGTGACTACAAACGTACTGAGCTTATAACCTAACTGAAGTCCCAAAATCTTTGAACTAACACGTTCTCTCCTCGGCTGATACATAACTTTCGTTAACCTGACCTCCTAATTACCTTCTTCTTGGAGAAATCTTTTAACTCAAGCTTATTAGGTTATAAAGTGATTTAACATACGGAAATTATTTATTGTATTTCTCTATCTTACTGATATTTCCTTCTTCAATTATTTATATATTCCTGTTAATATTTAAGGTATCATAGTAAACAGACATCGAGTTCTTCTTACAAAGTAAGAAGAATGACGTTTAAGTTTATGACATAAATGAAAATAAAATGCTCTCTGATTAATACGTCTTGTTTATTAACTTTTCAGCTAAGTTACCAGACACACAATTATTACCAAAAAAAACGCTGATCTTGTCTTTGTAGCTATCCATAACTGCATTAAGTTGACATGCCGATGATGAGAACTTTCTACAAAAGGGAGCCCAAAGAGAAATTATTTCATAACGAAGCCTATATTTTAATGCATGCATTATTAATTAGTTGTTCATTCACCAATATCAGCTTACAGTTATAGGTTAAAATAATGAAATATTTAATTGAATGAAAAATAATGTGCAGTTTCTTCTGAAGTTAAACACAAAACTCTGATGCGTTACACTCACATGACTTTCTCTACTCTTGTACAAACTATTTTTACAAACGCTTATTCTCCATATGCTTCATGTTATTCGAGATGTTAATCTTATTGCTAATTTTCTTGTAGGTGCAAGGAGAATATGGTAGTATTTAAGCGATAGTCAAATATTTTAAGAGCTGGTTGCTATGTGGCGCATTCCATTCTCTTTGTATGTCCAGGATATAAAAAAATGAATAACGAATTCCCATTTGAGAAAAAGTATAAGTATTGGAAAATTTAAGGGAATAACAAGCAATATCTCGGAAATGGTTCACTCAACAACAATGTATATGATATAATTTGTGTATTTTAACGCGATCTACATTTTTTGTAGTAAACTTTTGTCTATCTCTTATGGTTTACCAGTTATGCAAAAGTCGTTCACAATGAAGAATACTTTTGGAGACATTCCCAGAAAATTCGAGATATACATTTCATTTCTCATGACAATATCTTAAACATATATTTTAATCAAAATCTTTAAAACCATTTTTGCGAAAATTAAAATTTTCGAAAAATGTTCCATGCAAAGGGTAATCTGGGGTGGCGGGATTTTCTTGAAAACCTTCGTGTCGCATCTCTGGAAGACACTGAACCTAAATACCAAGTTTGGTGTTTATCCGACTGTTCGTTTCTGAGTTATGCTGTTCACAGACACACACACACACACACACACACACACACACACACACACACCCACAAAAACACACACGGACATGTTTCCAAAAACATGAGAATGAGACCTTTCTGACAGTCTAAATGTTATATTTGAACGTTAATATTAAAAAAAAACATAAACCTAATATTAGCTACATTTATACGCACCTGTTTCTACTCATTTACTACATCATCTTGCATTGCGCTCACCTCCGTGGTGTAGGGGTGACAAACCGTTTTTAAAACTGGAGAGCCGAGTTCGAATCTTGGTTAGGGCGAACGATATGTAAAGGGTTGGGAAAGGGACTCTTTCTGTTTAGAATATAGCATGGGCTCAAAAAAGCTAGGATTATTATTGTTATTATTATTAAGTTTTTATTTATGGTTTCATTTAACTACATTGGTTCTTAGAATCCAATTATATATTGGACAAGAAAGACCGAAAAGTTTGCTCAGAGAGTTGAGGTTCTTTTACGTGCCGTAAATCTACGACACGGGACCACCGCTTTACTTCCGTTCCGAAGGAAGCCAAGCTAAGTATTTTTATGTCGGAAAAAATCCATCTCCCTCCGCCGGGTTTGAACCCACAACCTCGAGAACTAGAGGTACACCTAGAGGGTGCTTCACCCGGTGTGATGTACATATACAAAGAATACAATACGTCGAAAAGTATTCTGTGATTCGCCTGGTCTTTAGTTGTGATAGGCAAGCAAGTCCTCTAATCTAATCCTCTTTCTGGAAACGTGATCACGGTTTATAATATACCTCCTGTGTAAACTCTAGTCTTCGGTCATTTGGTGTCCTAGTGTTTGCAGCTTGAAAGTTGGAACCACAAGCAATTTTAACAGAGGCAGACGAGATATGCAAGCGTTCTCATTTCTATGCCAGAGTACTCATCTAAAATTAAGATAGTTGCCTACAACTCTCGCAATATTACTCTCAAACTCAGCAATATTCAGCTTTACAGAGTGTGTGCAAAGTGTTCCTGACTTCGCACCTCGCCTCAGTGAGACCTGATGTCTTAATGGTGTTCGGTAAATGCGGAACACATGTGTTCTGTCGAAATAATGCGTATGTTCCATAACTGAGCAGAAATTCGTTTACTGTTGTTGTAACTGCAATATTTTTCAAACCAAAAACAAATGAGTTGATTTTCAGTACAAGCACAAAGAAAAGGTTTTTTAATGTAAGACGCAAATGATGCCATCAACACGTTGAGTTGCGCACATGGATCAATGAGGCGCTCGCTGCGAGTACGAAGTAAGTGAGTGAACTTGAGCACACACTTTGTTTCTTTAACAGAATTTATAGTAACTCAGGAATAACGCAGTTGTAGTACCTGCCAGAAGGCCGTGTTATGTGCTAATTTGTACACGTTCGTTCGGCAACATACTTTGGATAGAGGCTTCTGGAGAAACCGATGTTACACAATCACAAGGAATTTCAAAGCCGCCATATAGCAAACCGCCTTTTAAAGATTTTAATGTCGCTTCAACTCCCTATAAACCTGTATGTATAATGCAAACGTTTATCCGGACTGACATGAAGTGGATAGGAAAATTAGCGTTTGTATAAAGTCATGCGATCTATTTTTGTTTTTCTTTCTTATCATAAGCCTTATATTAAAAGAACATCATAAAAAGTTATGAATATAGAATTATAAAATATGACTTACCTCTTCAGTTTACATTATCACTGTACTCCTACAATACAATTGTAGCCAATATTTTTATAAGGTTCTATTCTTCTGAAGAAATATGTTAAACCGTAAAAAGATATCTATTGCATGTTATTTATTCCAAAAGCAAAATAAAAGTTTCTCATAATAATACCCGTTATAAATTAACGTCTTAATTTAAAATTCTCTCGAATCTATTCATAACCCCTAATAATCGTAATAGATTAACATGATTAAATTAAGATATGAGTAAGAATTGAATGACAACCTGAATGCCACTTACGTATGAGAATATGAGTAACAACGGTTTCGGAAAGATAGCAGCCAACGTTTAATGGTCACTCCTCCATAAAAAAGGAAGTTCTTAAAAAAAACGATCTTCGAAAGCCCGTGAAGAACCGAGGAAATGTCCCACGTTCACCGACCAATAGACGTCTAAAGTTTCAAGTTGATATTTGTTAATAAAGTAAGTCATAGTATGTTTAAATAATAAGCTGGTTTACCTGCTGACCATGCTGCCATTTTAAATTGAGAAATATGACTCTGAAACATAACACGACTCTCAAAGATCTTTAAAGGCAAGTTGCTCCCATTTTAGAACTTTGTAGATATATATATATATATATATATATATATATATATATGGGTGTACACTGGTTATCTTATCACTTCAGATCAAAGTAATTCATGAATCTTTAATATACAAACCCTCTTCCCAATTACAGAAGCACTATCTTCTTGATTAATTTTCTCAAAGAAAGAATTGCAACGGCATAAAGTCAAGCATTTGAAATAATATTACTGCGTTCTGTGAAAAAATATTGCGCAACAAAATGCTATTAACATTGCGTTGTGAAAGATTTTGATTGCGGTGACTGCGTAGAGGTTATACCAATCTGTCGGGGCATCGTATTTCTGCAAAATAAAATCTGCTACCTACCTACATTATCTTTTAAATGGTGCACAACAATGGGACAGCATGTCGAGATGGGTTATCCCTGTAGTCTCTGAGAAGAAGGAAGACCAAAGACACTATGGTTGGAGGTTATAGTGCACAAAACATTAACTTTCAGGGAATGCATGCGGGTTTTGTGTGTCCCAAATTCTAAATTATCGCTGTTCATTTTGTCATTTAAGTGAAACGGAGATTCGTAGATTCAGAAACCATCCACCACAGACAGTGTTTGCAAATTCATGTAGAACTCGGTGCGTTTTGGTTTATCCTTTGATTTTAGCGCCTTTATTACTTCAAATCGCTGCAGAGGCTGGCGCAGCACCGCTTAGCCACACTTGTCTGCTGGCACGACACGTGGTCGTACGTAGGTCACCGGAATGTTTTCCAGCACTTCAGTGTCGATGGATGGCCACCCTGTGCTGTAATTCTTGCATATGAAGCCCGTCTCCTCTAATTACTGTTTTGCCCATCTAGTGCTGTTGCAATGGAGGGGTGTCACTTAGACTCGATCCGAAAGTGTCTCCGAACAACGGTTTCCTATGATTTGTTTTTTGTTTGTTTTTGGGTGTTTTTTTTTTTTGTATGGGAAATATTTTATTCCAGTCAAAAATTTGAAGTCGAGATTTAACTAGAAAATACATGTTTTAAAACTCCTGGACCCCCAAAACGCACTTTTAGATAAAGGTCCACGCGCGCGCGTCTGTCTGTCTGTCTGCGTGTTTGTGAACAACATAACTCAAAAACGAAAAGTCGGTTAAAAACTAAACTTCGTATTTAAGTTCAACGTCTTCCAAGGGTGCGACACGAATATTTTCAAGAAAATCTCCCCAACCCAAACTACCCTTTACAATGGAAATTTTTCGAAAAATTTGATTTCCTCAAAAATGATTGTAACGATTTTGTTTAAAATAGCACATGTTTAAGATATTTTCATAACAAATGAAATGTATATCTTGAATTTTCTGTGAATAGCCTATGCAGTCGTCTTCATTCTAAATGACTTTTGCATAACTGGTAAACTGCAAGAGATAGACAAAATTCTACTACACAAAAAATGTAGATATCGTTAAAGCACACAATTTATGCCAAACACTTTTTTTTGACGTTAACCATTTTCGAGATATTCCTGGTTATTTGTTTGCATTTTAATACGCTTTTCAAATGGGAAGTAATTATCTGTTTTCCCCCCTCTTAGCATGCAAAGAGAACGGAATTTATAAGCCGTTACATCGTGACAGACTCTTATAAATTTGACTATGGTCTAGTGTTTTCCCTTTAACGTTGTACGTACAAGGAAATATGCAATGAGATAATTTCTGAAATGTTTATCTCGATTAACATGAAGTAGACAGAAGAATAAGCGTTTGTAAATATAGTTTATAAGAGTAGGAAAGGTCATGTGAGCGCAACACAAGAAGTGTTATTATTTTTGTTATTGTTATTATTATTTTAACGTCATTAACCTGGTAACTCATACCGAACGAAGAATGAATGGGTGAAATGATATTCAGATGAGACCAGGTGTCCACAGAGCTTAAAGTTACCGGTCATTCTGCATGTCAGGATACGGAAAAGCCGCGAAAAAAACCCTTACTCGAATAACTCAACCTAACCGAGATTCGAACTCGGGTCATTTTTAAATATACGGCAATTCAAAACGCCTGCATATTACCACAAAACAACACACGCACACAGACACACACACACAGACATACACATGTACAATTATTATTGCAAGTAATCAAGAAGATAGTGAACAACTTAGATGATCTTTCGTTTGGTGCACACATTATGTATCTAGTTACTTCAACTATTGAGATAAACTGATATATTATTGAGCAGGATGGGTATGTTAAATTGAGACATTCTGTACAAACTTACGTGGAATGTTTGTTACAGTTTCGTTTGGGAACTACATCGAACGTTTAATTCCTTCCATATCCTCTGGCATCTATATTACGTAATAATAGCTGGAAATGTACTTTCAATTTGTATGCGGTAATCGACAGTTCTTTAAACGGATACCAATGAAACACTGCATCTGAGTTTTCTGTGGATATGCTTGACGTTCCCGCGTGAGATTTTATTTGCATTTTCTTACGTTATAATACCTTTGACCAATTAAACGAAAGGAAATGTCAACCTATCATGGCTGTTTCTCTACCATGTATGGTTTTCATATCATTTTCCGACAAACATTTCAGCAGATAATGGAATTATAAAAGTTTGATTTAAGGGTGCGCGGTGACATTACTAATTTTACAAAATTGTTCAATATAATTATCGCACATAAATAATCTTCATCGTCCTATGGCATAAGTTTTCAAAGGAAGTAATGTTGAAAAAATTAAAATGAAACTTGAAATGTATCAACTTTTAAAAGTTGAATGTTATTACTTGAATATACTTCTTTACAACCAAAAATTAAATTCTGGTAACATTAAACGCTTTCATGGAAATAATAGTAAATTATGTAAATCTTTAAGTTTTTTAAAACCCGTTCATGTATTAAACAATTAAAACCCTAAATTCAAAACTATACTTGATATTAAGAAAAAGGCTCTTTAAATAACTTCATCAACCTTCAAAGACGTACACTCAAAATCTGAAAGAAACTGAAACATAATTGCAATATGTGAAGCATTTTAAAGAAGCAGAAATGTAAGAAAACAAGATTTAGATAAGATAAAGGTTTAAAAAGCATAAGCTAATTGCACGTCCATTTAAACGTTTGTTTCGGGATTTCAACAGCCAGAAGGGCGAAAGTGCAATTTTGTTGCTTTACGATTCAGAATGTCTCTATGAAAATGGGGGGAGGGAACTTCGGAATATTCATTGGGTACGAATACTTAAAGGTCTCACCTAATGTGACCTACACCCACTCCAGCTATTTTTTATGTTCATAATGTACTAATTTCCGGATCAAAACAAGCGTAAGTACATTCTTGGTCTTTTTATCAAGCCCCAGGTCAATTTTCTTTTGGAAATTTAATCCAAGTCCAACCCTTGAACCTGGCCCAAGCCTATGGGTACTTCTAGTTTCATTTGTCTTTACAATTACTGTAACTTTTAAAATTGTAAATCTTTACTCTGTTATCCTAAACTCCAATTAACTTTCGTTTGGTTTGAAGTATCCTGCATTTTTACTTTCTCCATCACGTACATAGTAGATAGGAAGCTATTGCATTCCACCCAAAAATTCGGTACCGAGATTTCACCGGAATTATGTGTTTTGGGGCACCCTGAATAAAGAAATCACTTTTAGAAAAAAAAATCCATATGCGTGTCTGTGTGTCTATGTACAGCATAACTGAAAAAACGAAAAGTTGGATAAGTACCAAATTTGGTATTTAAGTTCAGTATCACCCAAGGATGCGACAGGAAAGTTTAAAGAAAATTTGCTTCCTCCAACCACCGTTTACATGGAATATTTCTCGAATTTTTTTTTATTTTGTAAAAAATGGCTCCTACGGTTTTGATAAAAATACCATATATTAAATGCATTTGCTTGCCAATAATATATCTCGAATTTTATGAGAATATCCGATAAAGTCCTCTTCATTCGGAAGGAACTTTATATAATCTTATATAACTGGTAAACATAAGACGAAAACGTACGATACATTAAAATGTAAATGTGTTTAAAACACATTTATTTCAAATAAGTTTCTTGTGACATAAGCCATTTCTGTGATCTTACTATTAAAGGTTAGAATTGTTCATGACTTGGTCATTCTTTAAAGTCGTTTCAACATCAATTGTTTCTCGCGATTGCATGAAAACGTATGGAATTTTAAGGTCAGCGTATAGCGTCCAACTCTTAAACATTTGACTATCGCTGTTCCCTTTGAATCCGTAACGAAATGTATAATGCAGCTATTTCTGTAAAGGTTTACTTGGATTAAAGTGTAATAGATAGAAAAATGAGCTGCAGTAAAAATATATGTATAACCACTAATAAATTATATAGGGTAGAGGAGGTCATGTATCACATCAGATTTTTAGAAAAAAGATCTGTGTGTGTGTGTGTGTGTGTGTGTGTGTGTGTGTGTGTGTCTGTCTGTCTTTGTGCGTGTGTGTCTATGAACAGTATAACTGAAAAACGAAATCGGATAAACACCAAAATTGGTATTTAAGTTCAGTAATCTTAATCTTCCAAAGATACGACACGAAGGTTTAGAAGAAAATATCCTAAACCCAAACTACCCTTAACATGGAAGATTTTTTGAAACTTTTAATTTCCCGAAAAATTGCTCTAAGAATTTTTATTAAAACATCATGTGTTAAAGATATTTTCATGACAAATAAAACACTTATTTTATGTGAATAGTGTGTGAGGTCATGTTCATTCGGAAGAAATTTTATGTAATCCTGTATAACTGGTAAGCGTTGAGTGATAGACGAAAACATACCACACAAAAAATGTGGATCCTTTAAAACATACGAATTACTTCAAATAACTCTTTTTGTGATATCTTCCGAGATATCCTTACTAATAGTTCGAAGTGTTCAATACTTAAGCATTCTATTGGTCCTGTCGATTTTCAGTTGTTTATCGTGATGTCATGGAAAGAGTATGGAATTTTAAGTCCAACTTATAGCGTCCAGTTATAAAATGTTTGGCTATCCCTATTCCCTTTGTATCTATCACTAATGTGTAATGAAGCTATTTCCGAAAATGTGAATGTAAAACGTCGTATTTTTATTCCAGCTGTCCTCAGAAGTTCCTATTAGATTTTCTTTGAGTTTTGAGTTACATATATTTTCATTTATGCTCTCATTGTCGCGATGCTGATTTTGCTTTTAACAGTACAATTTCTATTTGAAAGTCATTATTTTCATACCTAAATGTTGGATCCAGGATGTAAGACTCATATCATCCCTTTTTAAAACCTACAATATCAATAAAACGATTAGATCCATCATCATCTAGCGCGCGTACCTTCTTCAAATTCTTTGATTCCCAAAATGCTGGTATTGCTGCTTTACTTTGTGAAACCTCCGGTTAATAAGGAGGGAGTTGAACACGCAGTTTGCAAGTTAATGAATTGGTGTATTCATTCTCCTTTATGCATCATCCTCCCATATTTCCAGGCACTCCTTTTGAGTTAGCATTATTCACAAAAACTTTGGTAACGAAGTCCAATATTTTTATGAAGAGTTCCAATATCTAGATGATACTAACTTTCTGTGATATTTCAGAATAATAGTTTTAAATAAATGTAGGTATTCTGTATAATATACTAATTATTTTAAGTTTTCGATATAGATGTTATTTTGATATAACACTGCTATTAAAATATACAACGATTTCTAAAATCTTCGGTGGAAGGTATTACGCTGGAAAAAAAAGTTCTGATCATATACAGAATAACAACAATATGTTTTTCTTCGATGGTTTTAATCATCTGTCATGTGACCTTGCAATTTACATTTTTATTCTTCCCCTCATAGACACTAAAGCATAATCAAACTTACACCAAGTAAATCACAATTGAGGGTGAGAAGAATCAAAATTTTAGTATAAAACTGACGGAGTTACAGAAAATTGATTTTTGCGATTTTAAAAATACTACCAAATATAATATCTTATAAGGTTATGATGGAGATTTTTTTTCCGAGACTTGTCATGTTTCAAAGACGGCTGAGGTCGTTAGATTATGACTTGAATCCCCACTCCAGGATAATCCTCTATCATTAGGACATTTTTTTCAGGTTTCCGTAGTCCTTATAAATGCTAACTGCCGGGGACATACCTAAACTTAAGCCTGAAAACCCCTCCCAGATTATCATTTCGTCTATCATCAGTTTGACCACCTGTTATGCTTTAAGAACGTATGTTAACGGCTCAGGTATGAAATTGCTATCTTATACACTTTTTGGGCTATAAGCTTAAACTTTTGTGCATGGTAATCTCTTGTCATTGCCATTAACACCCTTAAGTTTCCTTGGTACTAGTTAAATACTTTAAAGCTTACTAATAATTTGCTAATTTTACTAATAATTTAAAGTTTTTTTCAGAAAATTTTGGTTTTTCGAAATGGGAAGAGCGCTGACTGCAATGATTGCATCTTCTGTGGATGATACAAGTGCAATTGTTGTTCAAGTACGACTCCCAAAACAGTCGATTGGCTTACGTTCAGAACTCGTGCAACACGCCGACTACTAGCGGCAGGATTGTCGCCAAACGCGACTAACACATTCTCTTCCAGATCGGGTGTTCTGGCATAATTCACACGACCAGAATCTTTCATTCTAACACGAAAGGATCCGGTTTCTCATAGACGCCTAAGCACAGAATACTGTGGTGTGGTTGCCGTTGGTACGGGAACGGCTCAGCAAAGGTCGTTGTACCGCTCTTACATTGCACTCAGTGAACTCATACACGAGGTGCTTATAGGCCAACTCCTCATCCATAAACTTATCCATACTGCTGTGTATCACTATTCACACGCAACTAACACTGCCGGAAAAACAAAACAAAACCCTAGACAGAGCCGTGCAGTACCGAATGCAAACTTGAGGGCAACGTATTAAAGAGGGCGTTACTGTTGTCAACATCAGGTACCGTGAGCGAATGGAAACAATTTGTTTACCAACAAGACACACAGCATATACCAGAACCTTCGACATTTGCCCTATTGTGCAGTATTTTCAGTCCAGTACAGATGTAAAGCTAAATGGGGCATGAATCCAAACGAAATGCAAATACTCTGTAACGAACCACTGGAGACCAAAAAATAGTCAGAAGGTATCCCGGAACAGTCTTTGAAAATTTGATGGTGTTCTGCTTCATCCTGTGTGTACACACACAGCGTGTTAAAAAAAGTATTCCATATCTTGAGAGGTGGTAATATGGACCAGAAAAAGAAAAAAATGTCAGTAAACAGGGCCTCTAAATTGCATACCTTAAGAGCTATGACCACTTGTTCAGCTTCGCTACTGTTAAACATCTCTTCTACTGCAAGCTCTTTGCTATTATGTATGACATACAGAATGCAGTGAACAAATGAGGACGCACTACTCTGTTACTGTGAAACAGCATTTCCTCTAATGTAATCTGCTTCCGATTACAGAAGACTTGCACTTATATGTATCGCTAAAGGAGGACTCATATGGTGCCCATCCATAGTAACGTATGCTTCTGTCCAACGTCTTAGGGAATCACGCACTCTCTGAAAGACTCCAGTTGGCCCGGATGCTCCGGTAGGCATTGATGACGCCTTTCTTGAGTGATTGTATAGGGTCTTTCAATAAGAGGGTCCTATATTTGAACTTAAATAAAACACGCTCTATAAATGATAGAGGTTTATTTCTTTTTTTATTTTGGAATATAATTAATGTCATTACGTGTGGAAGAGAACATCAGTTAAGTGACCGCCGCGACTTCGTTGGGTTGCGCGTATACAGTTGACCCAGTTTTGAATGGCAGAAGAACGTAAATTAGATCCAACTTCACGAATAACACGCGTGATGTTATTCATAAGAGCATTTACTGTTTCTGGCTGTTTAACATAACCCCACAAGAAGTAATCCAACGGCATTAAATCACATGACCTCGGGGGCCAGTTAACATCATCACCACGGGAAATGATGAAACCTCTGAACTTCTCCTTCAAAAGATCGATTGTTTCGAGAGCAGTATGGCATGTGGCACAATCTTGCTGGAACCAGATGTTTCTGAGATCCATACCATCCAATTGAGGACAAAAATAGTCTCTTATAAGAGTCCGGTATCTTTCTCCATTGACAGTTAGAGCTTCTCAATCTTCATCTTGGAAAAAATACGGACCAATGATTCCATCATACCAAAATCCACACCACACAGTAACATTTTGGGGATGAAGTGGTCGTTCTGGAATCTGCATTGGATTGTGATTGCTCCAATAGGGGCAATTATGTTTGTTAACACAACCACCCATCCAAAAGTGGGCTTCGTCGCTGAAAATGATTTTTCGACAAAAATTCGGGTCACCTTCCAATTGCTCTATAACCCAGTCAGCGAATACACGGCGCAACCTATGGTAGTTGGGCTTTAGTTCTTGAGTTAACACCATTTTGTAAGCGTGAAAATTCAAGTACACATGGAGAATTCGCCAAGTTGTGGTCGGCGAAAGCCCCAATTCTTGCTCTCGACGAGCAATTGATTTGTTTCCGTTCTCAAGTACACTCTCACGAACGGGCGCCTATGTTTTCGTTGGAGCACTTACGTCGACTGCGTACAGGCGTTCTTTAATCGCTGACAGAACCACTTCTTTCAAATTTATCGATCAAATGCCGAATCGTTCTCTCGCAGGGACGATTATGCACACCGTAAGCTTCACGCAATACACGGAAGGTTTGGCGAACAGATGATCCATTTTGATAATAAATTTTCACAATTTCTACGCGTTGCTGAATGCTGTAACGTTCCATGGCTATTTGTCAATAGCAACTGTAACCACATGAATAAAATGACTGCTGTAACTCAATAAGAACGGCAGCTATCACATGTTATAGATAGGACACTCCTGTTGAAAGATCATTAATGTGGGGTTGCATACATCAACAATTTCAAGATAAAGCTACAATACAAAAGCATTTCACAAACTTATCAAAACAAGCAGATTCTTAGAACCAATAAGAACACCGTTGTACTTATCCAGAACTGGCAATGCAATTGGCAGTAACACTAACAGATGTTTACTGCATGTGGTATCCATAGAGAATAACAGCCCTCATTTGTTTACTGTCTTCTGTAGGTCGTAAGTAATAGTAAAGAACTTGCAGCAGAAGAGATGCTTCACGGTAGCGAAGATGAACAAGTGCTATAGCTCTTAAGGTTTGCATTTTAGAAGCCATGTTTACTTGCCTTTTTTTTCCTTTCTTGTTTTGGTCCTAACCTTTTTTTAACACCTAGTATATGTTAGTCGTATGGTCATGAGAAACATTAATTCAATTTTGTGCGAATAGCCAGTGAAATTGTCTTCATTCTAAAAGGGTTTTATTTGCTTTTATATAATTAGTAAACCTTAGGCCATAGACTAAACTTTACTAAACAAAAATTGTAGATCTGGTTAAAATATTAAATTTATGTTAAATTTTTATGGTGTTAAACATTATTAAGATATTCGTTGTTATTGTTTTGAATTTTCAATACTTAATAATTTTTAAGTATTAAGTCGTAATTTGTTTGTTTCTCAGTCATTCAAAGAGTGGAATTTTAAAGTCAGCTTATAAAGTCCCACTTTTAAAGGATTTGACTATTGCTTATAAGCCTCCTATATTCCCCTTGTACTTACAACGAAATTTGTAATGAAACCATTGCTGCAAACGTTTACCTCGATTAACATGAAAGATCTAAAATGGGGGTTATAAAAATAGTTTGTAGAAGAGTTGGTAGATGAAGTCACGTGAATGTGACATATCAGAATTTTCATAGAATATCTACTCCAATAAGATATAATCTATACCCGAAAATAATTGTATAACATTTTTGATACGCATATAGTCCAATAGCAGAGCGATGTTTTGAATATTCAGTGCAAGAAAGATTTGAAAAATAAATTAAATCAATGGAGTTTAGAATATGAGCTTTTATAGTATACTGATGTCACATTTTATTTCTTAATTCTGAAAATGTTTACTTTATTACATAATTATTTCAATCATAGCGTTCAGGGAATCGAGTAAACGTTTCATGTTCCTAATATGAAGTTTGTAGTACCGTACAGCATTTGAATGTGAGTAAACCTATTAAAACCAGAGGTGGAGAAAAATTACTTCTTTTTGGACAGCATTCCCTACAAGTAGAGCTTTTAACATAGTGCACACGAATTAAAAGCTTTACATTATCGCATTACTAATGCAATAAAATTTTTATACCACTTCATTGTGACCAACTTTAGTTTCAAGTCCAATCACAAGGCAATTACCCTTGTATTTGCACGTGTTTAATAATTCGACTTGGTTTTATTAGGTTTTACTTTTCATTGTGTCTTTTTGCATGATTTATTTCTCATGTCGGTCACCTTATCTGTTCAGAGTACAAATCGTCATACTTCAATTTATCGCAATTTGTTGTGGAGTTAACCTATACCTTATATTGGCGGCCTTCTGCTGTTTTGACCTAAAACGTCAGTCTTTTATCTGGTATAAGCTCATAAGGATTAAATGGCGGCAATTAGGAATTCAGAAGAAACCGAAATGGAAGAGTTAGGTGAAATTACAGAAAGAATAACACTAGAGCTACTTACCCAAAAAAATCCAGAGAGCAACATGTTTAGCATTTAATCATTTCATTGCCTGGTGTAAGACAAAACATGTTGAAAATAATTTCACCGAAAATGACTGCTAGCGAATCAAACAAAACATCAGAACATTTGACATCTCGCTGCACAGGAGAGTTGAACTCGATTTTAACATCGTTTCTCTTGTTTCAATAATATGGCTATACATGTGAATTTATCTCGTTCTAAACGTAATTTCTCTTGGTTTCAGGAGCCAGTATAACATTCTTTTATTGATATTTTACAAATTCGAGCCCTGTCTAAAAAATAGTATATGCCACGAGTGTTAAAACTGGTTTTATTTTACTGGTAAACATTCCTACTCGCAAAATAAAACTCTACTTTTAATACTTGCACCACAATCTACTATTAAGATAGCCTTAAGAGCCATTTAATATCCGCAGGCGTTTAAATATGACGTAATTAAGGGAGTTTCCAGGAGCAACAGAGCTCTAAAATTTGGCCAGCATATAAATTTGAGATTATTATTGTGGTTGTTGTTGTTAACAGTTCACCTATGATCCCCTTAAATAGTGTTAAGGAAACCCGAGATCTATATAGGTATAGATAAATTTTTAATTGTACTGAATAGCATATTTTACCATATCTTTAACATTAAACTGAGGCATAGATTTATAATTAATTGAGCTTTTAAATTTAATATCTAATGGAATACGGTATGTATACTCGGTGTATGCTATGTAACTACTAACAAACATACAATGTCATTCACGTATTGATTAAGTAAATTCGTTAGCGTTGTATACACTGAAGGTTTCATCCTTGTAATGCATAGATCCAGAAGTATTTTACATACTAAGTTACACACAATAAATTGAGGGAAAATTATTTTTGTATAGGGTCGGGATTCTACTGCTTTGGAACGGAACTCAACCATGCTGCAAAGAATTCCTGGATTGGACGAAACTTGAAAAGGTACATTTTTGCTGGATCCAATATTGTAAGTATAAGTAAAGTTCTATCCAGGCAGATAACATGGCGAAGATTTAAAGATATGGGTTGGCAGTAAGGATGAAATGGTTTTTAAAGCATGACTTCTGACGAGTTCTAAAGCATAATGTTAAAAGTTTTGCCCATGTCTATAAAATGATGCCGATATAAACGTAGGAGTTTGAAAATATGGGTTGCAGAATTTTTTGGAATTTGTAAGGAAGTTTATAATTTTTCCTGGGTGCTGGGACCCAAGCGCACATAATTTTGCCTACAGATAAATACAGAGTTGAAAATGAGTAGCAATTTATGAAACCTATACGATACTCCAAGAATTGAAATTAGGCGTTAGGTAGTATGGTGAAATTAGTTTCTGTAAAATTGCAAGGTAACCTTTAATTTTCTCCGAGTTCTATGGTGTAAGTGCACTATGTCCTTCCAGATAGTTTAAATTGTACAGATTTCTACATAAGGCGCCAAAAAGTTTGTTATAATTTCTGAAAATTTTAGGTTCTATAGTGTATAAATACGAAGTTTGTCCAAATAGGTCAGGCGGTGTTGATTTGTATTTAAGTGGTTTCAAAGAAGTGTAATGGAAGTTTTTGAAAGTGCAGGTAGGTGTATAACTTTATCAGGTTTTTAAAATGAAGTTTACAAAGGTTAGTCCGAGTATACCAAAAATAAACTGTGACAATATTCAATGAAATAAGAGAGAAGTTTCATAACATGAAAAATACAGGTTCCTTCTCTCCTCCACACCGCAAATTTAGAGATGTTTTTTTTCCTTAGGGTAGAATGTCAAAAACTCCGCAGTAAAGGTCCAGAATACCCTCCGTAACTCAGATTTAGGTAAATAGAAGTGTTATAACATACTCAATAACATTCTACATTTTGTGTTTACAGACTTACCGTCAAACTGTTATAACAATAAAACTTGATCTTGCTTCAGCAGCTCCAGTTAGCATAAGACTGGAACAAACTTCTTCTAACCGCTGCAGCTAAGGTTCCAACCACATGGCTTTATGTTCAGCGAACAGATCTGCCACAGATAATTGAGCAGGAGTATTCCTTGTACATGGCTAACCTCTGCTAAAGACTAAACATACTAAAACTTGCAATACACATTGTGAATAACAAAGTCGGAAGTACCTTCATGGTAACTTTAGTTAGATTCTGAAAATGATCAATGATATTGTGGAATTACTCATTTGAGTGACTCTTTACTAAGTCATGGTTCACTTAATTTAAATGTACGACATCATTATTCTGCATATATAAGGCAAGCACTGAAAGCAATGGCTGCCCTCGTGATGTGGGCTTCATGTCTCCTCTATCTGGAAGGTTTTTCTTTCAGTTATTCTGAAAAAAGGAATGCGGCGTGAATGTTATACGTAAGGACTTCGGACTCATTTGATAAACCATTAATCATCCTTTCACAGGCTGTAGATAAATGAAATGAGATTCATTTGTCCGAATTAAACTACACCTCATTTTGAATACGTTTTGTTAATAAAAATGCATCTATTAAAACGTAATATTAAATTAATAAAACCCATAATTTGGGCTTAATAACAGGCCAACTTAAGTGTTCCCAGAACAACAATTGTCTGCGGTTTCTTATCCTGAGTTAGGTCATCACGAGATGTTGCATATTTTAAGTGTAACATAAGCAATTTGCAAGACTAGGCATGTTGGTTTACATGATAGCCTAACTCAAGGACAAGCCAGAGATAACTGCAGCCCGGGAACGACGTACGTCGGTTATTTATTAAGGATACACTACGTTTATGCAAACGTCATTAAAATTGTTATTCAAAATGGCGCCTACTCATCGATTACATATAAACGACATTCTTTATATATTATAAAACAAAGGATTAAAGAATGCAATTTAAATTTACATCTAGAATACTTCATATAACACGATAATCATATAACCACCACAACCGCCTACTTTAGCAACATGAATTAACTGTTTTGAAAAATAGAAGGTATCCTTAAGCGGCAGTTTTCTTATAATTTAATAACTAACTCCAGTTATTATAGTTAAGCCTAACAGAAAATTGCAGGATGGATACAGTTTCATCATACCTACATGCTACACAGTAATTAAGAGGCAGATACCACCTTACTGTTTAAGTAGGGTAAAAAAATAAAGAGTATTATGTTAAGATATCAAATGAATCCTAAAAAGCCAAACTCAGCTATATAAATTGGCACAGTACATTCCGCTCTTACAGCTGTTTTGCAGTGAGTAATGCGCATGTCATTCGATGCCATCATCCCATAGTGTTATCTGCAATAATTGAAATATTCACTCTTGCATGACTCTCTTGACGCATGCGCATAACTCAACCAGCAAGTCAGGTGTAAATTACCAGGTGGTAGAACGAGTGGAATTTCTTCAGCAGTTGATAAGGACGTTAGCAGGAAGGGTTGGCATTCTAGGAGAAATACAGGCAGTTTATTTTTGAGTGAACATTATTTTCAATTCCAAAATACAAAACTCGCCCCTCTACAAGACAAAGAGGCTAGATTTGAAATATGGAACCGGAAATACACTCCAAATATCGGTTTACTACATTTACACAAATCAGTCAAGTCAATGTTTATTCAAGGGATATTTTTTCTCATGATTTTTATTTCGTGGAGCGCACACAGGACAATAGATTCTTTTTCATTATAATTATATATTTCACACAAGTTTTGTAAACATGATTGTTGAGCAAATACGTTCAGTGTGAAAAGAACGAAAATGATGTGCAAAGAAAAAGTATTTTTTTTTATTAGACACGGCAACAGTTCACTTATATTTACGTCAAAGTATTATTGTAAGTAGGGATACTGACGCACTTTCATTTATGAAAATTATGAAACAAACACAGATTCCAAACATAACATTAACATCTCAGTACCAATTTTTGTGGGCAGTCGGCAGAGGACGTCTTTACGTCTTTTAGTTTTAGAGGCTTTTCTCGTATTAATATCACCTTCCCTCCACATCAATGTTGTTGATGTTTTTCTACACAGCACTCCATAAATAAAATGTAGCCATTACATTTCAAACACCTTCTGTGTTCATGCCTTGAAACGCTTCATCAGCAATAAAGGTAACATGAATTCCATTGAATATACACATTAATGTCTCATGTTCCATTATAAATGATGAAAATAACAGTTCTATCCGGTGAAACTTAAGCGGATAATGCGCCCATGATGCCCTGAATAGCATTTTATCTATGAAGATGAGAACAAATATTGGCTACTCACGGGGTTCAAAAATGATTACAAGTCATTCTTTGATCTCTTCCTTTAACATGAAACTGCATTTTGAAGATAGAAAGAAAGAAAGAAAGAAAGGAGGAAGGAAGGAAAGAAAGAGAGAAAAAAGAGGGAAGAAACACAAAAGTTAAGCATAACTCCGTGAAAGAGATAGTTGAGGTATGGACTCCTCAACTTAAAAACCCAATATCAAGAACTGCATTTATAGGACGCTTCTCAGAAGACATTTCACTTGTTGAGTTTCCACTGTAGGCACTATAGCACTCCAACGTATTTCCCCATACCTTTTCTTTCGCTTGCTATGCTTTTGTCCCGAATATAACTAAGAGAGACAATTTTTTTTACGTGGCAAGTTCTCCAAAACATAATAACACTTAAAACAATTTAGATAAGAAGAGCAGATGTTTCAAATGAAAATATAGTGGTCACTAGCTAATGTGACCTGTTATAGCACGTAGGAAACGATTATCGTAATGCACTATCAAATAGCACCAAAAATTGTTTGTTTTTTTTCAGTTGTGGCAACGATGTGTTGGAAAACCATGCTTTGAGTATAAAATAAACTAGTAGATTTTCTTTTCAAATTTGATTGTAATGTGCCACAGAAACGTCCTGAATCTTTCAAATATGCAAACGAAATTTGTCCCATAATGCAGTTTGCATGTAACTAAGTCCATATTGTTTACTTTGAAATGGTTTCCAAACAGCATGACTGGTTCTAAAATGTAGATTTTTTTTTCGCGCATGGCAATCAAATATCTTATTTTTGCTTCGACTAAGGAATACTTCTCAACTGAGATGTGTACATTGCCCTAAGTTGAATATACGCAGAATGTGTAATCATCATTGTACATTCATGAATCCTGAGAGGTAACCCTTCATCCCTGATTAACAACTGGAATGGGATTTACTACTTTGTGGAACCAAGGATCAACATCATATTACTGTAGATAAAACCCGTTTTTCGATATAATTAAATATTGTACCGAGCTCAGTAAATTTCAGTTTCTTTCCCTTTTTTTCGATTATTCTAGCTCTCATAGTACTCGCGCAGCTGGTCTGTTTCTCTTCCGGTTAGTTTTGTGGAGGACAAACTAGGGTACACGCTGTCTTTCGAAACTCTGCATTATTATTGTTACGCTTCTACAATGCGTGAAACAATGCGATTCAACTGCTGCTATCGCACTCGTTTCGCTGCTTCACCCCGTGTTGCCTGACACCGGCCGACCGACCACCACACCAGCTACACATTCGGAATTTCCAAAGATTTTAGACTGTCGAAAAAATTTGATCTGGGACTTTTAGGAACAACTTAAGCTTAGCAATTGTTGAATTTAGAAGTAACTGCCCACTTCTTTGGGCATCCGCTCTCTCACAATACAAGCATTTCAGCACGAATCTAACAATGCTGCAGTCCTTAGTTACAATGCCAGTACATGAATATCTCCTGATTTGAAATTAGTAGCACAGGATTTTGTTGACTTTTCAGTTTTAAACTAAATCTTTCAATTTAGGACATGTTCAGAAAATGCAGGATAACTGGTCACTCTATTTCTAGCTAAGCATTTAGCTACAACAATGTAACGTTGGCAGAAGAATTGCTTTCCACCTGAATAGTATAACATGTAAGGAGTGGAAAGATAGAATCAAACGACTGAAATTCATTGCCATAGCCGGGATTTGAACTATGGATCCCTCGGTTTCCGTCCGATTGCTCTGAACACTGAGCTATATATATATACCTATATATAGAGAAAGTTTTATTTATGGATGCTCTTTAACTACTGTGGTTCTTAGCGTCCCTAAGACATGGGACAACCGGCTTTACTTTCCTTCCGAAGGAAGTCATGCTAAGGATTTTTACGCCCGAAAAAATCCATCGCCCTCCGCCGGATTTGAACCCGCAAGCTAGAGGCTAGCATGGTAACCACTACACCATGGAGGACAACTCTGAGCTACCATAGCAACATGCCGGTATGACATTAAATTCTCCAACTGATTTGCATTTTTCCCGGTAAACCACAAGGATATCTCAAAATGTATTGTGATGACATACCCTAATGGTGATTTACTATGCCATAAGTACTTTAAGGTCCACGGCTTCATAGTTTCGACCACTATTAGGTCAACTAATATTCACCTAGTATATAACTACCAATTTTTCAGTCGTTTGATTCCACCTTTCCAAACTTGTCCAACACACGACTTGTGTGGAGTGCATGTGAGCTTGTAGTAAGTATATAGTCAGCGGAGTGCCGCACAGTTTTTTTCTAAAAGGTATGTTGAGATCTTTTATTTCCTTTCATTTACAAGAAATAGGGATATCATTACTTTTAACCCCATTAAAAACCATAGGAATGCACAAGTTGTGAGAATTGACAAGAAGAAAGACCGCACCATGGCAGTAATGTGACCATCAATGTCCATAGTAGTTATCAATTAGAACCATACCTCCTGTGGTAAACTGTCTAGGGTTAAGATCAAGTTGTCTTTCAGATATGATATTAAAACTTTGGAAAATTATAATCATTGTGCTATGTCTGGAGCATGCGTGCATTATTGCCATCCAAAAACATTTTACTCTGGTATGAAATTCTAAATTTTAGTCATTCATAGGCACCTAGTGATACCTATAACACGATACTTAACACACGATGTAAAGTGATTTGCATGAAAAGTGTGTCTTGTGCGAAAGGATGAGATGTGTATATTATTATAAAGATGCAACACACGGATGTCATTGCAACATTTGATGTTTCAATCAGAAGAATCCAAGCCTAGTTTTACATCGCAATCGCAATCACCTTAGTGTTCATAAACCAACTGATTAACAATTACCTAACACCTTGTGCAGTTGATGTGAGATTCAACCAAGATCAGGTGATAAATCGTGCCAAGTTGCACTTAGTTTTACTTTTATCATGGTCACTATTGTACCTCTTCACATGGCTTCACGACCATGCCCTCCTCCGATAGCGAGGAATTACTGTCGTAACTGGACATTTTGCTTGTATTGTGAAGGTTTGCGCAAAGCGACAGTTTAGGCTCAGTCTCTATAAAACCCCCCTCCGCTTCTATGAATCCTGCAAATATATGAGAATAGCTGTTATAAGCAAACGGATTCGTAGAAACTGAAGCAAAAGAGAAAACGGAGGTATTTGTAATCACGAGTAAGGCATTCAGAATGCATCGAAGAATTGGCATACCTTGCCAGAAGGGTGAGTGAAGTATTGTTTCTGAGGTGCTGTTGTCGGGAGCTTTTCGTACTCTATGGACATGTTCAGCCCCATAAACTTCTAATACGGACCTTTTGAATTCCTTAAGTAATCTTATAATCGTGAAGTTCAGTGCGCAAGTAGTTCAGGACGTTTGCAATCTAATGATTACATTCATTCACACAAAACATAGCATTCTCACAATCGCGGTCACAACTTGCTTTGTCCTTTTGTATCTTCGCTTAACAACGAAAGATTCTGGAAGCACCTGCTGACTACTTGGATTCATATTCAAATATATATTATGGGTTTGTTATCACATTTTGTTAAACGCAATGACAGTTCCAGAAGATGAAAGGTATGACTGCATGTCACATCTGAGAATTTTCAGTTCCAAGGAAGAATTAGGTTTCCTCCAGGATTTTCCTGGATAAAAATCAGTTTGAGTTTGGTTCAAGAAGCACCTGCTGGCATCAGATCACAATATCGCTGGGGAGGAAGGGTGCTGGACCGAGAGAAAAGCTCGTCTGTTGATATCGATCATGGCGTCGAAGCGAATATGGAGCGTGCCGCCTAGGGAATTGATGCAAATGCCTCACTCACGCTAATGTTTTTAATAGCAGCGGAAGTGATTTGATTTTATAAAAGTACCACCCCCGCACGCACTTCCGATCACTCAATCAACCAATCAGTCACCAATCTCTGCGAACGTCCTCTGCCGCCAACACTTTGTACACAGCCACTGGGAAATATTGACATGTATGTACTATTATCATATAGAAGAGGGAACAACGGAATCATATTCCGCTCTTTTTTCCTCACATTTTGCGCCTTTTTCCTCTATTCCCGTCTCCTTACAATTTTCCAACTTCTTTTCATCCTTACTAAAATATTATGAACAGGTAACAACAATGGAAACGAGAAATATATAACTTATTTTGTTACATTAATTTACAGTGTAAAAACTTTCAAGGGTTCTACTCGTTGTATATGTGCTATGGTATTACGGTTTTGTTTGAGGGAGATGAACAACCCTTGGCATAAAGGTATAGGGAGAAGATTCCAAAGGAGATTGCCATTCGTTCGCAGTTGTTAAACGGTATACTTAAATAACTTCAAGGGCAATTTTATCGGTTGGAAAAGTTTGATTCACATAGTGCTAGTGCTTACGTAAATATTGTGACACATAGAGACTATTCGTCATAAAATGAAGTATATAATTTCATATACGTATAAGTGGAATGTTTTTATTGCAATGCAATAAAAAATGTAGTGCGAAACACCCTTGGAGAATTCATAGAGGATCTAATAACAAGCACGTAAAAAGTATATCGCTTGCGAATAATTTTCACGTTATGAAAGTCATGCCTTGGTAAACGATCCCATAGGTAGAAATTGAAACCAGGAGAACGTTGGCTCTAATGAAAAGAACAAACTGAACATACAAACGACAGCGGTGTCAATTTTATAAAGGCTTGTTTATCAGCACTTACTGAATTAGAAAAACTTAAACGAATCTGTCCAAATGTTCGCTTTTAAGACTTCTATCAGTTCCCCAGAGGTTTCACATATGTTAAGGCACACCCTGTGTTAGGTAACAAATAGAATTATCGCCACATTGGCCGAAAAAAAATTGGCTTCATTTTACATTAGCATTCTCTTTTCTCGTCACCATTTTGTTAACATAAACATTAATAACCTTTTAGTATTATCATTGACACTAAGTTTTAAGTATTTACTCTGTCAATCAATACAGTATATATATATAAAAAAATATGGACAAACGTTGAGGGCGGGTTCCTCACATCAAAAGAAGGAAAAATTGTATTGTAAATATACGCTCACAGTTGTCACTGAAAGCTTACTTTCACAAACTTAGTCGTAACAATTAATTCCTTCTTTTCAGATAATCCAATGAGGTTATCGATATAATCAATGTGATGATGCGTTCATTGTATGGTGATGCAATGCGTTGCCTTGGTGACTTCCTACAATTGTTTTGTACATTTGTAGTTAGTCTGCCACTTGTATTCTGTAGCCTATTATTATCTGTACAAAACGAGCAGGAATCTGAGACGGAGCTAGATAACGCTCGTGAAAGTCGCTCAGCCAATAGCGCTAGAGCGAGGTTCAAGTGCCGCGCAGTCTCGCTGTAGGCTACGGTTTCTGCTTTTCAATTGCGCTGTTAAAAGCTGTTAGGCACTCATCATTTATAGTGTTATAGCTGAGCAGGGCTAAAACTTTTGAATCAGACTGTCCAAAAACTGTGTCTCTGCGATGTTTGCTACTTTAGTTATATGTAAAAGCAGATATTTTTTAGGGTTGCTGAAAGATCTTGTCCTATTATACACCACCAGCAGTGTTGTGTTTAAGTTCGGTCTGTTTGCAAAAGCTTAGAACAATTGAGTTCCGAGATTAGCGAAGCGAAGACGTGTCAACCTCAGCTCTTAATTTGTTGCTTGTAACTTACCTTTAGATAATGTATTTATACGCGAAAGTATTCTTTATATAAGATTAAAGTTCAAAGTTAATGTTATAAGAGTAGTGATTTTAATTGTTTAACAATGATGAAAGCATATCCGCCCGGGTGAATTTTTGCTCCACTGGCCGTATCTTGCTTCACGCTGTGTCGTCTCTCTCTGTCTCTGTCACACTCACAAACCATGTGTCAACGCAGCGCTCCTGCTGGCGCTCCATTGGCTTGCTTCAGATTCCGTCTCGTTTCGTACGATTATAGAGTTAACATTGATATGCACTAGCTGTTATTTAGCACGACAAATAGATAGGAAAAGAAGGACCGGTTCCAACTCTGCAGGTTCGTCCGACCTCTATCGTTTGAATTTTTATCTGTGAACACAGGTAAACGAATTAGTTTGTACCGCGTAAATTTCAATTGCAAAGACGTTTTATCAACTTGCCAGGAACGTTGCGAAACAATTTGGGAGTCTTTATGAGGGTGTGACAGTACATGATCCGAAGAGATCATGCGTGCGGAAGACATCTAAACATGAATAAAATCTCTGTAGGAGGGCATTTGAACACTTGCTATAATTTCATAATTTAAGAAAATATGACACTGTAAAATGCCCTTTAAATAAAACTAAAAAGACGAAGTATTTCGAAACATATATTTACCGGACATTTTTTCCACCTATTGTGTTGAAGAAACCGTTCCCAAGGCTTGTCCAAGTATTATCAATAGATCCTGCGTAAGTGATGCAATGATATTATGGAAACAATAGATGAAATTTTATGAATTCATCAGAAAAAATAAAATGCTCTAAATTTAAGAGAAGCCCAAGGGAAGGGAGCTAATTTCTAACAGTCCGATACTACAAATCTCAGACTTATTTCAGGTCTTTAGATTTCTGATAGTGCGTTATTCTAAAAAGTAGATTGCAAGATATTTTCTGTAAGAGCAAATTTTTTATTTTCATTCTCATAGCAGCGGATCTAAGCGTAGTTAATTTGTTTCTTGTCTTTCTGAGAAGAATTGAAGTTCATATTTTGATGTTGCCGAAGGTGAATAACAGATTTTTGTAAGTTTGGCTCTATGTAGTTAAAATTGCAATATTGCATCACACTGTCCACATAAAGTTATGTGCTACCGTGATAGTTACGTGTTGCCTCTCACTCTGGCAGGGTTTTTGTTCGGCGTTTTCCCTCAGGCCTTAGGATGAACAGTCGGGCACTTTTAAATTTAGGTTCCCTAGCTCATTTGCGCATTCATTTCATATCATCCGATATTATCTGTCTTGTTGAAGGGGAGAGGGTGAGCAAGCTATGGCAGGGAAATTGCTGTTGAACAAGAGAACGAAACACGTCAGTAGTATTATAAGAATACAAACCAAACTGATTACTTAACTGGGTAAAAAATCTCTTCTTTTTCGAACCCAAACATTACAAATTTTATAAGAGTTTAAAATTTTAAATCGCTTTTGGAATACTCTAAATATCTTCTTTTTTATTTCTATGGCCTCGTTTAACTGCTGGGTCATATCGGGGACTCTAAATACCTTGTGACTGGAAACATTTCCGTAGTCAAGCAAGTTTTTCACACGCGATTACAAATAACATGCAATCTCCTCAGTCATCTTCTTAGTGAAAATATTGAAAAAAGGAGATCTGGGTGCATGATAACAACATCTCACAAATCAAGTTAGAAGAATGAGTTAATTATGTAGGCAGTCCTTCACATGAAAATCCAGTAATTAGGCATGAAACATTTTAAACATCGACAGAACTTCTTAACCTGGCATACGAAAGACAACATTTCTCACAACAGTGCAACTCGTTAGAATTGGCAGAACTGGAACATGATTATTACACACCTATACTGCATAAATTTTCTCTGCACACACGTTCATTCTTACCTTTATGCCAAAGAATCATCTTAAATTTCACAGCGGGCGTGTATGACGAATAGAAGTTGTACAGAAATGAACGAGAATAACCCTGCACAATGGAGAAAAATTAACGCAATTCTGAAGGAAAAAGATGCTCAAGGAGATTTCAAGATTTTGTTTGACAATATTTACAAAATGGAACAAAAAAGGTTGTGCTTCGGTTGAAATATTTCACATGGGTGGCAACACTTCTCATATTTTCTCCTAATCATTCAATAATAGCTAACAAACTTTTTACACTAATTAAAAAAAAACTCGCAGTTCCATACTCCTCGATTCAGAGTTTTAACAATAACTGTGCACTCATTGGTTTTACGAGTGACCTTGCACGGGACCTACACCTTGTCATTTTATTGAATATTCTTACACGCCACTATTCCACAATCTGAGAGCACTACAGTTCAGAGCTCTTAAGACTTCCCCACGAAGATCCCGAGTTGCCTTCTCACTGAGCACATAAAGGTTCGTGTTCTGAAACACGTTAGCACTCGGATTGCACGATGATCCAGAAGCTCAAGGTGAACGGGTTGGTTCGTCTGCACATCACTGTTGCTGTGTATTCCGGTGGACGGAGAGCGGGAGTTGCCAACCCTTACAACCTGAAACAGTACAACATTCATTACCACTGACGCACCATATATTTATTCGCATATTCTAAACAATTCTAATCTCACTAATTCTTTGATTTGGTAAGGATGTACCAAAACTCAGATACATGAAATAGAAATGTTGCAATATAGAGCAATTAAATAATACTGCCTTTGTATTACCCAGAATCTAGAAAACATATAAAGTTCAAATCAGAAGTATAATACAAGCCATCGCAAGTAAATATTACAATGCTGTGATTTGTGGTTTCCTATCTATTGCTAATCACGTCTAAAAAACGCAAGAAGACTGTTTACATGTGGTAACTCATGTAATAATTCAGTGAGGCTAATTGTCACATTTAGACTATGAAAGTTAGATTGCCCAAATTTGGTTTGAAGACATGTTTCTTCTAGTATCTCTTTAGAAAGCAAATAGTTTTTACAAATAAATAGCGTAAAAGTGGAATGGCCAAGGTTCTTCCGATACGAAGAATATTTAGACTTCGTTACGAACAACTGGCACAATTATGAATTTTGCTGCATTATTTAAGGAGAAATTAAATTGCCTATATCCCCAGTGTAAAATTCCTCAACTTTGTGGTTTATTTTCTCTGGAATTAACTAAAATATAACATTTTTTCTGTATTAATGTTTATGGGCCTTCTGAAAAAATTGCATCGATATACTTAATTTTTCAACTTAGATATAATTTAAAAACATATAATGGCTTTTATGTTTTTTTAGCTTATTACTCATATCAAAAATGTTTAAATTAATATGAGGCTTACCTCAACCATTATATATCCATATTATTTGTCAAATGTTATTGATACATACAATAAATTTCCAAGCTCTAGCATGAAACGCTCCTGAGAAAATGTGTTATTTGTTATAAATTCTGATTTGTTGCATTTACACACCTTTCTCTGCCCTGTATTGTTTATTAATAAGTATACATATTGTGGTTACCATAGTTTATCTGCTTCATTTTAATCCAGATAAACCTTTGCAAAAATGTACCATTACACATTTCGTTAGGATACAAAGAGAACAGTGATAGTCAAACATTTAAGTACTGGACGCTATACGCTGACTAAAATGCCATACTTTTTCCATGCAATCGCCAGAAACAACTGAAAATCATAGGACTTGAAAAGAATGATAAAGTATTGAACAAATCGAACCATTAACAACGGATATCTCGGAATTGGCTGATGCTACAAAAATAATTATTTTAAATAAATTGTGTATTTTAAAGAGATCTACATTTTTATGTAATAGGTTTTCGTCTATCGCTTAACGCTTACCAGTTATACAAGATTATATAAAAGTCCTTCCGAATAAAGAGCACTACACAGGGTATTCCCAGAAAATTCAAAATGTACATTTTGTAATACAAGTATTCTTAATAGAAGGTAGTTAAATCAAAACCGTTAGAGCACTTTTTTAGAAAATCAAAATCTACAAAAATGTTCCATGTAAGGGTAGTTTGGGGGAAGGAATTTTCTTGCAAATCTTCTTTCGCATCTTTGGAAGGTACTGAACCTAAATACCCGGTTTGGTATTTATCTGACATTTCGTTTTTGAGTTATGCTATGCACAGACACACATGCACACACACTAAGAACGCGGACTTTTTTCTATTTTGTTATGTAAATGTTTTAAATATGCTATTTTAATCAAAATCATTACAACCATTTTTGCGAAAATAAAAAATTTCGAAAGCTTTCCATATAAAAGGTGGTTGGAGGTGGGGGATCTTCTTAAGAATGTTCGTGTTATATTTTTGACAGATACTGAACTAAAATACCAATTGGAATTATCCGACTTTTCATTTTTGAGTTATGCTGTTCACACCCCATACGTACACAAACACATATATTTTTCATTTAGGGACCCCAAAACATGTATTTCTGGAGAAATTCAAGACTATCGAATTTTTTGATAGAATGCAATACCTTCTCTACCCACTAGTACGTAGTAGACAAAGTAAACATAACTGCAGTTTACTAACAAACTTCGAGGATAAAAAAGCTCAAGGCGGAATGCATAAATATATATATATATATATATATATGCATATTCAATCTTAAACCAAACCACAGATTTTTGCAGTATGCAGTTTACGAAATATAAATTTTTAAATAAATAAGAACGAGAGCCAAATAATAAATAATGAAGTATATTAAAATATTTTAATATACCAAAACGAATAAACTATGTATAATACTAATCAGGAACGTCCAAGCATTAATCTAAAATAAAAAAAATTAAAAATGCACTTTACAACAATTTTGCCATTTAATCTACTGTTAATGAAAAAATATTTTCTTTTTTTTATTTCAAAGTCTGGAATTCTTAAATTTTAATGTTATTTATGCTTATGTTTCTAAAAATATTAATACCGTGCGAGATTGCTCATTGATAAAGTTGAGATTCGCATTCCTGGAACTGTTCCGAAAAATCTGATTTCATATTTGTTCCTTAACCACACAATGACTAACGCTTTGGTACACAATCTCCATGTTCCATCAAGCCCACGTGGAGCAAAAGCGAAAGAAATACTGAAGTGAACAGCAGAATGGGAAACCCTAAATTGGGTCACGAGAAAAAAAAACACACAATGCAGAAAGTAGCAAACGTGTGGATCTAATGTCACTTAGCATAAACGAATTACCTCCAAGACGTATGAACATGCGAAATAAATGTTAAGGATATTGTCATATTATGAGAAATTCTGAGAAATAAAGCCATAGCAAATTAACAGAAGTTGAAAGCACGTAAACAAAAGAGGAGAAAGAGTGAACGAAAGCAAAAAAGAAAAGATGATGCTGACGTGGCCTTCTTAACACTGAATGTTGCTGAATTGACTTCTATAGTCTTAAATGTGGAATTATTATTTTCATTGACAAATAAATCACATATTAAAATTTGATCTAAATGTCACACACACTTTTAACTTAGCTGACTACCTTTTCCCCCGAGAGTGCCGTTTCTCCCAAGAGTTTAACCAGAAATGGATGATAACAAAAGGTCAAAGGTTAGTATTGAAATATTAGTTTATGAAAATATCCTTATAGTATTGTTTTAGCTCTAAAGTTTGTTTGTTTAATACACAACAACTCGGAATACTTCAAAACAAAGATAATGCATTATGCCCACATATAGAGCTACTATTTTAAAGAAACATCCACCTATGAAATTTGAGGATTACAGACCTACATAATTCGTTCACCAGAGATATAGGAATGCTTCAGAGTGCAGGCATTTACTATAAAACTATATAAGCTTTTGTACAGTCATTATTTTAAAAGCTGATATTCTTATAGATATCTCTTTCTCCACAATTTTATTTACATTATTATAATTCTGAGATACTAACATAAAAAATTTAATTTACCGTAAATAACAGGTAAAGTCCTCTTCATTCTCATTAAATGTAGCTGAGAAGTCCTAAAAAGGAGCAGAAAATTGCTAAAAGAGACAAGACAGGCTCCTTAAAACATTCAATTTGCGCCAAACAATTGCTTTCGTAGCTTCAGCCATTTCCATAATAGCTACTGTTATGTTTAAATTGTTCCAAATGTTGAGTAGTGTATTTGTTAAGCCTCCATTGTTTTGTTTCTTTTAATGTTATTTCCTTCAAATACATGATTGTGAGATTAAAATGGGAGCCAAGTTGCGCATTAATTGACTAATTTTCATAACACTTAACCTATGATAAACAAGAATATTTTATTGTACAACCATCCCTTATTTTGAGATTTGCTTCAAGGGATGAGAATAATAAACGAAACAAATACATAAATACAAATACTGGACTTTCCAATACAGCGTACAAGCATTTGCTTATGTAACATAACGGAGTGCAAAGAAACAGTAATATACCATAAAATTGCTTCTTATGGTATGATACTACTCTAGCAGTGATTTAAAAAAGTCGCTTAATTATATTGAAGGTCTTACATAGCTGGTTTGCATGATAACTGCTCTATAAATTGTTATTCCGTCGTTATCATTGCATATATAATTCGATTTCCTCTTTAAATTATAGGTCATTACTAGTTCAACATTTACAACCTGTCAAATATTCGTTCTTTAAACAGAAAAAAAAACTGCCGAGTGGTTCAATCAGCTGTTTTGCACAAACAATTCCTTTGTGAAACGCTATACAGCACCACAAAAACAGTCGCCAGCATTATTAAATTTACGATTTTGGGGGCGGGGGCTTTTATTAGAAAATAGTGCCTTCTTCTTTAACTGATTACCCTCCTCTTTGTAAACCCCCAAGAACTTACAAGCCAATGCCTTTCGAGGTGCAAGCAAACCTGGTTCATAGCATATCCAGGATGGGTGGTCAGCCCAATGCCTGGTATGGCGAAGAAGAAGGAAATAAAATGTAATGATGAAAGGGATTATCGAAAATTCGCGATCAATTTATTCAACGCAGTACTCGCCTACCGACCGAGGAGAACCGCGAAAAAAACTTCGGTCAGATGGTCGGTAGGGGAGGTTTGAAGCCGGGACCTCTCGAATGCGGCTCCTCAGCCATTCCGCCCGGTCAAAATAGTACGTTTACAATTTATTAAAACTGTTAAGAAATGTAGAGATACATTTTCTCTGAAACAAAGAAAATTATTTTATTGAATTTTATTACAGTACATAAACATATTGTTGAAAATCAACTAATAATTCAGTGATCAACAAACTAAGCTTACCATTGTTTTAGCGCACATCAAGATTCTGGAACCCGTTTTAATTTGCGTATTTGCTTATTTTGTAAGCTAACGTTTTGATACACACGCACACACACTCTCTCTCTCTCTCACGCACCTCTTGTCATCCTCCGTGGTCTAGGAGTACCATGCTAACGTCTAGTTCTCGAGGGTTCAAACCCGGCGGAGGGCGATGAATTTTTTCGGGCGTAAAAATCCTTAGCATGTCTTCCTTCGGAAGGGAAGTAAAGTCGGTAATCTTGTGCCGTAGATTTACGCACGTAAAAGAACCTCAAGCCTAATAAAGAGGTCTCTGTGCAAAATTTCCGATCTTTCCGCCCAATATAGAATGTGACGCTAAGAACCATAGTAGTTAAAGAGCGTCTATAAATAAAATTCTTCTTTAATTTCTCTCCTTCTCGCCACATAAATTCACTTTGAACATATCCAGAAAAGCTCTTAAAATAAGCTCTCACTCATAATACCCATGGCACAGCACACAGATGCATAGGAATGCTTACAGAATAGGTAAATAATGGTTTACTATATAGTCGTATCCGATGATATTGTACTGTCGAAGTTACTTGGAAGATGCAACAACTCGAGCTGCAGAGTAAGTTTGCGAATCGTCCTATCTTCAAGTTGTAATTTAAAGGTTGATTTAAGGGCTCTATAGACTTAGGGGTTGCTCTTGCAACACCAGTCAACATATTGCTCTCTTTTATAGGACCAACAATGTCTAACGGATCAGTAAATGCGTTCCTGCAACCAATCCTAAGTGCAGTAATGCCTGGAAAACAGGCAGCTTGTTTTAAGGTTGTGTATGTCTTGGTCAAAAAGTGATCTACATGATGTGGAGTACAAATTGGTTACCGCGCCTGCGCCTTTGCCTCAACGGTATAATTGTGTTAAGAATGGACCGAACAAGAGGGACCAGTCCAGCCATGAACGGGGTGAAGGAAATTACCCCTTAGGACAGGGATCAAAGGATTTGCTTGTAAACGGCGAGAAGAATCAATAGTGACCTGAGATGGCAAGCAAGGCCAGTTGGAAACTCTCTGCACTTTGAGAAAACAGTTTCCCAAGCAGAATACTAATCACATAGTACAGTCGCCTCAATCGTCGGGATCATTATGACAGCACCAAACATTGTCTTTCGAAGACAGACTTAACTGCTCACATGAGAGAGATTTACGTTCCAGTCGATTCATGGTACACCCACGTTTCCTTTGTTAGATGAATTAATAATCGCATTCACTTAATATTGTGGTATTCTAACCGCGGTGATCATTTGTAAATTAATATAAAATTCATATCTAGGACATTAGTTTCTAATATTTATCCATATGAATATTTACTTTTGGGAAAAACATTTACTGAGAGGGAGGTCTGTGGTCCGCATTCGGGAGGTCTCAGGTTCAAACCCCCGGGGCCGACCAATCTGAATGAAGTTTATTTTCGCGGTTTTCCTCGGTCGTTAAGCGAATGCTGGGTTGAATAATTTGATCCGCGAATTTTCCTATCATCCCTTTCATCACTACATTTCATTTCCTTCTTCTTCATCGCCATTGGGCTGATAAACCATGCTGGGTGTGCTATGATCCAAAGTTTACTTCCTCCTCGACAGCCTACTGACCCAAGGCATTGGCTTGTACGTCCTTGGAAGTATAAGCCCTACAAAAAGGAGGTAATTGGTAAAAGAAGAAGGGAGCAAAACTGTAATTTCCTTTCCAGCTTAACACATTATGCAAAGAATCATCAAGTGTATGTCGACAATTTTTGACAGTCCTGTCGTCTTAAATCAATCTTAATGCATAGAATCTGAATGTAGACAAAGATCAACATTGGAGCTACAAAATGAAATAAAAACTAGGCGGGGTAAGGAAACATATTTTGGAATTAGGTATAAAACAGAGGACAGGAATAGCATGGCTTAGGTTGGGAGGGTGGAAAGCTCGCAAGATTGCTGATGACGATGGCAGGAGGATTTGCCCATTATGCGGGGAACAAGAAGACTGGACGCATATTTTGGCAGCATGCGTGCAGACGGAGGGTATTAGGAAAAAACTATTACCGGAAGTATTTTTGGCTTCCAACAGACGGAGGACAGCATGCTGGGACTTGATTCTAATCAGCCAAAACTGGCCAAGCTTGGGCACATACTTAATGGAAGTACGTGTACTAAGAGATAAGGTGTTTATGTAATTTTTCTTTAAACATATTTGGTGCTTGAGTACTTGTGCGCGACTCTGTGTGTGTGTGTGTGTGTGTGTGTGTGTGTGTTTGAGTGTGTGATTCAGAGTGTTTTTTTCAATTTTATATGTATTTATATAGTGCGGTGATTATAAAAAAAAATAGTTGCTTTTTTTGGTTGATACTGCAAGTCACGTATACAGACCAGGTATTTTTCTAGAGAGCATGTACGGTCTTATGACCCATGTGACTGTGTTATGCAATTAATGTAATACTAAATACTTAATAAATACCACCACTACTACTACTTGGTTTCAGATGCGTTCACTACTGCTGATCACACATTATTAACTTCTCTATATCGATCTGTTGGTTAACGTGAAGCAACGCACGGAGTTGAAGTTTTTGTATAGGTACAAGAGTTTGAAGACATATTAGTGATGCATTTTAAATAAATTGAACGGTTTTAGGCGAACCACTGCATATATGGTGCTGTAATTTTATAAAACTTCAAAATAAAAGTTGTCTATACATTTTTAAAAATGCTGAAAGCATTACAACATCTAGGGTAGTTTACATTTGATATGATGGGTATTAATGCATTCGTAATTGGAAACGTTTTAAGCATAGCTTTATTTCGGCATAGTAATGCTATTTGGTATTTCTTTTCCAAGCTGAAGCAGGTTGGATTTCACAATTCCAATTTGCCAAGGACATCCTATAAAAGTTCCTTTGATGTCAATTAGTATATCATCTTCCTGTTAGCAACAGACCTGAATTCAGTGAACTTCGCACGCTCTTGACTGTCACATTTGACACTTGCTCTGATGCTCATAGGTGCGACATCGCAATTGTAATAACCTCTATAAGAAATGCCAAAGGCGTTTAAGAATGAGCAGATATGTCATGCTTCGCTCTTCGCTGCTCTTCGCTGCTCTCCGTGCTCTGTAACCGGCCTTACGGGCGTCCACCGGAACGCTTGACAGCCGATGCCTTCACCTCCGTCTCTCTAGGGAAGACACCACTGCTGCATAATAGATATATTGTAACTAGACTTCTTATAAACATGTCCTTGAGACTGCCCCACTAGCTCTGCCATCTGAATTCCACATCCTCCAGTCCACTATCCCTGCTTAGGGACAGGTCGCGACAATATAGCAAACCGCTGAAACTTATTATTTTCAGCTGAATTGCTCCACTTACGAAATTTAGGAATGTTAATTTAAAGAAATTAATTTAATGCATTACATTTTTGCTTGAAATCGGTACAAAATTAAGGGTAGTTTAAACGAAGAGCACTCTGAAAGCAGTAAATATTTGAGATTACCTTCCCGACTATACCGCACAAACATTTTATCCATTTTGGTTGTTACATAAAAAAATAATGAAATTCAAATTATACTGTAATCATTTATTTTACCATACTAATGGAAAATATTATTCAATTAAAATAATATCACGAAATCGCTTCAAAGCAACTACAATATTTGTGCAATTGGTCAAATTGAATCAAGGCGGCAATTGCATGTATATCAATATTTCTCCTTATGCAATAGTACAAATAATTTGAGTAGCGAGTTTTTCTCATTCCGCTTTCAAACAGAAGTAAGCAGATAACGTTCTCTGAACACGTTATCAATTTTTCTAACATACCAGCCTTCAATTATTTTTTTTTTTATTATAGTCCAGATTTTTCATGATATTTTACTGGTATCAGAGTTTCAATAGCTGCGTTCACAGCCATTTCAATATCAGATGAAATATTTTCCTCTACCCCAGTCATAATAAAGCAGAAATTAAAAATATTGTTACCAACAGAGTTCTTCAAAACCTTTTGTTTTCAAGTGTAATCCCATTCCAATTTCTATGTCAATTGTTTATTTAAACATAATACAATGGTCTTTCCAGGAAGATTCGTCTGAATAAATGTAATACAATCAATTTTATTAAAAATGTATTTCCTTATAAACATGGATAAAACAACAATGAAAAAATATTTTCTTTTTTTTATTTCAAAGTCTGGAATTCTTAAATTTTAATGTTATTTATGCTTATGTTTCTAAAAATATTAATACCGTGCGAGATTGCTCATTGATAAAAGTTGAGATTCGCATTCCTGGAACTGTTCCGAAAAATCTGATTTCATATTTGTTCCTTAACCACACAATGACTAACGCCAAATCACACAAACTTTAATAGTCAATTTCCTGTTAATTCTTAATTACGAAAACTTGTAATTAGAGCCTTAAATCTTAATTAACACCACAACAATGTGTGTTTACAAAGCCATTCAGCAAAGTAGTATCATGACAATGGACGAAGTTTTAGCGAAAAGGAAAAAGCCTCTCAGGACGGTTCGATGGACACAAAGAAATCTGCACTTATGTCTTCTGTAAAAGGACTTAAATTGTCTCACCAAACTATTGCTAACGTGCTGAACATATTTCTAAGAATTTAGAAACTAAATTATACCAGGACCTACAATAGCGTGTATATTTTTCGCTTCATTTTGGTGAAAGCACAGATATTTCTGATATTAGACAGTTCTGTTTATTTATTAGAATGGTCTTTCATAATTTTACGGTTAAGGAGGAGTTTTTAAAAGTGCTATCACTTCATGAAGGTACTAGGGGAGAGAAAATATTTTATGCATCCCTGAAATTTACGAAAGGCAGTAACATTCCACTCTCTAAACTTGTTGCTGTAACACCAGATGGGGCGCCTTCAATGACTGGAAAGAATAATGGGTTTCTTGTTCTTTGTGCTAAAGATAATTCATTTCCAAAATTTCTTTATTATCCCGGTATTATCTACCAGCAACGTTTATGTGCAAAGATTTTGAAGTTCGACTATGTCGTGAAAGTTGTACTCGTGTAGTAAATTATATCAGATCATCTTCTACACGTCACCGATTGTCCAAGACTCTTTTGAATATATACAATTCTGAACACGGGGACATAATTCTTCATGCAGACGTATGGTAGCTTAGTAGGAGGGAAAACTCTGGAACGATTCTGCAGTCTTCTGCGGAGATAAGAGATTTTCTGAAATCAACGCCTGGTCAATATTGCCAAGAACTTGGTGAGATGCTATAGCTTCTAGATTTAGCTTTCTAGGCATATATTACCCAAAATTGAATGGGATAAACCTCGAATTTATGAGAAGAATCGCAACATTTCAGCCATGATAAGAACTATAAATACTTTTCAGAGGAAACTAAACTTATGAATTGCACATTTAAAAAGAAATTCCCTATCACACTTTCAAACTTTGAAATCAAGTATCTATATGGAAACCGTAAATGTCGGCGAATGTGATGTTCTATCCTTTTCCCAGCACCCTTAAATCCTAGTCACAGAATATAGTACAGGTTTAGCCAGTTTTCGACATCCGAACCATGATCATATTTATCAATAATCCATTCTCTTCAGTTGACATGTGAGATCTTTGGAAAATGTAATCTTGAAGAATTAGAAATGGAAATTTTAAAGCTTCAAGAAGATGTATGCAATTTCTGGACACTAGTGGACAGAAATAAATATCCCATGATCAGTAGTGTTGCTTGCAAAATTTATTATTGTGTTGGCTCGACTACCTTTGTCAGGTCACACTTTCATCTATGAGCATCTTCAAGAATAAATATCGATCCAGCCTGACAGACTCACATACAGATGACGCATTAAGAGCAGATTGTTCCAGCTACACAGCATATTTTTCTGAACTTACAGGGAACATGCAGTGCCAAACTTGACATTAATTATGTAAGTCGTAAATTTAAGAAATTTTAATTATAATTTTTAAATAGTTACCTTCACAACTTATCATGTTTGGAGTGATAATAAAATAATAATAATAATAATAATAATAATAACAAAATAAAATAGTGGTTGTGGTGGCAGCGGCGCCCGCACCTCCGTAGTCATGAGTTAAATGTGCCCGAGCACATAAGAAAGTTGTACAAAACTGGTCTAAGTTCATCTTGGCACTCATTATTTGGTATCAGTGGCCACAGTTATTACAAAGTTAATTTCTCTGTCAGGCGGAAAAGCTACGCCCAGTGTGGTTCAATCTCTCGGTGCCTAAAGTTTATTTTCGCACGTCCTGAGAAAGCGACCACGTGAATTATTGCCCTCCGCATGTGACGTTTATGGATTTACCTGGAGCCGCTGTCATTTCCGGGTAGCTAATACGTTTCCGAATGTAATAAAGGAAAACGAAAAGAAAGTGAAGGAAGAGAAAAGGAGAAAGCGCACGCACGTACGTACATTAACGACAGAACAAAAATATCGTATACAATCGACTGCATCATTTTATCAAAGTCCAGAAAGTTAATTTCCTATCCGTCTTCCATTGACCCCAGGACTACTGTAAAAGTTATTATTTTTTGATGGGGTGGTTATTTTCCGCGAGCATGATTGATGGCTTCGGTCGAGTGGGGTCGCCTTTCTCACAAGACCCAGATATAAATCACCGGACGCGCAAGCGCACTGGGCACTACTGCCTGAGTCGCCACAGCTTGACCACAAATCAATGTGTCACATGACTCATACGTCACATTGCAAACCTCTGCTCCTCACGTGCCCTGAGCATGTAGTAACAACTGAGTAAAATATATTCAGAAGTTCCTCAACTGTGTAATGAACGGCGAAACAGATGCCTCGTTTAATTACCGAGAGTCGAAGGGGATGTCACTCGGTTGTTGTTGTGACGTCCTTACATTCGAACCCATTCCACCTCAAAAACGAAATCAGCCATGCGGGAAAGCAATTTCGTTTCTGTTGCTCAAATGTGGCCGATGATTAATTTGATTTTCATGGAATCGATCTCCAGCTGTAATGTTACTCCAGAGATCTGCTTTTGCCGTGATACAAGGGTCACTCATGATAAACTCATGTAGACGAGGCCGCGTTCCCAAAAATGCTTCATGTTGTTAGGAACCCTTGTGATGAAAATGTCACATGCAAAATATTAACTCTTAACGACCGTTGTACACTGAGCAACAGGGCGTTCGTGAATACGATTGCAAACTGAGAGGAAGGATTCTATAGGAAAACACTCAACAAAGAAACTCTGCTTATTTTCCAAGAACTCACTAACTATTCGAGTTAGTTACTTTGCTGTGTTTGAAGCCATTGCTTCTGGAAATGTTTAAAAACATTTATCGCAAAGTTTTCATCACACTGAGAAGAACAAAATTTGTATTAAGAAATCGTGTTAACACTACTCTTTACAAGAAATATAATACCAGATTCGGGCTTAAAGACCTTTCTCTCTGCAAAAATAAGATTAGAAAGTTGTTGTATTGCAACAGTGAAGGAACTGGAGGCATACAATCAGTCGAAAAGTTACAAAATCTCCTGTAGAGAAAAAATATGCCTCACTCTCAGATCCTTTATAGTCTCAAGTTCTCTCCGAATGCCCATCATGTGTTCTAAGCATACTATATCAAATATTTCATTAAATTTGGATCTATTTTAAGTCTAGTTGAACATGCTTTTGTATTACAATGCCGGCACTGCCAAAATTATTTTGCGATTACGAAACAGCATTAGCTGAATCAGGAAATTGGAAGCACTTTTTCTGAAATCAATGCTGACATATCTGTGAACTTGCAGACCAATCCCCTATTTGATAGTAATGCTCAATACAAACGGCACCAAACAACGGCAGAATGTCTCTGAAGATTTGAGGCCCTACATCTTTGTCCGGCAACTTGTATGGGCGGGCTGAGACTGTACCAGGCTTCTGGGACTTCCTCCTTCTCCCTCCATCATCGTCATCTAAATGTTTCCTCGCCTGCCTCCCTCCACCTTTCCTACAAAAGGCTTTCTCATAAAGGCGAGGGTAATTGGGGCGAGTAATGAATAAATGAGTGGGTAAATTGTGGGAGGGGTCACGCTGACCACTCTGTGTATCCTTGTGGGACCCTCAAGGGTTTCTCAGACACAGCACACTCCCTGAGCTAGTGCATGCATGTAAAGTACAGTCTTGTTCCTTACTTTCATTTTCATACGCTGTTAGGCGTTTAGCTAACAATTTCTGTTCTCAAAATTCAACCATAATCACTCGACACAGACTAGAATTTAAATGTTAGTATTTCTGCATCAACCGCTTTTAACTGTATTTTTAAACATTTAGGTGTTCAGATACACCGAGTTTTGCAGTTGATTCAGAATAAATAAATGTAATCAAAGGTTTAAAGAGGCAGATATTCTGTCTCCACAACCAACAAATGTTAATATTAAGGTTAAAAAAGCGGTTAAGGTTAAAGAAGATTAAATAAGGTTAAAGATCCTACCTCGTGATCCATATGGTCTATTGCGCTTACTCTGAGAAGAAGAATATAAAACGTACTTATAGGCTTATTGAGGAGGCGATTGCTAACAGTTCAAAAATCATATCAAATTCAAAAGGACCTGGTAGATTTTGCTTTGGCCCCATCTCGGAGAGGGCGTGTGTACCCTGATGCCCACATAAACCTCTCCCTAGTTGCTTGACGCTGAACCTTACAGGTGCCAAAGAGAACCCGAAGACAATGCATGCATGCACCCAAAGCTTCGTGGTGTAAGCAAAGCCCTGAAATTCTAAAGGAAAAGGAGGGGAATAATCGTCCTAGTCAACTTGGCCGTTCTTGGGGAAAACAACCAAGATGAGTTGCTAGCAAAAATGCTGATTTGCAAAATGAAGGGTGCAGATCTACGTACACAAGCTTTAGACACACAACTTGTGTAAAAATATACTGCAAACCATTGTAAAAGTGACACATTTTACGAATTACAGAAGAAGTCTCTCTCTCTCTTTTTAGATACATTTGAAGAAGTTTTGGTCTTCTTGCGGGGCCTCGATATAGGGATTCAGATAAACCATTCTGTCGATGTGCTGTCTCCATTCATTTCTGTACTTTGTGACTGTTTTCTTACAACAAATTTATTTTTAACATTTCTCTTATTTCAACATTTCGGATTTTATTTAAAAGAGAGCATTATTTGCCTCTTGAGGTTAATGGGTCAACATTTAAAGAATAATATTGGAGTTTCTTGCTAGAAAACGTTTCAATTGGAAGCTCTGAGTCAACATTTAACTACAAACGCCCTGTTTGAGATTTTACGACGTGGAATATCTTTCTGATTCCGGCAAAATTTGTGAATTGAGGATCTGAGTGTCGATACATAATAAGACAAAGGATACTGAAGACAGAGCGGCTATTCGTGGGAAACAGGCTGTGCTGCGAAACGCAAACAAAACACTGCCAGTATCCGTATGGAAAACGGCCGGGAAACTCTCGCCGGATCTCCAACAATTCCCAGAGAACAGGAATTAACTGCCCTCTCTCCGTAGCAATGTTACAATGTAGCGGGGAAACTTGGCCATGCCATGATGAATGATAATTAGCGGAAGGAAAAGGGAGGGAGAGAGAGAGATGCAAAACTGTTGTGTACAGTCGAGTTATTGCTCTCTGCCCCAAACACTTGCTGATAAGGTCCCGTTAACGCTCTGTATACATGCTGCAATATGCCGAATATGTTTGCTGTGTCCGGCGGCGTGGATCTGGTATACTACTATCGGTCATGCAAATAGATCCAGCTCTCATTTTAGCGCAGCAAGACTTCTGTATTACTAAGGTGCACTGAAGTCACTTTAGGTATTGCGACCTGCGCTTGTAAAACTAACACACATATCCCACCATAACATTATCAATACCTACATTATATGTCGCAACGTTTAAAACTGTATGACCGGCGTCTTCATTAAATACTCAATTTTAATTATCCGACCAATCTAACATCCGTAGGGTTCAGAATTAACAACGGTAACATTTAAATTCGGAGACCAGTTCCTACAACAAAAATGTAGTGCTTAAAATAATGATCTCCGTCCCTGAAATGATTGATCCAAGTCTCTCTTTCATTTACGTTTCTGATTCAAAACAAATTTTGAACCAAGGCTAAAATAGTCAGGAAGGCATAACTCATTGAAGCAAAAACAAGATGATGTTTATGATGATGATTACCCAGAAGTAGCATTACAAGTGATATAGCTCAAAAGGAAAGTTAGGCCTAAAAGATGGTAGCGGAAAGACAGAACATGGAAGAGGAGCTGATGATATTTTCTTAATTTATGGTAAAATCGCAAATTTTCAGTTCTAGATATGGGATTTCTCCAATTTAACCTTTTTTTTTTCCTTTGGAACTTTTTGCGTATTGCCAATGGTGTTAACTCCTGTACTGTTGTCTTGGGTTTCTTGCACTTTAAGTTTTTAATCATTAGATCATACACACATTCACGCTCTCATTCATACTTCCAGACTCTGGGAAAGATCTTGGCTAGAGAAAAATTCCCCCCCCCCAGGCGGGAATCGCACCCGGGACCCCTCGCACCACAGGCACTTGCTCTACAGACTGAGCTACGTGGCCAGCTTAGTTAAAACTTGTATTATTCCAGTATACAAATCTGGCGAAAAAACATGAATATTTATATATTTTAACCACAGTCCTTGATAAACATACTGAACTTGAATCAGTTCGGGTTTCGAAGTAATCTTAGCCCCGATGATACTAAGGTTATTGTAACCAAAGCATTGTCACAAATTTGGACTGTCAAACTAAATATCTGGGCATTTTTATTCATATTTTGGCACAGTGAATCATCTAAATTGTTAGGGAAATTAAACAGGAACGGAAGTTGTTTATTTCTTGCATTAACAACAGAATTATCAACTAATTTACAATGAATTTAGTTATGCTAGAATATTAAAATAGATCCCCACATAGAATGGGTCCTATTTCTTCCTAATTATGAATTACTAGAAGCGAACTTAGCAAAATTTAACGTAGAGATATATTCATTCGCAGCAACTATTATTTTGAAAGTAAAACTTGTTATGATACCAACCTAAGAGCAAATAATGGCATCAATACTCTTAAGTTAAGAGTTCGCATAGATACCTGATTTTCTTATGACTGCAATAATTGTTCCATTGTAGTTGAATCTCATAAGTGTCCGGGAATAAGAGCTGACCAACTTTTACATTGGTATAACAGTCATGTTCTGTCACTTCGCGTTAGATCACAAATATTATTATTCAATCTTTGGCTATCCTATGAAATTATTTGTCTCTCTCTCTATGATTACTTTACATAACCTTAGTATAATCGATGTTATAATACGGTATTGTGCGTTTAGTACCTCCTTCGAACCAACAACACTCGGTACTGCAAAAGTAATCATAAAACAATGCGTCTCTAAAGCTCTGGCTTATCCCTCAAGATGACAAACAGCTCAAGTCTCATACCTAGAAACCAGGATGTACTTGCTCCAACGACAACTACTACTCTACCTTTTTACATCCATTTAACTTGTAACAATGTTGTACTGATTTTCACACATTACAAGAGACATTTGTTTAATCTGAAATTCGCACAAACATAAAACCAATAGATCAAATAATGCATTTTTGTTAGAAATATACACAGCTGTTGCATTTAATTATAATTTGAAGATTTACAAGTTAATACCTAAATTCCTAAACATATAATCTATCTGCTGCAGATGATTCCAAAATTTGAATAACTAGCTATGCAGTCTAAAGCAGTCGAACACGAATTACAACCAATAAAAACCACAACTGTTACTCATCCTGATTCTTATAACCTTTATGCTAAGCTATCATGAGAACATGTAACGTGTTACACTCACATGACTTTCTCTACTCTTTTACACACGCTTATTCTCCATCTACTTCATGTTAATCGAGATATCGAGATGTTAATCTTATTGCTAATTTTCTTGTAGGTACAAGGGGAATATGGTAGGCTTTAAGCGATAGTCAAATATTTTAAGAGCTGGTTGCTATGTGGAGCATTCCATTCTCTTTGTATGTCCAGGACATTAAAAAAAAACGAATTCCCATTTGAGAAAAAGTATTAAGTATTAGAAAATACAAACAAATAACAAGGAATATCTCGGAAATGGTTCACTGGACTAAAAAACTGTATATGACATAAATTGTGTGTTCTAACAAGATCTATATTTTCTGTGTGGAAAACATTTGTCTATCTCTTACGGTTTACCAGTTATGCAAAAGCCATTCAGAAAGAAGACTTTTGGGAACATTCCCAGAAAATTCAAAACATACATTTTATTTCTCATGAGAATCTCTTAAATATACGATATTTTGATCAAAATCCTTAAAGCCGTTTTTGAGAAAATCAAAAATTTTCGAAAAATGTTCCATGCAAAGGGTAGTCTGGGGTGGTGGGATTTTCTTGAAAATCTTTGTGTCGCATCATTGAAAGATACTGAACCTAAATACCAAATTTGGTGTTTTTTCGTTTTTGAGATACTGTTCACAAACACACATCCACACAGACACACGCGGAAATACTTTATTGGGATTCATGGGGGCCTCAAAACATATATTTCCGGTGAAATCTCGATATTGCATTTTTGGGTGCAATGCAATGCCTATCTCTACTTACTATACGTAGTAGGGAAAGTAAAAATATCAAACCAGATGTGTACATTTCTTCACGGCCGTTTTATACATTTTCCCCGAAGAGACTTACTAAAATACCGAAAACCGAATGCTTATTCTAAATCTCGTGTTAGCATTCCAGTAGTTCAAATGTCATTAGGATAGTCATTTACCATGGTGCGGCACTATCTAACGAAAAATACTGATCTGATTCAGTTCATAATTAATATCTGATATTGCTGTATAACAATAGTTCTAAATAATAGTAAAAATATCAAATATGCATACAGCATAACATCCCCAGTACATTAGTCGCAGTATATTTTGCCTAGAACTGATATCAAATTAAGCATTAAGTGCTTAGTTCCATAATACATGCGGAAACCATCAAATGTTTATTCCTGGAAATGAGTTCTTTAGATAAAAGATTAGAAGCACAAACGTTCAAGCATTACTATCAAATGACGTAGCTGGAAAAATGAAAAATGAACCTAGAATATTTTGAAAATATCTAAGGCTACGAATACATTTTGCACGAAATGTGTATTTTAATAAGTAGTAAGTTTTTACACAAAATTCAGTCAGTACGAAGTGAACTTAACAATTCATTCATAGAAAATTTAACATAGGCATTTTATTATATATTAAACACGTGGTATGTTAATCAAAATCTGTATACCTAGCCACTTTGACAAAATAATGTTTTAAAAAACCTTATGTGTTAAATTCAATGACTTTCCCTATCCACGCTTCAAATTATTCTTACAAAAGCATATTCCTCTATTTCTCGTTAATCGAGATAAACGCTGGCAGAAGTGATTTTACTTCGCGTTTCGTTATGGCAAGCGATAGTAAAATATTTAAAAACTCTGATGTGTTACATTCATCTGACTTTCTCTACCCTCTATCGCTTGTTGATGGGTTGGATGTAGGATGTATGTATTGGAGGGAGACCCCTCGCGCTTTGTGACCAGCATGATCTATTGTGGCTACACCCTGCCTTATTCCTTATATGGAAGGGGACGTAAGAGGTCTCACGTCCGCAGGCAGACAGGCGCAGAAGTCTCCAATATTCCCAGTTTGAACACTCGCGCACCAGTAGAGGCGAAGAATCCGAATTGGATTGGATTGACTATGGAGGGGACTCGGCATCGATCCAGAGTGGATATTATATATATTCCCCATGAGGAGGCGTCCCCGGGAGGAAGTATGAGGCGAGAGGAGACACAGGGCGACCGGAATCAGGAGCGACGGCACAGCAATGACAGGGTCCATAAGTTTCTAGATAGATACATCCCAGCAGACGGACAGGCAGACTGGGCACCCCACCCACACAGAGGTGCCAATGTCCCTCCGGCAGCCCGCCGAAAACCGAGGGACGAAGAGCGTCACAAAGAGCATCCTTTTCATCCGCCACGCTGCACCGAAACACCATCGCCGACACTTCCGACCCGGAAAGAGACCAATGGGATGAAAGATAAATGAAATTAAGAATGGAACGAAATGGTGGGAAAGGAAATTCGGGGGATGAAACAAATCACCCCAGTATTCGCCTGACGACCCGGGAAAACCCCGAAAAAACCTGTGGGTTTGAGTGAGCGGTCGCCGTGAATCGGTCCCGGGACCTCCCGAATGCAGGCCACAGGCGTAACAGCCTCCCGCTAGTTGAAGAATCCCGAGAAAGGACAACGAATCCTGCGTTCACAAGATGCGTTCTTACCAATGTGCAAGCATCCACGCCATCTGTCCGACACCGCCAGTACCCAGGACCTGAAAGCACACCTGAAAAGTGAAAGGGAAAGATAGAATGAGAGGAAATGTGGGAACGGAAAATCGTGGTAAAATACACCACCGCATTCGCCTAGACGACCAGGGGAAAACCACAAAATACCCCATGTCGGAATGGGCGGTCACCTGGAATCGAACCCGGAACCTGCCACGCTCGGTTTTATTAGTAGATAGGCATACAAATTATGCTTACGAGAGCTTATTTTTCCATCTACTTCATTTTATTTGTAATAAACATTTGCAGAAACAGCTACACTATACATTTTGCTATTGATGCAAAGGAAATACCGATAGTCAGATGCTTAAAACTGGATTATATATACTAGCCTTAAAAGTCCATACTGTTTCCATACAATCGCGAGAAACAACTGAATATCGAAAGCACTTTATAAGAATGAGAAAGAATTTAACAATTCGAACCATTAACAACGGATATCACGGAAAAGGCTCATGGCACAGAATGTGTTATTTGGAATAGACAGTGTGTTTTAAAGATGTCTAAATTTGTTGTGTTTTGTTTTCGTCTATCGCTTAACATTTACCAGATATAAGATTAGGTACACAAAGTTCCTTCAGAATGAAGAGGACATCTCAGGCTATTCACAGAAAATCCAATACATACATTTAACTTGTCATGTGTATATATGGTATTTTAACGTAATCTTTAGAGTCGTTTTTGGGAAAATAAAATATCTTGCATGTAAGCGGTCTTTATGGTGGGGGATCATCTTGAAAATGTTCGTGTTGCTGCTTTGCAAGCTACTTAACGTAAACACCAAGTTTGCTATTTAACTGATTTTTCGTTCTCGAGTTATGCTGTTCAAAGACACACGCGCGGACCTCTTATTGCAATAACATGACTTTCTCTGCTCACTCCTGTACAAACCAGTTTTAAAAATGCTTATTCTTCTCTTTACCTCATGCTAATCAAAATAAACGTTTAATCGAGCGGGATGGCTCAGGCTGTTACGCCTGTGGCCCGCATTCGGGAGGTCGTGTGTCCGATTTCCCTGGCCGACCTTCCTGACCCATGGGTTTTTTTCGGGAGTTTCCCCCAGTCGCCAGGGGAATGCTGGGAAGGATGATTACATCCTCCGAATTTCCTGTCCCTCCATTTCATCTCCATTCTCATTTTAAGTCACCTTTCATCTGCTTGGTTTCTTTCAGGGCTGTAAGTGTCGGTGGGAGGATTGGCGTGTGCATGGCAGGGGAAAAGGATGCTCTAAGAAAGCCTTCATCCTCCGGCCTGCGAGCGGTCTCCGGGTCCCGGCCCTCCAAGGGGATGTGTAAGCCCACAGGGGAAATGGGCGCCGGCTGCACAGGCCAGCATCCGGGGAGTTCAAATCTGTAAATGATAGGGGCCCTGCCCACTGCGTGTCGTGCCTCTTGGTCCGACTGCCCCCTATCTCCTCTCACCTCATCCCTTCATCCCGCGGGCGCTCCGTCAGGGGCCTAGGCACAAAAGATCTGCGTGGGTGCTAAATCCCCCTCCACTTCTAATCCTGTCCTATTCCAAATAAACATTTGCATTGTATTATTACATGTTCCTTGTAGCCCAAATGGGATTAGGGGAATGCAGTACGCTTAAGCGACAATAAAATCTTTTAAGAGCGGATTGCTGTGTGATGTGTTTGAAATGCCGTTCTCTTTGCATGGACCCCCCCCCCCAAAAAAATCTGATGTGTTACACTCACATGACTTTCTCTACTCTTGTACAAACTATTTTTACAAACGCTTATTCTCCATGTAATTCATGTTAATCGAGATAAACATTTGCAGACTCTATCTTATTGCTAATTTTCTTGTAGATGTAAGGGGAATATATATTTACAAGGCCAATATAGAAATACAGTAGGCTTTAAGCATATACATATCTCTTAATAGCTGGTTGCTAGGTGCAGCACCATTCCCTTTGCTACAGATTAATACTCTTTGCATATCCAAGACAAAAAAATGAATAACGAATTTCTATTTGAGAAAATAAGCATCGAAAAATTTTAGGGAATAACAAGCAATATCTCGAAAATGGTTCACTCAACAACAAAAAATGTATATGACATAAATTGTGTATTTTAACGCGATCTACATTTTTTGTGCAGTAAAATCTCTTATGGTTTACCAGTTATGCAAAAGTCCTTCACAATGAAGAATACTTTTGGAGACATTCCCAGAAAATTCAAGATGTACATTATATTTGTCATGAAAATATCTTAAACATACGATATTTTAATCAAAATCGTTAGAGCCATTTTTGAGAAAATTAAAATTTTCGAAAAATCTTCCATGTAAATGGTAATCTGGGGTGGGGGTATTTTCTTGAAAACCTTCGTGTCGCATCTCTGGAAGATACTGAACCTAAATACCAAGTTTGGTGTTTATCTGACTGTTCGTTTGTGAGTTATGCTGTTCACAGACACACACGGACATGTTTCCAAAAATGCATTTTTTGGATTCAGGGGGTCTCAAAACATGTATTTCCGGTGAAATCTCGGTATCGAATTTTTGGGTGGAATACAATACTTCCCCTACTTTACGTAGTAGAGAAAGTAAAAAGGAAAGGGAAATAAACTAACAGAAAAAACCAATAAGGACTTCCCATTTGAGAAAATGTTAAGTATTTTAAAATTCAATAACAATAAATACCTCGGAAATGCTTAATTTCGTTTTCATGAAAACATCTCAAAAACACAGTAGTTAATCAAAATCGTTAGATCAATTTTTGACATATTCGAAAATTTCAAAACGGTTTCCATGTAATAGGTAGTTTGGTGTGGGGAGATTTTGTTGAAAATCTTCGTATCGCATCCTTGGAAGATGTTGAACTATAACACCAAGTTCGGTTTTAACAGACCTTTCGTTCATCAGTTTTGCTGTTCACCGTCACACACACACACACACACACACACACACACACACACACACACACACGGATCTTTTCATAAAAATGCATTTTTAGCTTCAGGGGGCCTCAAAACATATATTTCCGTTGAAATGTCATCACATTTTTGTTTGGAATATAATAGTTCCGCAATACTTAAACATGCGTAATAAAGAAACTACATACTTTTTTGGATTCAAAGAGTCTTAAAACATGTATTTGTGGCCAAACTTCGGTGTGAATTTTTGGGTGGAACGAAATACTTCCTCTACTTAACATCTTATGTTACATTCGCAGGACTTTCTCTACCCTTTTTCGTTTATTAGTGGGTATGCAAACTATTCTTAAGAAAGCTTATGTTTTTATCTACTTCACCTTGGGAGAAATGGCAACATTACACATTACGTCATACCTACAAAGGGAACAGCGATAATCAAATGTTTAAGTAATGGACGCTATAGGCTGGCCTTAAAATTCCATAGGCTTTCCAAGGAATCGCGAGAAACAACTGAAAATCAACTTTAAAAGACTGATACTTATTGAACAATTCGAATCATTAATAATAGATATCTCGGAGATGGCTTATGCCACAAAAAATAGTTATTTCAAATAAATTGTGCCTTTTGATCAAAATTGTTAGAGCCATTTTGAGAAAAATAATAAATTCTAAAAATATTCACGAGAGTTAGCATTTTAAAAGAAGTATAAAGCATCTGAAAATTCAGAACAATAAAAAACAATACCATGAAACTGATTTATGCACAATGATATCTACATAATTTTTTCCTAAGTAAGTTTTTGTCTTATCTTTTGGGGTTTACCAGTTATCCAATATTATACAAAATTCATTCCGAATAAAGAAAACCTCACAGGCTAATCGCAGAAAGTTCAAGAAATGTATTTTATATGTCAAACAAATGTATCTTAAATACATAGGTATACGGTATTTTGACCAAAATCGATAGTCACTTTTTGGAAAATCAAAAAGAACGAATACATTTGAACGTGAAGGGTAGTTTCGTTTGGTAACCGTGTTTTCGTTTTTGTCTTATGTTGTCCACATACAAAGGGACACACGGACGGACACACAAACACACAGACCTTTTCTAAAAGTGTTTCTTTAATGGTTGTTTTGGTGCAGGGACCCTAAAACAGGTATTCACATGAAATCTCTATATCGATTCTTTTAGATGGAATATGATTCCTCTACCCACTATGCGTAGGTGGAAGACAAAGTACAACGCAGATACAGCGATTTTCAAGTGTCGTCTCCAAAAAGAAAGACATATAGATATTTTCCTTTAACACTATCTAAAGGCTACTAAAATGTGCTAATAAAATTCTTCAGTGGTTTTGCAGCTGCACCTATTACATTTAAACCTTGTATTTTAGTTTCTATAATTTAAAGATTTGCGTTCATTGTATTCTGTGATATTTTCAAGCTCTTTGCGCCGCGCGTAAAATCACTTCTTCAAAAACGGATGTTATTATTCAGTATGCTGCAGGCGAACACGGATTCTACAATTACAAGCGAGCTTCACTACCGGTCAGCGTTTATTATTTTTTTAAAACTCCTTTTTAGCTGCATTTGTTATTATTAATCGCTTAATTCCGGAGAGCGCTTTCGTTTTTGCCAGCTTAGAAAATTAAATTCAGCAGGATATTAGCTAATTGGTAGCTATGGTACAGCTATCAAGAAACATCTGGTTTTCAGTTGGGCAAATTTAATATTAACACGAAGTTGGCAATAGTGTGAAGACATTTAATCCAACGGGGTGCAAAAGTCTGCTTCCAACAATCAGCCCTCTCGTGTATACACGCGCTCTCGTAAACAGGGCTATTTTTATTTGCTTTTTCCTCTCTCTTCCTTTCCCATCACTCTAACGCTCACAAACAAAACACACACGCCGGCGCTAAACGGAAAAGCAACGCCCCCTAAAAGTGTGGACAACAGTACCAGCTAAACCAATTAGGACATTATTTAGGTTCGCAATAGCCTGCTGTCCTGCCACTCACCCCCTCTCGTCGGCAAAAACAACACATCAGCTCTCTACTATCGTGCCCGCAAAAAAACGGCTTACATTCTTTTTATTCTCCATTCCCCTACCAAAAATGTACTAATTTCAATCAGATATGCATTGATTGCTGAGCGTTGCAATCGATATTTAGTTTAATTACCGATCAAGCCACGGCCGTAATGTATCGAGTTCTGTTAAATTGTTCTTATATACCATTGCATAAAAGGGCCAAACATTTCCTCCATGACTAGTATTAACAAGAGTTGCCCGCTTTATAAATGAGCCGGCACTTGTTTCTGTTTCACAAATTAGCCGGCAGGTGGCGAGTGGAGTGCCGTTGCTGACATCTGATGGGGAATATATGAACCAGTGTCCAGACATCTCTTATCCATTACCTTCGTTAGTAAACTGCAATGCTGCAGTATATCTATATACACGATTCGAGCTGTAAGAGCCATTAGCCTCGCACAGTCAGTACTATGGCGTCCTACCACTAATGTACCCCATGCAAAATCATTAATATTGCATTATCTAGACATTAAGCTATGAAACAAACAGGAAAAGATTCAGTCAAACGCATTACACCGCGTTCTCTTTTCCTTCCACCACCACAACGTAATGCATGACGGGCCAAAGAGCAGGGCTATCTTTGATGGCAAATGTTTAACAGTCCATTATCAACGTTCGTCGATCAAAAGGGGAAATATGAAAAAGAAATGTTGCAATCTTTACACGGACATCAATCCTCCTACATAAACGTTATTGATTTTCTTCCTATAATATGTCAGATTAAGTCCATAAGGAGAATGAGGGATGTAGATTACTTGCAAGAATACTGCGTATTGTGTAATACATTCCAGTTAGAAATTACGTTATTTGGATTAAATATACATTAGAATCTTATGTTGGACGTAGATAGGTATACGGTTCATTAAATAGTATTATAAGCATGTATTTTTGTGGTTTTTCTGTCAGTTTGGAAATAATTAAATTTCGACATATGTGGAATAAAACACATTTCTCACTTTGCAGCCACTTTTTGGTGCAGAGTAGACAGAACAAGAAAGAAAAAAAGGACGCTACCGCGTTAAAAAATCATTTCATGTTGATATTGAAGTATCTACACAAAAGTTCTACCAGTTGTTATGCAATTACTGTACGCAATGGTCGTATTTATAGTACTGCTGTTTACTTTTTCTACTGTTTACCTATGGTAGGTAGAGGAATTCATCTAAATATGTAATAAAGAAATTTAGTGAAAATATGTTTTGAGGTCCCCTTAACTTAATAAAAATGTGTGGTGGTGGTGTGTGTGTGTGTGGGGGGGGGGGAGAGTGTGTGTATGTTTGTTGGAAACAGCTTATCTTCAAAAGAGAAAATCCACCAACCCTCAATAACCCTTTATGCGAAAAAGTTTCATTAACTGTATTTTGCCAAAAATAAACATTTTGTTAAATTGTGATATTTTAAATTATTTTAATGAATATATTGAATTTTCCCTGAAAGCCTGCGAAGTCCTCATTCTGAATGAATTGAGTATCCTTTTGTATAATAGGTAAACCATAAAAGATACCTACACAGATACTTACTATACAAAAATGGAAACCTCGATAAAACAAACAGTTTAGGCCAAATACTTTTTTGTGGCATTAACCATTCCCGAGAATTGCTTAGTATTGGTTTCCAACGTTTCAGAGATTTTTTTACGTCTTAAGTCGCCATTTTTTTGTTTTTCGTGATATCAAGCAAAGATTCTGGAATTTCGCAGACAGCATTTTAAAGATTTGTCTATCGCCTCAGCCTCCTGCATCCCCCTTGTACTAATGTAAAACAAAACCACTCATGCAACTGACTATCTCGATCAGCATGAAGTAATTAGAAAAATAGGCTTTAGTTTGTAGCAGAAACATGAAAATTAACGATAATGGGTAGAGAAAGCCGTGTGTAAATAGGTACACATAAGATTCTTCCATTCAGAATTGCTGATATACACTTGAAATAATAAATAATTGTCCTTTCGCAAAAATCATAGACCTAAGTAATCTATAAGTAAACCAACAATATTTTAAATTTATTTTTCGGGTGAGAACTAATATAATCAAAGTAGTTCTTTAACGCTCCTTTAATACTTCCATTGCATGGCATAAACCCAAAATGGTTGAAGGGGAAGAACCTGCGAAGGGCATTTTAATACAATTACCTCAGCTTCGCTTATTTCTACTTTCTCTGTCCCTTACCACCCTGTAGGGGAGGGGTTCCGACCCCTTCCGCTGCCGTGGTGCGGGTGCTGTGTACCCCTAGCACTCGTGGTACTAGAAGTACGTCGGGCCGAACTTTCGAGTCCCTCCCGTTGGGGAGCTGTTCGGATTGGGTTGGTCTCGACGGTGCAGTGGTTCCGTGGGAGATTGGGTACCACTGTATGGTTTTCCATGCAGCCGGGGTTGTGAGACGCCTCAATGTACTCCGGTACCGCCCTGGAGAGCCGGTAAACGGCATTCTAGATTGCTGTTGACCCCATCGAGGTTTATCGTAGTCGCCCTTCGGGGTTGACGCGCGTAAGTGGCGTATCCACTTTCATCTCCGCGCAAGCGGGGGGCCTTTTCAGGAAACAAGGTATTGGCCTCATGGGAAACTCCCACGGTTTGGTTGGCGCTGAACCCTGGGTATAGGAGGGGGACTTGGGCTCCGGCTCTTGTCCTGGTAGACCTTCGCCCAGCATGTCCCTTACCTAGGTCCGCCCCTTCAGCTGCCGTGGTGCGGGCGCTGCGGACCCCGAGCACTCGTGATACTTCTGACGTTACTAGAAGTACGTCGGGCCGAACATTCGAGCCCCTCCCGTTGGGGAGCTGCTCGGATTGGGTTAGTCTCGACGGGGCAGTGGTTCCCGATACCCATGGGAGATTGGGTACGTCTGTATGGGTTTCCATACCGGCGGGTTTTGAGACGCCTGAATGTCCTCCGGTACCGCCCTGGATAGCGGTGGACGGCATGCTAGATTGCTGTCTGCCCTACCGAGGTTTTCGGTAGTCGCCCTTTCGGGATGATGCGCGTAATTGGCGTATCCATTTCCATCTGCGCGTAAGCGGGGGAACCAGGTATTGGCCTTATGGGAAAACCCTCGGTAGGAGAGCCACTCGGTTGGGCCACACCCTGGGCTTAGAAGGGGGGCTTGGGCTAGTCTCTTGCCCCGGGTAGAACTTCGCTCTAACTGTCCCTTACCTAGGTAAATGTACTGCATTGCAAAATTCCCCACAGCAGTTTCACGTTAAATAACTTAGCAGAAATATAAAATGAGGGGTAGCTAGAAAAATATCCACATGTTTGTATGTGTGCCTGTGTCAAGCTGTGTGTGTGTGTGTGTGTGTGTGTGTGTGTGTGTGTGTGTGTGTATGAGAGAGAGTCCATATCTCAAAAATGGAAAGTCGAATAAATTTCAAAATTCCTATTGAATTTTGTACAGCTGGAAAACTATAAACGAAATATTGTTATAGAAAAATAAAGAGCTCATTAAAATATAGGATGTAAGCCAATTAACTTTGCCATGGCCTTAACCATTTCCGAGGTATTCAATATTTTATGTTTAAATATTTTCAGGTTGAAATTTAGTGTGATTCTCTATCTATGTGAAATATTCGAAAGCAAGTAATTTCATTCTTCCCTTCAAATGAGTCTGTGGCAAAAACTAATTTCGCGTATGAACAGTGTTCTTTGCGTGCTTCATATTAGAACATCCCAGTTTTATATGCCTTTTGAGTAACGTAAAACTGATTAAATAATAAATTAAATAATAATTAATATTAAATAATTTTTTTTAATTACCAGTGAGATGATAATGGTTGGAGGAAGGTTGTGTGTACAACTGAGACGCTCTGTTTCAGCTGTAGAACAGTGGCGACGTTTAGGCACATTGTTTCTAAGAGGCTTTTCTACTTTAAATAAAACCTGAAAGACGCATGTACATCCGCTTCTAGAAAATGTTATTAGTTATAGATTTATTTATAAGAATAATTTGGCCGAACAAAAAGTCATAAATTCCATAGTTTCTTGATAACCTTAAAGTGAAATAAGGTTTGTTAATACAGTTAAGTCGAGAAAACCAAAATACCATGAGTGTCACATAAACACAGCACTCTTCTACAAGCCGTTACTGAAGATCAAGTTTTAGGAAATAAAATGATGGATGGCGTAGAATTACAGCTCTGCTGAATTGGTGTGTGGTTCAAAAGTAAACATGAAGAGGACGGCAGAGGTTTGCCAAATGTGGTTGCAAATTTTTTGTTACTGTGCTGTATAACAATCGCTTAGCATATTTCCGCATTGAACCGATTTTGAGCACAATTATTTCACTGGGATGAATGGCAAATCCTATCGACAGTATCTCCCACAAGAGGTGTTACCTTATCGGTGCGGCATTCTTCAGAAATACGTCCATCAAAGGCATTCAAGAGTAGTCATTCTTTGCGGTTGTTTCTAGGTATATATTTAATTGTGCTGCTTTGAATGTGCCAGAATATTTTCCCTTAAGTATAGGCAGCTAGTGCGTGTATTGAGACTGATTGTCGCAATGAATATCACCACTGAACCGAGACATACTCGGTGTGCAATGTGCCCTAGGCATAAGAAAGGACAATCGAGCGCCTGTCTTTCGCTATGCTTGAAAAGTTGGCTTTACAACAAAGAGCTCTTATACGGTTGTGATTTGCCGTAAGAAATGTCATTAATATCTGATAATAGTGAAGTCTGCGTAATTCAAACCAATAATGTTGAGATCATAGCCAACTCTAGTGCCCAAAACTCATCCGACCGAAAAAGTCAGAAGTGTTGAGATGTAATGAATCTAGTGCATTGAGAAACTCGGGTCTCGGCGAAGGATTTAATGAACTATTATGCCAAGTTCAAAATCCAAAATCGGAAGTAATATTTAGAGACTGACCTTATTACATAAAAGTAAATATGTATTGATGTGAATCAAGTGATCAATATATACTGTAGAAAACAAGAAATAGTTATTTTGCAGAACTGGAAAAAGGATGAGAAATTCATAAAAATTACATATAACAATATGTTTAGCACAAAAAGTATAGCAGTTTAATTTATCGATAAACAAGATAAAAGTGCGCATTTTAATCTCCACCGATTTGTCTAATTAAGCTGGACTGATTTGAATAACTCCAATGCGAAATGTCGATTACGTTATGAGGAAACTAATGGATGTAAACAGATTTTGGTAATGTTTACTATACAATTGCATGCAGTGGCAGCTTTTTACATCCGTCTAGAAAATGCATGAACCATAAAATACATTTCAGAATAGTGCATCACAGACATTGTATAACACTGCGCAGCCATTTAATAATCTTAAGATTCTAAATACATTTAATTTCTCAATTACGAACAATTAAACGTGTAACTCAAGGTGAATGGAGTTTAATGCGCATTATCAGATAAAGGAAGCGTTTTAACCTTCCTTAATCTGCAAATGTTTCAGACAGATTCAATGTAGCTAGAAGCCTTTAATGAGCTTAATGTGTTTTCCTCTTGCTTTCCACTCTGTGAGGCATGCATACTTTATTTCCCATTGTTGCTGAATATCATTAAAACAAAGAATATATGAGGAAAAGGGTAATATACTTGGTATTGAATCAACAAGGGAAAACCTGAAATGTATTTTTCTCTATTTGTCGTATTTCTAGAAAATAAGCACTATTTTATCCCCAAATACTTGGCAACTCCTCTGAAATATTACCTACTTTAAATTATTACAAGAGAAATATTTTTAAGTTAAGAGGTACATCTTTGTTAAACTGCATTTGCCAGTTATAATTTTCCCAACTACAATTATTTATTTGAAGCTTTTCGAATGAATTTAAATGGCAGGAACTTACCAAATTTTTGAGGTGCAATTTTTTCTGTCTCTTCTTACCTGTCGATTTTTTCAGAAGTCGCAACGTAATTTAGAGACATTAGGTACATAAATGCGAATAAAATAATGTAAGCACGAACTGCACATAAAGAGCCAAAACGGCACTATAATATTTTGCTCTTTATAAAAATTCTGGCACGACATTCCATTTATATATTCATACTTCGTCCTTTCAAACAGCCCATCCTTAATTTGATTTTACAAATAGTCGCATGTTAATGTTAAACTATACCTAGGTACAAGTTACGTAAAATATGGTAAGTGCACTCAATTAAAATTCTACGGCATCTTGAATTTTATAGGTTCAGCTAGTTATGGGTACAGTGTCCTGGTTGCATTATTGTGCAGGGGATGTAAGCATAAAACCATCAATGAAATATGACATTTGAGTGCCTCAATGTAACACAAGGTATTTATTGTATTACTTATTTGATAGTTGAGAACTGCGCAGGTTAATGTTTTAGCAATGGAACTTATTTCCTCATAGTTTTCCTATACCGATTACTTATATCTTGTATAGTGATGATGAACATTAATGTGTGTGTGTGGTATATGGCAGTCCTCATTTCTTGAGTAGATAATAAACACACACAATGAAAGTTCCTTCAAAACACTGTAGAAGAAAGGATACACTCATAGCTTTTATATTTTTATTAGGCTTATTAATCTCTATCGATAGCCGTATTTTTAAACGAATTTCACTTCTGCAGACATAATTTTCCATGAACTTACCTAAATTTACCGAAGAAGAATTATGAAAATATCCCTTAATAAATAATTATTTTTATTCTCACAGGTTTGGCAATAGAATGGAAATAGCCAACCATATCATTTATGAAAATATTTGTCTGGCAAAAAAATCATTTCAAGATTTTGAAACAATAAAGTTTAGTTAGTTTAACGAAAACACATACAAAATGGCGTGAATGAAACGTTTTACACGTATAAACACCAAGAAGCTACGATGTCGTGAGAAGCGAGAGAGAGATACATGTAAATGATAAATTACACCTTGGATGGGAGGCATGTATAACAGATGAGAGATAGCCTACATCCCTTCTGGGCAATAGGTATGATAACTCAGTATAAACTCCCAAGGTGAGCCAGTCCGTGAGAAAATTTAACCCTTACTTGTCTTTTTGCTTAAACCTTTTCATCAAAGTTTAGTCCAACACCATTGTCCTTAGCACTTTACTATTGGCTGACGTTTTAACTCCTTAGTGGTGACTTCTTTCCACAGTTGGAGGTCCTTGGCTAGAGTGGTTCATCTTCTTTCAGCTCCTCGTACTAGTACGTCTGACCATCTCTGGTGTGAGCGACCTCTGCTTCTTTTTCCCGAGCCTGTTGTCCCAAACTGTGGCCGCGCGGGCCCATCTTCCATAGTAGTCCATCCTTGTTACTTGGCCTCCCAATTTCCACTTGAAGTGTCGTACGCGTACTACTGCGTCCTCCATTCCAGTCATTCTTCTGATTTGGGTGTTTCGTGTCGTATTTACGAAACACTGACTTCAGAAGAATGAGAGAAACAGAGGAGGCAGGAGTTCGCTATCAATAAAACTATTGCTCTCTTGACACTAGAGCTGTCCATCGAAGGAGTGTTGGTGGCTATTTTGTACCATGCCTTCGAACACAATGAGCTTCTGCATACGGGCGGGTTGGTGTACTGGATTCCGAGCGATGTCCTTCTCTCAGACCATTTCGTTTGGTATAACACCGAACGGGTATACGTCTCAAACCCTATTCGGACGCCCAGAGTGACCAGACCCAAGAAGAGGGCTCAGTCCGTTTATTTCACCAGCGCTGTTGCCTTTCTTACACGTAGCTCAGGTTCGAGTGATAATGGAGTTATGAAGCGCGGTCAACGGTCAGAGCTGATATGTGAATGTAAACACTAACAATGAATTCCTAACAATAATAAGCTTAGCCTGCTGGTTTACAATTAGTTTATTATTTGGTTATTGTGCACGTAGATTATGAGGTATATTCTTGCCTTGAACCAATGACAAAATTTCAGCTTTCCTAGAATTAGTATTGGGAAATGTTTCTTTCAGCATTGTCCATTACTATCACAGCCATCTTCCAGTTTCTGAAGGAGATGAGAAAACCATCCTAAAAACTGCATTACTCATCTCTTTATGGTAATCATCATTACTTCTTGACTGAAACACTAAATCTGCCCCTTCTATGGAACTATATTTGGCTTATCTGGCGTGGCAGATTATTAGGTTCAGGTCACGGGTTCAAACCCGGCGGAGGGCGATTGACTTTTTCGGGCGTAAAAACCTTTAGCATGGCTTCCTTTGGAGGTGAAGTAAAGCCGGTGGTCCCGTGTTCGTAGATTTACGGCACGTAAAAGAACCTCAAGCCTGATAAAGTTGTCTCTGAACAAAATTTCCGGACTTACATGCCCAACATAAAGTGGAACGCTAAGAACCACAGTAGTTAAAGAGCGTCCGTAAATAAAAGAACTAAATTTTTTATGATTCTTTTTACCTAATGAAATTAATTCATAGCAGCATTCATGTACTAGAAGCGTAAACTGCTAAAACAAAAATAAGTTATTGTTTTATCATAAGTTATTACGTCATATTCTCCTTCAGCTGAAAAAGTTCATCACGGTGTTCATTTACAGCAGTATTCATTTACCGGAAGCGTAAAATGCTAAAGGAAAAACAAGTTATTATTTTAAGTTATTGACTTCTTGGCTTCAACCATACGAGATAGAGCAGGATAACGTATACTTTTTCATCTGAGTTTTTCATTTAGATTTTGAAAATGAACTCCATAATGTATACATGGAATTAGCTCAGAACAGGTCATATACATTCAGCATGAATATATATTTTGTGAAGTATTGTTTTAAAATTCCGTTTAAGAAAACAATATTCGGTTTTATTTTTATCAGATTTAATTTTGTACACATTAAGTTGCTTTCAAATATCGTTATTTGTCATTGCCAAGTTTTTCTTAGCTTTGCTAATTCGTATCTCATTAAAAGAAAACGAAATTTTAAGTACAATGAACTTCTTTTTCAGTGATGGACCTAGCTGTATATACTCGTATATCATTAATGCAAAGACTGCTTTTGAGTACTTAACCTGAATTTGCTTTAAAAGTTGGTAGTGACATACTTTAATAATGACAGTCGTACAATTTCTGGCCTTTAAAGAATAATCATTATTTCATTTGTTGCATTATAATATAATTTGTAATGTTTATTTATACAGATGACTGAGTTGGTTTTTCCTCTCACGGAAATGCAGAATGAAATTGTATGTGAAGCTTATACAATATTTATTTTGGGACATATTTTCGTACATATTTTGCTTATGTGTAATGATAAAACAAAATATGAAAATGGAATTTGTGTATCACAGTGCACTGAAAGAAATCTTGACCATAACAGTGCGTAGAAACAGACTCGAAAACGCTGTAACATGGCATAGAATTTTTCAATTCTTTGTCTTAACACACTGAAGCAATACGCCTGACAACACCGCTGTGACGTGAGCTCTCGAACGAGCGAATAGTCGAATGGGTAAATATCCAAGGGAACCCATTTCCCACAAGGCAGCATGTGAACCAAAAGCTAGACCATAGTTCGCTATATTCGTTGCTGCTTTTCGAACGAGTTGGGCTGGGAGAAACGAGCGAGTTCCATCATGTACCATATGAAACGAACGGTTAAAACTTACGTCCTTAACAGCTCTAATTAGCTATGATCTGCGCCACTGAAGAACAGCGGGTGAAAGTTCCATTTATCTATTCTATATCGCGTCTCACGCTTAAAAGACAATACAGGTTAAATGGGGCGCACTCTTGCCAAATGTGCGCTCGCACTTTGGTGTCCAGCTACGATCGGTCTGCCAGTTTAATGTCATCTTGTAAACGATACATCACCAAATAGTGGAACATCTGCACTGCTGTATAAGGCTATTGCAAGACATTTAATGTTCACCTGGACTTTAATCTCCTCTTTGTATTTTTAGCACTTTGAAATACTACTTTACAGGCATAAAAATATATCTTACCTAAAGATATGGAGATATAAAATGATAAAAGTTAGAATTTGGTAGGATATAATTAGTATTTACCCTTGACAAAATCACATACAACGTGGGTGGAGTGTATTCAAACTGCAAATAATGAACGATGCGCCACAGTTAGCTTTGCGCTATTTCATTATATTGCATCAACCTAGCGTGATTTAGTTTCCCTCCATCTTTCTGGTATTCATTTTGATGGATCCTTAGAGATCCATTCATTTGTTTCTTTTTTACCCTATACATTATTGTTTCTGAATCCTGGATGTCCTTAGCTGTTTCTTTTCCTGCCTTATTAACACTTATTTTATTTGAATAATAATCTAACACTTTTATTATTACTCTTCTTAGTTTACCAACATTTCGCCCCTTTCTAGCTCCTCCACAACCACAAATATTTACGTAAAATGTTAAACAAATAACCTACATAACACTTCACACTATAAACGTACCCACTTCCTTCTAGGTCGCGTCTGGGCTGTTAGCTGTTAGATGGATGGCTTTTGTTTGACTTATCTACTGCATAGATATAAACATTTTCAAAAATATTTAATTTAAAAGATTGTAATACCTCATCTTATTAAAGTTATAGGATTCAAATTGGACATGTATCAGCACACTAGTTTACTCTAGCTAAGAAACATATATGGCGGCGCCGTGGCCGAGTGGTTAGACCGCTCGCCTCCCACCGAGGCGGCCCGGGTTCAATCCCAGGGACCTGCATGTGGGATTTGTGGTGGACGAAGCGGCGTCTGGGGGGGTTTTCTCAGGGTTCTCCGGTTTCCCCCGCCATTCATTCCACCAACGCTCCATCATCACCTTTCCTTTCATTTCATCGTTTCATCTACTTCCTTCATCCCATACCAGGCATCGGACTGATCACCCATCCTGGATGCTCTGTCTGATCCATGAGTGAGGAGTGAGGAAGAAACAAGGGAGGGATGAGAAGTAATCACGCACTGCTATCATGGCAACTGCTGTTGAGTAAAGAAAATGTCAAAATATTGTGACTAATTACAGCGAATTTCAAATCCATCTCCTTTAGGTGAATGCATGTCCTTTTCTATGTGGTACATGCAGATCTTATCTCCGCGACCTATTCAACGGGCTACAAGAGACTTCATTCCTTCTAGGAGCCATAAGGCGCTGGACAGACATTAAATATGTGGCAAAAGCAAGGATTTCCTTGTCCCTGTGTTATGAAGGGAATAATTACTCGCACATAAAGAAAATTAAGGAACAGATGTAACCAGTATTCTATTCCTGTCTATACTTGAGGATTTCAGCTGGAATATTGTTTGAACCTGCATGCATATGGGGGATTTGTTTAATCACCTACAGCTAGTTTTGTTATCACAGAATAGAACACCGCAATAGTTTATTGAAGTTTAATACTCTTTTCTTTTAAATTTGGAAATTCAGTTTCATATCCTTACTGTAGCTACCTACAAGACTGGCTAACTTACATAATGCCTCAAGTTCAACGGGTCAGACCACTGCAAGGTCACGACTGTAGTACGTAAAAACCGGACAGAGAGCGGAGAATCTGTGGCTGCAGAAAAATGATACATGTATATAGGTAAAAGGGTAAATTGTTTTGGCCGATTCGTGATGCATTAAAAAAAGATCTGATGTGTTACACTCACACCACTTTCTCTACTCTTGTACAAACTGCTTTTACAAACGCTTATTCTACATCTACTTCACTGTAATCGAGATAACATATGTAAAAACTATCTTATTGATAATTTCCTTACGGGTACAACGGAAATATGGTAGACTTTAGCGATAGACAAATCCTTTAAGAGCTGGCTGCTATGTGGAGCATTCCATTTTCTTTGCATGCCTACGACATAAGAAAACGGAATAAGAAGTTCCCATTTGAGAAAATCTGATGTGTTACACTCACATAACTTTCTCTGCTCTTGTACAAACTATTTTTACAAGCACTTATTCTCCATCTACTTCATGTTAATCGGGATAAACATATGCAGAAATCTTATTGCTAATTTTCTTATAGCTGCAAGGAGAATATGGAAATCCAGTAGGCTTTAAGCGATAGCCAAACCTTTTAAGAGCTGGTTGCTATGTAGAGCATTCCATTCTCTTTGCATCTCCAGGGCATAAAAAAAAGCCATAATGAATTTCCATTTGAGAAAAAGTATAAATATTGGAAAATTCAAACAAATAACAAAAAATATCTCGAAAATTGTTCACTAGACAAAAAAAAATATATGACATAAGTTGCGTGTTTTAACGAGATCTACATTTTTTGTGCAGTAAAATTTTGTCTACCTCTTATGGTTTACCAGTTAGGCAAGTCATTCAGAATGAAGCGGACTTTTGCGGACATTTCCAGAAAATTTATGATATACATTCCATTTGCTATCTTAAACACGTGATATTTTAATTAAAACCATTAGAGCCATTTTTGAGAAAATCAAAATTTTCGAAACATTTCCCATGTAAGGCCACCTGGGGTGGGAGATTTTCTTGGAAATCTTCGTGTAGCATCTTTAAAAAATACTAAACCTAAATACCAAGTTTCATATTTATCCGACTTTTCGTTTTTGAGTTATGCTGTTCAAGACACATAGACACACATGGACATGTTTTCAAAAATTCTTTTTTTATTCAGGGGCCTCAAAACTTGTATTTCCGGTGAAATCTCGATATCGAATTTTTGGGTGGAATGCAATACTTTCTCTACTTACTATACGTAGTGGAAAAAAGTAAAAATGAGGTAGAAATCTTACATGTTTAAGTATATAAATTTTAAAATGTCCGTTCTGTTAGAAAAAGACGTTTCCATCGTATCCAATACTAACATTTATGCTGCATATTTTTGTGGGAAGAAACACAGCTCTATAAGTGTGAAAGTCGAAACACATGTTTATTTTCGGTACCTTCTTCACTAAAAAGACCTCAAAAGAAAAGTATTACAGTTATGAGAAAACTGTTCCGTGCTACTGTTATTGTTATTATTACGAATTTAAATACCATTTTTAAACTTTACAGTCCAAAACGACATACTACAATGATGTAGCCAAAATCAGCGTTTTGTTGGCATCGCTTTGGTTGTCAAGGGACTTGGGTTCTATAAACTACATTTCGATGCCCCTGATGCATTAAGGTGCTACATTCTTATCCAAACACGAAAAGGAGCGAAGATTCGGCAGGAAAGAGCGCTGGTATTTAATCTAACACTCAATTAGGTATCCCAGCTGATGACGTAACGGTTCCTCGCGTGAGTCGCCCCACTTTGTCGCTCAGGTCGCGTGCCACACGACACTCATGTCGCCCCGAGTTTGTCCCCGCTGCATTATTCACCTCGACGACCCCTTCTGTCGACATCGCGGGTCTGCTCCTGTCCTTACAACTCCGTGAAACTATAAACCTGTGGCGAATCACGAAGCAAGGAGCACATGTCGTACGTCAAAAATGCAGGAAAAGTTGCTCCATGATATGTAAGCTTTGGGAGAAATGTCGAAACGTTTAAAGGGCAAATCAATATTCCGGTTTAGAGGAGCGAAGACGGAGTTAATCCGCTACGGTGATCATTTCTTTGCCCAAACCTTATATGCAACCAGAAGAAATTAACGATAGTTCATCGTCAAGCCGGGAATATCCTTGCAAGAAGTCTCATTCAATCACCAACTTAAAAACGTAGATAAGAGCAAATCTGTGAGTCGGATTATTCTAACTTGTAATATAGAGATTCCTTCAAGGAATGCCAGCAAAAGTTAAGTACAACGAACTAATAATAATTAAGAAGCATTTCAATCTAGTAGATACCACCGCTATGTTTCCTAGTTTCCGAGGTCGCGGGTTCAAACCCGGCGGAGGGCGATGGATTTTTTCGGGCGTAAAAATCCTTAGCATGGCTTCCTTCGGAAGGAAAGTAAAGCCGATGATCCCGTGTAGATAGATTTACGGCACGTAAAAGAACCTCAAGCCTGATAAAGAGGCCTCTGAGCAAAATTACCTATCTTTCACCCCAATATAGAATGGGACGCTAAGGGCCATAGTAGTTAAAGGGCGTCCATAAATAAAATTCAATTTAATTTACTCTGTTTCCTTTCTTTTCTTTACTTTCTTGAAGCTACTTCTTTTACCTATTCTTCCATCATAACATCTGAGTAGGTATCTCCCTAGATTGCTGCTATGTGTATTTGAAACCCTAATTCAGAGAGAACTTAAGGTATTCTTTCAAATTGTAGGTTGCCAAATACAATGTAAACCTTAATCTGCAATTTTGATCATAGATAAATAAATCTCTCTCTCCTCCCTCTCTTCTCCATAATATTTTCTTGTGTTATTACACTATATTTCGACGAAAGAGTATCCTATAGGGAACCAGGGCCTTTCTTTGTCAATACTGTAATGATTAGTGAGCTTGTTTGAGAGTTAAGGAATAACAAAATAATAACGTACGCTAAGAAGCTCACCAATTGTTTATAACTAACCCTTGCTTTACTTGACTGGCTTTCTTGATTTCTGTTATGGGCGATGATGATTTACGGGTTTTCTTCGGTTTTTCCTCGGTGATCGATTGAAAAACCAAAGATATGCCTAGAAGATTGTGGAGACTGGTGGTCAAAAATAGCATTCATTGCAGCAGGAGTCAGCCCGATGATGAAGGGGAATGGAGGTCCCATACTGTGGGATCAGAGTTTTCCAAAAACATTACTTACCAATAGCATCTCCGCTGAAATGCCCAAAAATGCATCAAATTGTTCACTACTTTGCTCATTAAAAAGAAGTAACTATTATGTTTTGTTTATTTTGTCAGGTTTCTACAGCCTAAGAAGTTCACTTTCAAATCCAAATGACCTCATCAACTCAAGCATTGATGTTATATGTAGATCTCCAAAGAAGCATTTCCAGATACAAATTCAAGAAGAAACTCTACAGCAAAACTGTCGTTACTGCTACAGAAATTCCTATCAGAAAGCGCACAGCCGTTGCTGTTCATCCTGCAGGCCGAGTTCCCTTGGGAGGCAGAGGATGGAAAGAAAATAAGATGACGTAGGAATTAGGGAGATGTGAGGGTGACGTGATGCATCCTTGAGGAACACGCGTCCTCCCTTCCCTGCACGTGACAATGTCTCGTCAATATTTTGGGGACTACCAACCATCAATGTCTCCGGGCTTGCAACTCCCCGGATACCCATTTCCACTAAATTTATCGAGAAGGGTATAAAAATTGTCAAGGCTCACGTTGCTAGTACGTGCTTGAAGGTTACCGGAGCGTGCCAATGTATATTTAATACTGTAACTTGGGAATATTTATTGAAAGCCAAATGTAACCTTTTCTTTAGTAAAAAGAAAATAAATCAAGCACGTTTTTATATGAGCGTTTCTTTCCTACAATTTCACTTTCCTTCCTTCTTTCTTCCTTTGTTTTCTGTTCTTGCACCTTTTGTACTGTGTTGTGTTTCTCATCTCACACTTCCTCTTTTTAGTTGCGTTCGCTAACTGTTGATAACCTATTTATAAGCATCACTTTATCCGCCTGTTCATCTGTCCAACTGTAGGTCTGTTGTTTGCATGCATGTACATAGTTTATCATGAAATAATTCGCGAATCACTGCAAATGTTTGATACATTATATTTATTTATTTGTTCAAAGCTACACACCAGTTATAGCTTGAAACCGACACTCCTTCTTTATTAAGTCATAACTACAAAACGATAAATATTATGTCAGTTCCTACAATCTATAAGTGCTTATAAACTCACCAAGTCCATTTTGTTTTCAACTTTGTATAAATATTCTGCTAGTTACTGAATTTTTAATATATTTTAAAACATTTTTCTACGCACAATTTCTTTATTTATTTTACACATTTGGTTTAAGTCCAAACTGATTGTTCTGTTCTAGAACCGTCAAATAAAATATGTTTTGCATACTCTTCCTTCCTAAAAATTTAACAAAATTCCTGATTCTTTGGAACCTTTAGATCTCCATACCACTAGTCTGAACCACGCAATTCCTTGTCTTGCCCTAATATTACATTTATTTATATGCTATTCTCTGATTTTGTATATAAGACTTTAAATTGTATGCAAAATATCTCAAATTTTATGCTCGTAGGTACAAAATTCGGTTTATGAGGAGAATCTCCGCTGCATGTATAGAACTGAAAGTTGATATAAAGGGTTTGAAGAAAATTTGGATGCACATTTCAAATTTGGTTCAATAGGTAAATTAATTTATACACAGAACATACTAAACTTCAGTGTGTTTGGTTGGAACAAGTGAACATGCGTGTTGCATTTTTTGTACACAAATTTAAAAAAAATTTGTTGAATGATTACAAATAATTGGGGTTATCTTAGGGTAGTTTATCTGATAAGCCCTCTAAAAATTTACATGCGAACCGCTGCATCTACGGAAATGAAATCTTGTGTACCAGAAACTAAAAATATCACTGGTATATCTCAAATTTGATTTAATCGTTTTAAAATTAGAGATATGTTAAGAAGTTGCTAAAACTTTGCAATTTTTAGATTATTTCTCAAAACATCTATGTAATAAGAACGTTGAGCAACGCCAAACTGCTGTTATAAAACGAATGGAATTGAAATGCAACGCTATGCAGACGTTTACAAGCTTGCTTCATCTACGCTACTGTTCTTTATTGTTTGCAAATAAAGGACCACCGACCGCTTTGTGCAACCATTTGTTTAACTTTACAACATTCGAAAGATCTGTTTAGTATCCGTTATTTGCGCGTTGCAAGACTGCTTTGTTGAGGCTTATTCTCCGATTTTTCCTTCATCTGGTGAGATGATGTAGTACCCTTAATTACACTTCTAGTTTCATCCATATCAACAACTTTAATTTACGAACAATAATAATATATGCATGTGAAGCACTGCGAACTTAAAACTTTCAATAGTTTAAGAGAAATGTATTTGGAAATTCCTAGAGCTTAGGAACTGTAGCTGTAAATTGCCTCAACGTTTGATGAGTATGTAGCCTATACACTTGTGCGTTTTGAATTTAATCCTGATTTCATATAACCTACGTAGGAATGCTCCATTCAGTGAGAGACATCCGGTTGGAAAGAAATGTGCTGTATTGGCTGAAAGCGTAGCTATTACCCGTAATTATGTGGGTAAAATGGTGAAGAAATAAATATACAGAAGTAAAACATTGCGATCGCCAATATAATTTTTCTTGGATAAATGCAACTCCAAGAAACAAGGTAATAAAGTTGAAGGTGGTGCCCCTGAGGCGATCACCAAGTTATTCCTTGCCTCATGGAATATGTTCGGCCTGAAGAGGAAAGAATTAAAGGATATTGTAATCACAGCCCTTTAACCACTAGTTAATTTACCATATGTGAATCATAACAAATTAATTTGTGTTGTTTTATTATCATATTATTTCCCTTTATTATTAATGATTTTTTTCTTTTTCTTCTTTGAGATAACCTTGACCTGTAGTTTGCAATTCAGGCTTATTTGTTATCCATTTACATGCTCATTTTTCTCATTTCAATTTTAAATTTGTTGGTATGTTTGTTCATAATGGCGACCTGTATATACGGGAAGCTGTATTTCACTAAATAATTAATAAATAATAGAAATTTACCAAACTATAATTTAATAAAGTTGTAACCGAAATGTTTATGGAAATTGTCTATTTGGATGAATAATTGGAATACAAAAATAGCCTTTTAAAATGTGTATGTTCGTGCGATGTTACCTTTTCACGAAAGAATGGTGAAACGGACTGTTATGAAAATTTGTATACCTACAGCATACTTTGGGTCCCACTTAGAAAACTGTTTCTATTTGATATGCTAATATTTAGGAATCTATACTTATTTTTCCTTAGGATTATTAGCATACTTAAACCGGTTCGCTTATATAAATTTAGAATTTGTTATTGATTTAAGGATGTTAAAATTTGATTCTTGTTTTAGATGGATTTTGTATTGTTATTTAATTTATATATTAAAATGTTAAATTTAACATTGCAAGAAGCCGTACATTAGGGATCGCATTGCAAATATAAGGCAGAGACAGAAGTATATGTACTGTTATAGTTATTTAAGTACCAATGGTATTATACCGTGCGTTCGTAGATCGGCCGGACCATTCCGCGCGGCATTGAACTAGGTGAGGAGTGGCGCGCCTGCCGCCAGAGAGTAGCGCCGTAGCTACCGCACTTTTAACGTTTTTCATTGATGAAGCGTGGTTTATATCATCAAGATTATGTTTCTACGCAGAACAATAGATATTGGGATACCGAAAATCCCCGTATTATTCATGAGGTTCCTCACCACGCTGCAAAAGTTGGGGTTTGTTGCGCAGTGAGCGCGTAGAATTATCGGTCCCATATTTTTCATCACAACAGTTAATTCACACGTTTATGTAAATTCAATTTTAAATAATTTTTCCGCAAATAACAAGAAGTGAAAGATTGTGTGGCTGGTTTCAGCAGGATTCAGCTACAGCGCACACTGCTGCGAATTTTATATATTAATTGCGAAGTGTGTATGGTGAGACAGAATAATTGTCGAGAATTGTGACCATCTCGTTCCCCTGACCTATCTCCATGCGATTTTTATTTTGAGGAACGTTAGAGAATAAACCGTACGCATCAAATCCGCACACGTTACAAGAATTGAAGGACATCACGAGAGAAACACAGGCAATGTCAACATGAACTTTTGCGAGTAAACCAGAATTGTTTTCGGAGATATAGGGAATGTGTTTACGCTGAAGGTCATCAATTTCAATATCTGTAAGGTAAGCCTAATGTAAGTAAGTACAGTAAGTACCTATGACTTGCCTGTCGTTTACGTGTAACTCTGGCGGAAGGCGCGGTTTCTCCTAACTTACTGTGAACGGGCCAACTATACGGCGCTACGGAACATGCTGGTGGATATCAACTTTTCAAACTACATTAAGATGTGGACTTTTTCAAGATAAGTTCAAAAGGATATGAAGTGAAAAAATTTAAAGTTTTGACCAGAGAGGAGGTGTTAACAGTTCCTCAGTAAAGCTCTGAATGAAAAATGTTGCTCTGCTGTTTGGTAGCTTTGGTAATATTCAGTTATGTAGAAGATAAGAGGTTTAACTACTTTTGTGAATGTACTTGAAACCCAGGTTGATAGGAAGCGAGTTTTCGTTGTAATAAAAGAGAAAGAAATAATACAGCTTGTAAATCATTAGAAAATGTGTCTCGTTACTATCACAGGGTTGCTCTGAAGAAAGGTATTCCTGAATTACAGGGAAAGTAGATGTATTGCACAGCCTGAGATTATATTGGGGAAAATTCTAACAGAATAGTAAAGTATCTGATCTTGGCTAATACAGAAGAATACACAGACGAACTTTAACAATTACGCTAGCGCAGCAGGAGCAAGTGTGACAATTTTAAGGCATAATGGGGAATGGAAAAGTATATTATCGGTTATTGAAGGATATTTAGAAGTCAGCATGATACCGACAAATGGAATTTTCAGGATATTAGATGGAATTGTTTCTACACCCACTCACTCCTATTGATGATATACAAGGATCATCTTCTTGTGAAAAGAAGAACAAGTATCAGAATTTTCTACAGAGAGCATCATCATAAGAGGTTTCTTTAATAACTGTAACTTATATTTCAGCTGTTAAATTATAGTTAATTATGCATCATGGGCTTAATGAGGATGTTTCTATCTAGAGCGATAACGTCCATTAATGTTTGAGATTACTGTTTAGATTTTGTATCTTACTGTTTTCGTAAAATTACCTACATATACATAAATTGAGCACATTAAAAAGTTTGATTTTGTTGTGTTAATACCATAAAAATTCTTAAAAACCCGGAGTAGGTGTATTAGCAATCCACTGTCTTAGCTTTTATTAAAGCCGCACACATTTTTTTCGGATTTTCAGAATATCATGACATGTACGTTGCACAGAGAGGAAAGAGTGGACAATGGAGGGATAGAGAGAAGAGGGAAGGAAAAATCAGAGACAAAAGGATATAGTGAGAAAGAGAGCTAGAGAGTGAAGAAAGATGTGGAGAGGTAGTGAGAATCTCAGAAATAGGATCTCCGCATTTAATACAATAACGCGAGCAACGCTACATGTTCTGCTAGTATTGGATATACCTAAAAAGTAAAAGCATAAGTAAAAACTAAATAACTAGAATACATGCAGGCAAATATCCAATAATATAGAATTACAAATATATAAAATTGGAAAATTATTACCAGGTATACATGAGTATCACAAAATAGGATACCTAAAAGCTAAATGAGCGGAAGCTTTTGGAAGGGGCAACGTGACAAAGAGAAGGAAATGAAAGGAAAAGCACAAAGAAAATTATACAGACAATAAACACCGTAGTTCCAGATCAATCCACCTTCATTTTCCTTCTTCCTTCGTTCCTTTTTTCTTTATTTTGTCAAGCTTGCCTTTAATTTAAGAGTTCATATAAGATACTTAAAGAAATAAGTTGTTTATAGCGCAAATGAGGTTCTTAATTCACAAACGTCACTAGATGCTCATAAGGAATAACGGGAAATCCCGAATAAAAGCCTATCACGTACACGCAATTCCAACCCGGATCCGCAAATAATTGTAAGAGGCAAGAAAGCATGCTACCACCATGTGATTTAAAGAGAAATTTTTAGCTTGTTTCTTACTGAAACTGCATCCTATTTAAAATACATCTATTCCGATGTTTAACGTCATTTTTCTACTAGGTTACAATTATTGTGACTGTTGTTCTGTGGGTTGAAACAAATGCCGCGAACGAGGGCAGATGCACATAGTTGCTTAGTCAGCTTCTTGTACCATTTACTTAATTATCATTTGCAATTTCTCAAGTACCTAGTAAGTAGAGGAACTATTGCATTCCAATCGATGTCAAGATTTGAATGCAAATACATGGAATTTTCAGGAAAATGTTCACGCGCGCGCGTGTGTATCTGAACAGAATACCTCAAATGTCGAAATGTTGAGTGAATGCTAGACTTGTTATTTAAGTTCAGTATCTTGTAAAGCTGCGACCGTTTGCATGGAAAATTTCCCTTGTTCCCTTTTCTTTTTCTTAAAAATGGCTCTAACGATTGTGATTAAAATATCTAACATGTTTATATGACATAAAACGTATATCTTAAATTTTCTGGAAATAGCTTGTGAAGTCCTCTCTATTCTGAAGGAATTTAATAATTTACTAATTGGTAAACCAAGGGAGCGGGATGGCTCAGGAGGTTTCGTCTGTGGCCTGCATTTGGGAGGTCGTGCGTTCGATTTCCGTGGCCAGCCTTCCTGATCCATGGATTTTTCAGGATTTCTTCCTGGTCGCCAGGCGAATGCTGGGAAGAATTCTCACATTCCCCGAATTTCCTGTCCGTCCATTTTATCTCCATTCTCATTTCACTTAATCTTTTATCCGTTGTTCTCGTTTAGGTTGGAAGTGTCAGCGATGGTGTTTTGGTGCAGCGTGGCAGCAGAACAGGGTGCTCTTTGTGACTCTACGTCCCGGTGGTATCCCGGGGTCCCCGGTCTGCCTGTGAGTCTGCTAGGGATTTTCTATCTGGAAACTAGGGATCCTGCCATTCCTGTGTAGTCACACCTGGTTCCGGCCGCCCGGTGTCTCCTCGCGTCTCATGCTTCCTTGTGGGGCGTAGATACAATATTCCCTATGTGGATCAGTGCCGAGTCCCCTCCGTAGCTATCCAACTGATAAACCATAAGAAATAGACAAAACCGTACTACACAAAAGTGCAAAACTCTTAAAAACACAATTTATTTAAAATAATTTTTTGTGGCACCATATATTTCGGAAATATTCATTGTTAGGCGTATGAATTTTTGAATAGTTTTTCAAGTCACACCTGGTTCCGGCCGCCCGGTGTCTCCTCGCGTCTCATGCTTCCTTGTGGGGCGTAGATACAATATTCCCTATGTGGATCAGTGCCGAGTCCCCTCCGTAGCTATCCAACTGATAAACCATAAGAAATAGACAAAACCGTACTACACAAAAGTGCAAAACTCTTAAAAACACAATTTATTTAAAATAATTTTTTGTGGCACCATATATTTCGGAAATATTCATTGTTAGGCGTATGAATTTTTGAATAGTTTTTCAATTTTTACTTTCTCTACTACGTATAGTAAGTAGGGGAAGTATTGTATTCCACCCAAAAATTCGATTCCGAGATTTCACCGGAAATACATGTTTTGAGACTCCCTGAATCCAAAAAAAGCATTTTTAGAAACATGTCCGTGTGTATATCTGTGTGTCTGTCTGTCTGTCTGTCTGTGTATCTGTGTGTCTGTGAACAGCATAACTCAGAATCGAACAGTCAGATAAACACCAAACATGGTATTTAGGTTCAGTACCTTCCAGAAATGCGACACGAAGGTTTTCAAGAAAATTCCCCCACCCCAGATTACCCTTTACATGGAACATTTTTCGAAAATTTTAATTTTCTCAAAAATGGCTCTAACGATTTTGATTAAAATGTCATATGTTTAAGATATTTTCATGACAAATGAAATGTATATCTCGAATTTGCTAGGAATGTCTCCAAAAGTATTCTTCATTGTGAACCACTTTTGCATAACTGGTAAACCATAAGAGATAGACAAAATTTTACTACACAAATAGTCTAGATGGCGTTAAAATACACAATTTGTCATATACATTTTTTTTTGATGACTGAACCATTTTCGAGATATTGCTTGTTATTCCCTTAAATTTTCTAATACTTATACTTTTTCTCAAATTCGTTATTCATTTTTTTTTATGTCCTGGTAATGCAAAGAGAATGGAATGCGCCACATAGCAAGCAGCGCTTAAAAGATTTGACTATCGCTTATAACCTACCATATTCCCCTCGCATCTACAAGAAAATTAGCAATAAGATTCACATCTCGATATCTCGATTAACATGAAGCATATGGAGAATAAGCGTTTGTAAAAATACTTTGTACAAGTAGAGAAAATCATGTGAGTGTAACACATCAGATTTTTTTTAATTGCTGTTACATTCAATTGTTTCTCGCGATGTAAATAATGAAAGGGTATTGGAATATCAAGACCAGCATATATAACCGCTTTTAAACACCTGACTCTCACTTCGGTTTCCTGCATCCCTCTTGCACCTGCAACAAATGCGTAATGAAACTATTTCTGCAAACGTTTATCTCGATTAATAAGAAGTAGATAGATAAACAAACTTTTGTATGAGCTACACAAAAATAAATGCTAATAGGGAGAAAGTCATGTGAATGTAACACATCGGGGGGATATGTGTAAAATCAAGACTGCGAATGCGAGCCACAGAGAATACATTTTATATCAAATAGACTAACACAGAAAAAAAGAAATCAATTTATACGTAATAATGTATATGGTGTTTAATGCAAGAAACCTTACTAGTGTAGACATAGGCAGCTCCCGCAGTTGACTGTACACAGTATTTCTCTTTGATTTGGAAAATATGGGCCGCACTACATGCTTGGAATACCACAACGGGCCATGAACTTGCGATATATCAGAGCACAGCTCACAAATCTGTCAACGAGCCGTGAAGAAGTTGGCAGATCAAGTTGTGTACATTTTTCGTGCCAGGTCGATTAGCTCACTTGCTCTCCATTTATTTAAATTAATTAAACTGGCAAGAAGAGATTCATTTTGAAGTTACGGTATCTCAGCTGTTCCGGCTTTGACGCAGATGTGCGTGCTTTCCATACCTATACCGCGGCGTATAGTTGATGGTCACCGCACCTAATCCCGGCCAAGTTGTTGCATTCTGTTGGGTCAGGCACCGAACCTCATCCGAAACTGAACGGGTATGATTTTTTTAAACTTTTAACTATTCGGAAGGATAAATCTAAGATAAACGTTAAGCCTTCCTAGTGAATAATCCTTTACGTAGTTAACCTTTATAACGTGCTTCTACATTTGGTCGTGTCGCGGACTTATAAAACCTCTACAAAATACCCGAAGTTAAGGTTAAGATTTGGAGGCCAGTTAACCCGAGAACTGCATCCTTCAGTAGCTGAAATGTTTCCACTCATTGTTGTCAGTTTTTATAGTGTTGATATGAAATAAGTGGATGTAGAGGTTAAAGTGGCTAGTTATCTTTCATTTAGTTGAAAAAGCGGATCTTTAATTTATTATTCAATTACATATTTCAGTTTTCTAGCTTTCATAAAAACTTTAGCTTTAAATACCCGGTGTAAAGGATATAGATGTTTTTTTTCAAAGGAAGTTATTCTACGCACATAGAGGAATCAAAAATTATAATAATATTTTAGTCTTTGAACACTTATTTCAGTGGGAAGGAATTTTCTTCCGCACCGAATTATAATTCATATACGGAAATATTAAGGCGTCTTACTGAAATAAAAGCACAACTTGTCAACATTTTCGTCATCTACAGTAACTTCCTTAAGCGTCTTGTTTTGCTATAATTTAGCACTTTGTTTTGTAGAAACCGTAATTTACGTTGAAGTTACGACGTCGCAGCAGCCTGACCACATGCTGTATTCCAACCACGTGAAAGTCTGCGGGGACTGAAGGGCAGGGGTGGGTAACATAAATTCGTGCGTCCTTGCACTGCACAGCTGCAAGGTGCAGACATGCGGCTACTTGAACGTATAGAGCTTTATTACTCCTGCAAGTTGTATTGGGATCAGTTTTGTTTATATGAGAAAGTCTTAATGCCTTACCAACGTAAAAACGTGAAGCGCGGGGAGTAATATGACGCAGTAATTTGTATCACAAATTATGTAAATGTCAGAGTGATTGTAGTGTGAATATGCATTATTGTGTGACATTGATTTGAGATGTTTGATGATTGTAAGCATTGTTGAGAAGTGGGTTTATACGGCCTTACTGAAACTGACAATAATAGCGTGCAATAATGTAGCGAGGGGGTGAGCTATTTATCATTATTAGAGACGAGCAAATGACGTAATATTGGCGCGTTTTTCTTAGGAATTTGCGGGAACATTTTCCCTAGAGCATCTGTGTTCATAATTTTCATTGGATATAAAAATAGACGCTAATATTGGCGCGTTTTATTAACCAATAGCACCTCGGTTATAATCTTTAGGCATATCGGGGTGTAGGAGTATAAAAAGGGCTAAGTCTGAGGTAGATTCCTTCAATCCATCGGAAACATTTGTGCATTACACGTTGCTGAGTTCAACAGAAACAGTCATGGTGAATACATAGCATAGTTTATCGATTCGCAGGTTACGCGAGGCAAAGTTATGAAAAATTTCGTGTCGTAAAGTTAATTACACAAAAAGTTGAAGTACGCGAATTAATAATGTGCAGTAAATAAGTTATTATAACAGTCTCAGTTTGGCGAGTGTCACGATTAATAGGTGAAAGTGAATAATGTGTTAAGACAATAAAAAGTGTAAAACAAATTCTTTCATCAGTGTTATCTTTGGATAAAAACTCCTTTCCGTTTACACACCTGTATAAGATAAGTGCTTGACCGAGAGATCATAGCTAGCCGGAGGACAGTGAACCCAAAAATTAAACACAATAACAGGCGCTCAGTAAAAGATAACACGAAGTGACCGCGACAAATTGTCTTTCATACGTACGGCAAATAAACAGTAGCATTCTTTCAAACAAACACTAATACCGCCACAAATTGGCTACCACAACGTGGAACTTAACAAAGAATCTCGTCGCAAATAGTAAAGGTTATTAAAGTGTGTGACGAAAGTTCACAAAAGGACAAACTAATCATTCCTCTGACCCGTACTAAAGCAAAAGCTACGCCTTATGCAGGAGCAACTACTTTGGATAAAACTCTGCATTGCCAAGTAAAACACAAGACAACAAGAAGATTCTCTCCTTTGCATGCACCTGGGAAACATCGACAAAGGTCAAGCGGCTGAAATGATTTGGTCTTGTGTGTGGTACGTATTCCAGGAATCTATGCTCTGAAAAATCTATAACCTAAATCACAAAAGCTATTTCTAGCAATAAGGGGGGCCCTAGTCTTTTGAGACATTACGAAAACTGTTCTTACCTGAACTTTCGATGGAGGAAGTGCAGAAGTAAACGTAAGCTTCTCAAGAGAGACCAGATAATGTACTTTGGCGTTCAGGGCACTTAAGAAATCCAGGAATTTCGTAGGAAACAAAGTCAATAATTTAATTGGATGAAACTTGGGCAGACAGTAACCTTACTTTTAGAAATTGCTGGCAGAATGATGATGTTATCGGTGTTTATGCTAATGTAAATACTGGTAACGTATTAATAATAGTTTCTGCATGTTCCCCAGCAAGCTTTCTAAAACAAGCAGTATTGATTTAAAAAACTGGGTCTTTAGCAGATGATTTTCTTAGACAAATGGACTGTGAAAATTTTAATAAGTTGGTTAGAGATAAACTAATACAATCTCTACTGGAAAATACGAGGGCCACTGTTTATATTTTGAGCCTTGGCAACCCTGAATGTTGTAGGTGCCATTTGACCTTTCCAAAGGAAAGTTTGACATTTTTACCATAATCTACTTCAAGCATTTGCCAATAGAGCGTCATTTGTTTTGTTTACACTAAATTGAAAATTGTGTGTCAACAAAAACATGGAATTAACTCGTGAAAATGTTCATGCAAGATTCATTACGACTTTCGACGTGGATTATCAAGACAAGAGTGCATCAATCAACTAACTTCCACATTTGGCGACGAAGCTCCATCCTTTGCCACTGTGAAACGCTGGTATAACGAATTTAATCGTGGCCGCCGTTCGCTCAATGATGAAGTTCATGAAGGTCATCCAAAATCAGTTGTTGTGCCAGAAAACATTGATGCTGTGCAAAACCTAATAATGAAAGATCATCATACGACATATTGTGAGATTGAGGCAACCATAGGCATTAGTTCCACCAGCATATATAAAATATTGCATGATTATTTAGCCGTGAAAAAGGTTTGCTCTCGTTGGATCCCACATAATTTGACGCAATCTCAAAAATATGCTCGTGTCGATTGGTGTACAAAAATGCTCAAGAAATACAATGGCGGTGCCTCAAAAGACGTATACAAGATTGTAACAGGTGACGAATCATGGATCTATGCGTATGAGCCGGAACGTAAACAGCAGTCGACTGTATGGGTGTTTCAAGATGAAGCAAATCCAACAAAAGTTGTCCGCACTTGAAGCACTTCGAAGCAAATGGTCGCCTGCTTTTTCAGCAAAACTGGCCATGTGGCAATAGTACTTTTAGAGGAACGTAAAACGGTCAATGCCGAATGGTACACAGCCATTTGTTTACCGGAAGTCTTCGGTGAAAACCAACAAGAACCGTAGGATCGTTCTTCATCAAGACAATGCGAGCGCACACACATGTCGTCTAACAACAGAGTATTTGAAGGCTCAAAAAATCGAATTGATGGGTCATCCACCATACAGTCCTGATTTGGCACCAAATAACTTCTTTTTGTTCCCGAACATCAAGAATAAATTGGGTGGACAACGATTTTCGTTGGCAGAAGAAGCCGTTGATGCCTTCAAAAACCACATTTTGGAGGTATCTCAAGAAGACTGGAATAAATGCTTTGACAAATGGTTCAAACGGATGCCAAAGTGTATTGATCATAAAGGAGAATATTTTGAAAAACAATAAAGCAGTTTTTAATCAGAAATTACTTTATTTTAATAATTAGGCTCAAAATATAAATAGTGCCCCTGGTACTCTAGTAAAATATATATTCGGGAGCATAATGTTTCAAGTGATATGTCACTTTTACGGCTTAAAGAACCAGGCGGGAGCTTCGCTGCATCCACGTAGAGCAAGTAGAATAGGAATATTCGATTCGCGGTGGAATTGTGTCATATGTGATAGGCACAATAATAAGGAATAAAAAAATTCTAATCAAACAAGTGAAGAGAAATCCAATAATGAAGAATCCAAGAAGAGGATCCCTCCGACTCTGAGCTTGCTGAACCGCTACAAAATAACGTTATTTCCGTAACTGAAGTCAGTGTTTGGTAGAACCTATTTGTATTTGTTACTTATTAACACATATTATTTAGAGTCTACAGTGCAGGTATGAATGTATGTTTTCTACTTGACATATGCTGCACTGAACGTAATAATCGAACCTTATCCGTTTTGTAGCTCATTCTCCGGAGGAACATTCCTCTCACGGGTTTTCTCCTGTTTGGAAATCGTACATCGGCCTCAGATTCCACGCTAAATGTTGTTTGGTACGTAGTGTAGGTCATTTATTTCCTTTAATTGGGGTTTTAAATAAAACTAAGATAGTTTGGTTGTTACTCTGGTTTATTAAAAGTTTAAATAAAATCATTTACTTTATTTTATTGCATTTTATTAAATTATTGAAAGGACAACCACACTCTTTATTTGTTTTCAGTGAGTACTTCGATAAGCACATGATCTTTTTGTCTGATAGTTATAAAGCAACTTACCTGTTTGGTTTTCATAGCAAACGTTTAAGTTAAAACAAGTATTTTCTTGCATTGTATCATTCAAAATTAAGTAAGTATATTTATATTTTAGCTGCATTCATTAAACATTTAACATTTCAATGAAAACACACGAAAGACACGTTTTGGAAATTAAATACCACTGGCAAAGTTTAATATAATTCCTGTAATGCGGTAACAAATAATTTAGCAGCGGCGTCGGAGAGAGTGTGTGCATTCTACTCTACAGCGGATCTCCTTACATGTAAGTTTCTTGAAATCTATGCAAGATAAACTTTTTCAGTGTACTTAGCGACATCTATCAGTGGTTTAAAGGTTGATATTCTTCTATCTTGTATACGTTGGCAACACTTCCCTAAGGAAGCTACTTCGATTTCATAAATCCATTAGTTTCTCAGCAGTTAACTTAGCTACGTTAGAGGTTCATTCAAGACTCAGTTTTCAGGAGCACGCATTGTTGAGTATACTAGTAAATACGAAAAACGAAATAAAAGTAAAAGCTGATTTGTTACAATCACAGGTATTCCTTACCCTCTATACCTTATTTTCATGTATTACTTCTACAAATTTATTAATGCAAAAATCTTGGTTTTCTACCTACTTCTTGTTAATTGTGATACGTGATGGTTTAAATGCAGATTTTATAATAGACACGGAAAAGTATACAATAGGTTGATACGACAATAAACTGTTTTATATTTACATGCCTTTATATTACGTACTCTTTACATTAAGCCAGGAGAAACAAAGGAACGTTATTGCCCAAAACATTGGGAAATTCTAACGAACAATAGCGAATATCTTAAAAATCGCTAATGCCAGAAAAAAATGTATTTTACACAAATTGTATACTTCAACGAACATATTTTTCTCTGAAGTAAACTTTGTCTATTTTTAACGATTTCCCAGTTATATAAAATTGCTTAAAATTGAATTAGAACGAGGACACTTCACAGGTTACAAATAAAGAATTCAATATATCAACTCATTTGTCATCGTAATATCCCAAATACGTTGATATTTTACTCAAAAATATTTTAGAGACTCTTATGATAAAATAAAAATTAGCGAAGCACTTTGCAATTAAAGGGTAGTTTGGAGAGGGAGAACCTCGCCTGACATCCTTAAATTGACTCAGGAATTGATTTTGGTGCTGTTTTGGAGTTATGGTGCTAAAATGCACGCACACGCGGACCATTTCTACAAATATTTTGGGAGTTCAGGGGATCTTGAAACGTGTATAATGAAATAACTGCTTCTTGTACCTATCACAGGTAAACGCAGAGAAAGCAAAACTATAAACAGCCCATCAAAAGGAGAATAAGAGTGCATATCCCAGCTGGGGGGGGATTTTTCACTAACCAAGATTATCCCATATCCTCCCCAGAGTCTGGAAGTATGAATTAGAGTGTGAATGTGTGTGTGATCTAATGATTAAAACCCAAAGTGCAAGAAACCCAACGCGAACGAGTTAACACCATTGTCTTAGGCAATAAGTTCCAAAGGAGAGGCCGCCGATAAGACCAATGTATAGGTAAAGGCGGGTATAAATGGAACTAAAAATCTGATGTGTTACACTCAAATGACTTTCTCTACTCTTGTACAAACTATTTTTACAAACGCTTATTCTCCATATGTTTCATGTTAGTCGAGATATCGAGATGTTAATCTTATTGCTCATTTTCTAGTAGATGCAAGGGGAATTGTTAGGCTTTAAGCGATAGTCAAATATTTAACAGCTGGTTGCTATGTGGAGTATTCCATTCTCTTTGCATTACCAGGACCAAAAAAATTAATAACGAATTCCCATTTAAGAAAAAGTATAAGTATTGGAAAATTTAAGGGAATAACAAGCAATATCCCGAAAATGGTTCACTCAACAAAAAATGTATATGACATAAATTGTGTATTTTAACGCGATCTACATTTTTTGTGTAGTAACATTTTGTCTATCTCTTATGGTTTACCAGTTATGCGAAAGTCGTTCACAATGAAGAATACTTTTGGAGACATTCCCAGAAAATTCAAGATATACATTTCATTTCTCATGAAAATATCTAAACATATGATATTTTAATCAAAATCGTTGGAGCCGTTTTTGAGAAAATTACAATTTTCGAAAAATGTTCCATGTAAAGGGTAATCTGTGGTGGGGGATTTTCTTGAAAACCTTCGTGTCGCATCTCTGGAATATACTGAACCTAAATACCAAGTTTGGTGTTTATCCGACTGTTCGTTTCTGAGTTATGCTGTTCACAGACAGACACACAGACACACACACACACGGACATGTTTCCAAAAATGCTTTTTTTGGATTCAGGGGGTCACAAAACATGTCTTTCAGGTGAAATCTCGGTATCGAATTTTTGGGTGGAATACAATACTTCCCCTACTTACTATACGTAGTAGAGAAAGTAAAAAAAATCTGATGCCTTACTCTGCTCTTGTACAATCTATTTTTACAAACGCTTATTCTCCATATGCTTCAGGTTAATCAAGATATCGAGATGTTCCAGGACAAAAAAAAAATTCTGATGTGTTACACTCACATAACCTTCTCTACACTTATACAAACTCTTATGCTCCATCTATTTCATATTAATCGAGATAAACATTTGCAGAAACGATCTTTTGACATGCAAAGAGAATTACGTTTTACACATAGCGACCAGTTCTAAAAATATTTGACTATCACTTAAGGCGTCCTATGTTCCCCTTGTTTTCTATTTGCAAGAGCAATATAGAAATACAGTAGCCTTTAAGCACATACATATCTCTTAATAGCTGGTTGCTAGGCGCAGCACCATTCCCTTCCCCACAGATTAATACTCTTTGCATATTCAAGACAAAAAATGAATAACGAATTCCCATTTGAGAAAATAAATATTGAAAAATTTAAGGGAATAACAAGCAATATCTCGAAAATGGTTCACTCAACAAAAAAATATATATGACATAAATTGTGTATTTTAACGCGATCTACATTTTTTGTGTAGTAAAATTTTGTCTATCTCTTATGGTTTACCAGTTATGCAAAAGTCGTTCACAATGAAGAATACTTTTGGAGATATTCCCAGAAAATTCAAGATATACATTTTATTTGCCATGGAAATATCTTAAACATATGATACTTCTTTCGAAAAATGTTCCAATTAATGGGTAATCTGGGGTGGGGGGATTTTCTTGAAAACCTTCGTGTCGCATCTCTGGAAGATACTGAACCTAAATACCAAGTTTGGTGTTTATCCGACTGTTCGTTTCTGAGTTATGCTGTTCACAGACACACACACACACACACACACGCACACACACACACACGGACATGTTTCCAAAAATGCTTTTTTGGATTCTGGGGTTCTCAAAACCTATATTTCCGGTGAAATCTCGGTATCGAATTTTTGGGGTGGATTACAATACTTTCCCTACTTACTATACGTAGTAGGGAAATTAAAAAAGGAATGCATAGGGAAGATTTGCACATACACAGTCGCCACCCGCGCGCCAGCAGATTATGAATGCATGCATTCTATCATCAGTTCCTCGTTCCAGTTTTGTTGGAAAAAGTTGTTTAATATCTATGTTCAGAAATGATAAATCTTTATTCCTGTATACTTATTATGTAATACTCCCCTTCGTAGTTCAGATTCATAAGTACACATTTCTCGGATATAAAGGGTCTTTCAACAAGAGTGTCCTATCTGCCGTTGTTATTGAGTTACAGCAGTCACTTTTTTCATGTGGTTACAGTTGTTATTGACAAATAGCCATGGAACGTTACAGCATTCAGCAACGCGTACAAATTGTTTATTATCAAAATGGAACATTTCTTCGCCAAACCTTCTGTGTATTGCGTGAAGTTTACGGTGTACATAATCATCCCTGCGAGAGAACGATTCGTTGTTTGGTCGATAAATTTGAAAGAAGTGGTTCTGCCAGCGATCAAGGCACGCCTGTATGTAATCGACGTAAGCGCTCCAACGAAAACATAGACGCCGTTCGTGAAAGTGTACGCGAGAACGGAAACAAATCAATTGCTCGTCGGGCGCAAGAATTGAAGCTTTCGCCGACCACAACTTGGCGAATTCTGCATCTGGACTTGACGTTTCACGCTTACAAAATGGTTATAACTCAGGAACTAAAGCCCAACGACCCAGGTTGCGCCGTGTATTCGCTGACTGGGCTATGGAGCAATTGCAAGCTGACCCGGATTTTTGTCGAAAAATCATCTTCAGCGACGAAGCCCACATTTGGATGCCGCTATTGCAGCAATCACAATCCAATGCAGATTTACGAACGACCACTTCATCCCCAAAAGGTTACTATGTGGTGTGGATTTTGGTATGGTGGAATCATTGGTCCATATTTTTTCCAAGATGAAGATGGAAAAGCTCTAACTGTCAATGGAGAAGGATACCGGGCTCTTATAAGGGACTATTTTTGGCCTCAATTGGATGGTATGGATCTCAAAAACATCTGGTTCCAGCAAGATGGTGCCGCATGTCATACTGCTGTCGAAACAATCGATCTTTTGAAGGAGAAGTTCAGAGGTTTCATCATTTCCCGTGGTGGTGATGTTAACTGGCCCCGAGGTCATGTGATTTAACGCTATTGGATTACTTCTTGTGGGGTTATGTTAAATCTCGAGTTTATGTCAACAAGCCAGAAACAGTAAATGATCTTATGAATAACATCACGCGTGTTATTCGTGAAGTTGAACCTAATTTACGTTCTTCGTTCTTTGAAAATTGGGTCAACCGTATACGCGCAACCCAATGAAGTCGCGGTGGTCACTTAACTGATGTTCTCTTCCACACGTAATGACATTAATTATGCTCCAAAATAAAAACAATTAAACCTGTATAATTTGTATAACGTGTTTTATTTAAGTTCAAAGATAGGACACTCCTGTTGAAAGATCCTATAGTAGCCGAAACGGGTCAAGCCTGCCGCGCGACTGCTTCATCCTCTATCTCTATTCACGCACATCATCCTGGATGGAGAGTAGAGTTGTGTGCTGATGCATGGTCAGAATTTGATCAAGAATCCTGCTTCACTAAAGTAGTTAACAAATTTGAGAGCACCTTTATTAAACGACCACGCAGGATAAAATGCCAAGTCGGTTGAAAATGCGTCTTTGAAACGAATACCTTGTGAAATAATGTAGCATAACGTACAATAATTGTTTTTCAATCTAGTCTGAAATAAGAGTGCTCTTTCACGTTATAGACTTTACAACCCCTCAAACGCTACTTTAACTTGAAGAACTTAAAGAAGAATCGCTCGTTGACAGTTTTATGTACCACTTCCGAGGAAAACAACTGATTCCTAATATGTGTTGGACAATTCTTTTTTATGGAGGCTAACTTAAAGATTGAAATTCTTTACCTTGCGAATATAGCAAATACTTTACAGAGAATGCGCCACGCCACTTGATTAGTATAATGAAACGTTTGACTGTTTACGGAACAAAGGCTCCTTTTTCCGCCAGCACAGGCGTTCTGCAGAGACCATGCAGTAAAGCCACAATCGATATTCGTCATTAGGGTGGCTTTTCTCTTTTTCTTTGCCTGAAAGGGGTAGTAAAGTTGTTCTCAATCTCAGGAAGTGCATTCACATATGGGCCTTCCGCGCTCATTTCGGAAGTGGTTCCTCTTTCTCAGAGTGAAATGATTGAGATCAGAGAAAAGTTTTTCTTTTAGATTTCTCCGCTGATGAAGTGACTACTCGGGTGCTGCGTCATCGACTGCGGTAAATTAAAACGCTCTTAATACAGTGCAGCACTTACGTATGTCAACCGAAATTCGGGTTGTTCGGGTGTTTGCGGCATCAATCGCTCCATCTACGAAGGTAAGCGTAATGTAATGTTAGTTCACAACTGTAGCCTGCGCAGAATACTACATGAAAGATAGACTGCGAGCCAAACTGCACGCGTAATCAGTAATCTTGAGTGTCCACTCTCTCATGTACTTTTGTTTTGCTTGCTCTTCTTATGCCTCCCTTACATAGAGCAAACCAGAGCGCAGCTGCAGTGATGGCTCCAAATCCTGCAACTATCTGCATCAAACATGCTACTACCATCAGAAAACCGAGTGAGGTGGCGCCGCGATAACTTGTGAGACTCCCATTTGAGAGATCCCAGGTTCGATATCTGGCGACCGCCCACTCTAACCCATGGGTTTTTCGTGGTTTCTCCTGGTCGGCAGGCGAATGTTGAGGTTTTCATCTTCTATCATGACTTTCCTGGTCCTCATCTTCCTTGTCATCTGTTTCGGGGTTTTAGGATCCGGCGTCGGTATTTGGCGCGTTGCGGCTGGACTCTGTGGAGGTTTCTTCCCTGGCTTCGTTGCGGAATTGCTCAGTTAAGAGGCGCCTGCGGGTGCTCTCAGTTGGTTGCCCCTTCGGGAGACCCCCGAGGGGTTGCATGTGGATGGGCCCAGGCGGCGTCAGATGCGTTCGATTTGGAAACGTTAGAGACCCCGACCACGCTTGCGCCCATCGTCATCCGGATTTGGTCACACTTCGGGTCTCTCCCCTCATCCTGCCCTCCCAAGGGTCATGGTAAAAGCGAAAAGGGTCGTGGTGGTCTACTTGGTTTCGGGAGCCCTCCGTTCGTCCGTGAATTTACCTTTATCATCAGAAAAACGCAGATATCCGCCACTGCCAACAGGCAATGTCATTTGCTCCCCAATTAAACTTCAGAGAGATCGAAATTGTTTTGGAAAGATCTATAAAGATCAGTCTTTATTGTTCGTAAGTAGTTACGTTTTACCTACTTAAAGCTTATGTACTTGCAGATTTTCAAGTTGGTATTTGGTGTGCAAGTGTTGGAATATTGTTTTGGTTGATGGCCAGCTTTCGTCACAGAGCACAGAACACTAGTTATTTTTTTTTCTTTCTTTCTTTTTCTATTCTTTGCTTTGGCTAACCTTTCTGATTACTTACTTTTCTGTTTCCACTTAAAATAGTAATTATACTGAGGCATTACACATGCAATTGAAACAGTTCTTATTCTTATACCATAACATCAACCACAGTTTCAAATCGCCTTTTGCAGAGGTGGTTCTAAACAAACAACAATGTTTTCAATAATGACCATTTGACCATAACTAAAATCGTTTCCAGCAAACAAGTACGTGTACTTTCATATTACTAAGACAAAAAGAATGTTTATGATAAAAAGTGTATAAACCAATATCCTATAATCTACCCAGTACCATGTCGACCATACATACTGGTTAGATTTTGAAAAACTGGCTTTCGCTGTACAGTGAGTGAATTGGCAGGGCTGTCGCTCGTAACAGCGCGAAACGGAACCTTACTGTGCTGCCACCTAGCAGTGTTTATGTGAAATTGTAGCCATAGGGCATGGAAATCTAAGCGATGTCCTCCGCGCTAGTGTACTCTGCAGGAGGTGCCCTTGCTGTTAAGTATTTTGTCTACTTGGAAAATATATACATTACGCATGCGCAAATGTTCCTACCAAGGAGCACAAGAGGTAGACTAACAGCTTTGTTGCCATGCTTCATTTAGTTCAACACGACAGCGCGCTAGATGCTAAAACCGTAAATTTTAAATCATCATCTGTATGTTTCGTATATCAGTACCCGAATAATCAATATCCAACCACTAGACGCATAAGGCGCTAAAAAAAAACTCAAAACAAATTAACAAAAACATGGGTGTTCACTCCCTCTTAGAGGTCCTGAGCAGAAACCGCCGCTGAAACTGAGGGGTGCAATAGAAGGTAAAGCAAATCGTTTAGTGACAACCAAAAGGCCCTGTCTGTGTTCCAGCAAAATGTTGTGGAGAATAGCTCAAAGTTTAGTATATTTATAGGGTTAATAAAGCTTAGCCTGCATAGTGCTCAAATATATTTCATACGCATAACTGTGTGTGTTAATAGTTATAATTGAGAACACTTAAAAAATGGCAGTACTGATCTGTTTCTGATCTCACGAAATTATAGAGAAGATAAGGATAAAATGTAAATAAACGACGGTATACTTTTAATTTCTCTGCTCTTTAAATACGCTATGATGAATCTTGAATTCGACCCAACAATTCGACAGAAATTTCGCCGGAAATGTATGTCCTGAGCTTCGTTGAATATAAAGAAGGTTAAGAGAAAAAAGGGAGAAAACACACATGAGTCTGTTTGTGCAAACAGCATAGCTAGAATAAAAAAACTGAAAATTTCGTATTTATGTCTTGTTACTTTTAAGCATGCACGCCTTAAAAGCTTCCTGGAATTTCCCCAGTCCAAAACAATACTTTGTATGGGAAGAGTCTTCTTCTTATTTTTTTTTCGCAAATATGTCTCTATCGATTTTGATTAATTAGCTTAAGCTTGAGGTACTGTCATGATTTAAACAGTCTATCGAATCCTCATTCGTGAATTTTAGTGGGAAACCATAAAAGACAGACAAAAATGCAATTATGATTAAGACATAAAAACGCATAGTCAGTAACTTATTTCGTCTCGTCAGTTTACTGCCAAAGTAAAATATGTATTATCTGTTACCGTAATAATATTTAATTGCAACAATTCCATGCACTACTTATCGTGATGAACAGGATGTTAATAGAAAAATTAGTTTTTGCAGAAATAATCGGAAAATAGCTATGTAATTATAATGGACAGAGAGACCATATGAGATTTGCTCTTGTACAAACAAAAGCAGGAGTAACAGTTTTTTTACTGGATATTTATAAAAGCATGGCAGTTATCTAGAAGTTGCTATCGAGGTAAGCAAGCAAATGAACGGCCAATAACATACATTAGTGCGAGTCTCTCAGCGTCCAAAGTTACCTACTACTGCGAAACAAACTCATGTTCACAGAAAAAAATCTGATGTGTTACACTCATATGACTTTCTCTACTCTTGTATAAACTATTTTTACAAACGCTTTTTCTCCATATGCTTCATGTTAATCGAGATATCGAGATGTTAATGTTATTGCTAATTTTCTTGTAGGTGCAAGGGGAATTGGTAGGCTTTAAGCCATAGTCAAATATTTTAGGAGCTGGTTGCTATGTGGAGTATTCCAGTCTCTTTGCATTACCAGGACAAAAAAAACTAATAACGAATTCCCATTTGAGAAAAAGTATAAGTATTGGAAAATTTAAAGGAATAACAAGCAATATCTCGAAAATGGTTCGCTCATCAAAAAAATGTATATGACATAAATTGTGTATTTTAACGCGATCTACACTTTTTGAGTAGTATAATTTTGTCTATCTCTTATGGTTTACCAGTTATGCAAAAGTCGTTCACAATTAAGAATACTTTTGGAGACATTCCTAGAACATTCGAGATATACATTTCATTTGTCATGAAAATATCTTAAACATATGATATTTTAATCAAAGTCGTTAGAGCCGTTTTTGAGAAAATTAAAATTTTCGAAAAATGTTCCAAGTAAAGGGTAATCTGATGTGAGGAGATTTTCTTGAAAATCTGCATGTCGCATCTCTGGAAGATACTGAACCTAAATACCAAGTTCGTTTCTGAGTTATGCTGTTCACAGACACACAGGCACTTACACGACATGTTTCCAAAAATGCTTTTTTTTGGATTCAGGGGGCCTCAAAACATGTATTTCCGGTGAAATCTCGGTATCGAATATTTGGGTGGAATACAATACTTCCCCTACTTACTATACGTAGTAGAGAAAGTAATAAATAAATAAACAATAATATATGAGACACCATAAATGTGAAGCGTGGCCTTTCATGAGAAAACCTTTTTCACGTCGCATTGCTACAATCGTTTGGAAGTATTGGGAGGGGGCGTCCTGATTAGGCCAATACATTATCTAAATCTGCCTTGTAAACCTGGTCCTAATTTAAACGGGGAAGAAGAAGGCCTCTCTTCTTCCCTCTCTTGAGTTGTTATCATTTCGTGAGGAGGATGAGGAGGGCGAAGGGGGTGGCACCATTACTTTGACGCGAAGGGTAGAATGGAGAAAGGCCCTTCTCGAAAAGTGAAACGTAAATTTTGACAACTCCATTCCTTTGCTTTACAGTATTAAGACGCCTCTCTAATGACATTTTAAGATAAGCATATAGTACTGAAGGAAATGAAATTTTTGGCCCAAAAGTGTTAAAAAGAACAAAAACAAAACCAATCTAATATCCTCATAGAAAAGTAGGATGTATCTCTGTTACTCAGATAATATTTTGAACTCTATACTGCGATGCTACGTAAGTGATGAAATTCTTCAGTTCAGCGCTCCTGCAGCACAACTTTGGTCTATCTAGTGCATCCAGAATATTGTTCCTATGTTAGCAGATTCTTTTCCAAGATTTTTATTAATAAAACCTTTAACTCAATTTTCCCCAAACACTTAAACTTTTATTTACAAATTTAACCGCAAAAACACATTCTGAGGTCCCAGACAGCATAGCTCAAACGCAAACATTTGGATAGATATAAAATTTCATACATAAACCCGGCATCTGTTAAGGATGCAAGGCAAGATATTTTAAGGACTTTCTCCAAACCAAATAAACCTTTATAATGAAGAATGTTAGTTATCTTTTTAGTTTCTAAAAAAAGGGGGCTAACAATTCCGGTTAAAATACCCTCATTTATATACTACCATTGCAAAAATAAAGGGGAAAAACCCTTTATGTCTTGAAATGTTTGTATCTTCAGTTTCACTGATTTTATATAACCGGGAAAACACAATAAATAAAAAAACACTCACTAAAACAAAATTGTAAAGCTCATTAAAATATACAGTGTATGTAAACTAATATTTTTCATAGCATTAACCGTTTTCCAAATATTTATTGCTGTAGGTTTAAATTTTCTCAGAATTAAATATATTTCTGCCACCATGAACATTTATAAAATGCATAAATTTTGCTTTTTCTCACAAGTTCAAAAACTAGTGATATAAACAGCTGTATTACTTAATGTCGTTTTGACGTCTTGGTCAAATCGCAACTACATTACAATAAAATATATAATGCCCCACAGCAATTTTTGTTTTAATGAGAAATATGAGCATATCCCAACAGGAATGCCAATAAATACGGTTAGAAATATCTGGATGCAATTCTATTATTCATCCAAATTAGCACTACATAGTATATTAGCGGTTTTTTCCATACTACTGATAACTTCATGAAAGGACTTAATCAAAGTTGTCATTTGTCTCATTTTACATCTCTCCCTTTCTCTGTCTGGTTGTTAAATGAATAAAAGGAAAAAGTACAACGTATGCATTTAATGCTTTCTCCTTAGCACCAAAGGAGGAGAAAAACAAATTTCGGCCGGGTGTGCAATTAGTTACATTGTCTCACTTTCGGTGCTATACGACTAGTCATAATTAATTTTTCAGGAATATTCACATACTTGATCTTAAAGAGGGATGATTATAATCATAATAATAATAATAATAACAATAATAATGATTTTGTATAAGATGCTATAGTGATGCCAAAAATAGCAGTTTTAGAATGTGTGTTTGTTACTTTCCCTATTACGTATAGTAAGTAGCGGAAGTACAGTATTCCACCCAAAAATTCGATACCGAGATTTCACCGGAAATGTATGTTTTGGGACCCCCTGAATCCAAAAAAGCATTTTTGGAAACATGTCCGTGTGTGTGTATGTCTGTCTGTGAACAGCATAACTTAAAAACGAACAGTCGGTAAACAACAAACTTGGAATTAGGTTCAGTATCTTCCAGAGATGCGACACGAAGGTTTTCAAGAAAATCCCCCCACCCCAGATTAACCTTTACATGGAACATTTTTCGAAAATTTTAATTCTCTCTAAAACGGCTCTAACGATTTTGGTTAAAACATCATATATTTAAGATGCTTTTATGACAAATAAAATGTACATCTTGAATTTTCTGGGAATGTCTCCAAAAGTATTCTTCATTGTGAACGACTTTTGCATAATTCGTAAACCATAAGAGATAGACAAAATTTTACTGCACAAAACCTGTAGATCGCGTTAAAATACACAATTTATGTCATATACATTTTTGTTGTTGAGTGAACCATTTTCGAGATATTGCTTGTAATTCCCTTATACTTTTTCTCAAATGGGAATTCGTTATTCATTTTTTTTCCTGGTAATGCAAAGAGAATGGAATACTCCGCATAGCAACCAGCTCCTAAAATATTTGACTGTTAAAGCCTAACAATTCCCCTTGCATCTACTCGTATAATAAAATTAGCAATAGGATTAACATCTCGATTAATATGAAGCATATGGAGAATAAGCGTTTGTAAAAATAGTTTGTACAAGAGCAGAGAAAGTCATGTGAGTGTAACACATCAGATCTTTTTCAGTTTATTATTTTAAAGATTCTTAAACAGTAGCAAGCGTTGCTGTTTCTGACAAGTTATCCAGGCGAAGAATGACCCTCGCTGTTTTCAAAATGGATTATACAGCAACTAAGTTTCAATTGTGCGAGAAAACAAGAGGAGAGAACAAAGAACTTTGCTTTAGAAATAATGGCCCTACTCAGCCACATTGCAGACTATTCTGTGTGTCTTGTTTGGCTTTGCATCACAAGAGAAATTAATTTTCCTTCTAAGAGCAACTGCCGAGAGAGAGTTCCAGCAGAAGAAGAAGTGAAGTGGCAGCCAACACTTCAACTTAAGTGCAAACTGCACTCCATGTACTCGCTAAGTGAGAAACGTTCTTTGCACATCCTTTCGAGACAAGCACAAGTGACCATCGCTACACCAGAACTCGACTTCTCGCTTTGAATCACTGCCACATATACATAACCAAACTAACGCAACATGTGCAACTGCACATTTTATATTCAATAATTACTATAAAGTGTCGGACTTCATAAAGCGTTTCTTCAGGTATACATTAGAGAAAAACTAAACTAACGTTCCATATTGGTGTACTTTAACTTATGCACGTATTATGTGGCACTCACACGACTTTCTCTCTTTATTACAAATTCACGTAATAATTATACTCCTTAAACAACATACTATGCATTTAAAATTATTCTATTCAGGATACTTTATGCACACAATGTAGGCATATTTGTCTAGAAGTGATCTCAAATTATTAAATGTGGATAGATTCCAAGCACGATCTGAAAACAAAACATACTTGTATTCCAAGTCACCTTTGTTAGAAAACAACTCGTGCAGAAAAGAAGAAGAATCTTACATTTTAAAGGATGCTTCTTAAAGAATTTATTGGAAAGCGTAATAATACGAAAACAAAGTAATTTGACACAATATGACTATTTTTAATGCTCTCTACATTTTTCTTCGGTAGGTTTATTAAGTTTTCTAAGCCATAAAAAATAGCGAGAATTAAAAGTCCTTCTTTTCAGAAAGGAAAAAAAATTCAAAAAGGCAAAAAATTCCAGATACACGTTGTATTCGTCAGTCAAATATTTAATGCATTGGTATTTTAAACAGAATGGTTAGAAACATACAACTCTGATGCATTTAAAGTGACAGGATTAAAAACAGTAAGTTTATTTCTATGTATATAATCTTGTTTCTGACAACTGATAAACGACGCATGGCCTCCTTTAAAATGGCTGTATTTTGTTATGAAAAATAAAATACAACAGTTTGTTAGGAAAGCATTACGAAATTATTTCAAATAATTGCTTACTATTCACAAATTTCGTTAAATCAACGAAAATTAAACAAAATGCCTTAGGCTACGCATTACAAAAGAAATCTGATGTTACATCCACATGACTTTGTCTACCCTGCATTGTTTATTAATGGGTACACAAACTATTCTTAATGAAGTTTATTTTTCTACCTACTACATTTTTATCCAAATAAACCTTTGCAGAAATAGCTACATTACACATTTCGCTATAGATACAAAGAGAACAGTGATAGTGAAATGTTTAAGAACTGGACGCTATATGCTGCCCTTAAAATTTCATATGCAATCGTGAGAAACAATTGAATGTTGAAAGGATTTTATAAGGAATGACCATGAAATGAACAATTCGTACCATTAATAACAGTTATCTCAGAAATGGCTTATGCCACAAAAAAGACTTATTTGAAATAAATTGTGTGTTTTAAAGAGATATGCATTTTTTGTGTAGTACGTTTTCATCTATCGCTTAACGTTTACCAGTTATACAAGGTTATACAAATGTCCTTCCGAGTGAAAAGGACTTTAAAATTCAAGAAAATTCAAGATATGCATTTTACTTGTCATATCAATATCTTTAATATATGGCATTTTAATCGAAATCGTTAGAGCCATTTTTTAGAAAGCCAAAATTTCGAAAAATGTTCCACGTAAAGGGTAGCTGGGGTGGAGGTATTTTCTTGAAAATCTTCGTGTCGCATCCATGGAAGATACTGAAGTTAAATACCATGTGTGGTACTTACCGACTTTTCGTTTTTGAGATATACTATTCACAGACACTCAGACACACACATGGACATGTTTTCAAAAATGCTTTATTTTGATTCAGGGAGCCTCAAAACATGTATTTCCGATGAAATCTCTGTATCGAATTTTTGGGTGGAATGCAATACTTTCCCTACTTACTATGCGTAGAAGAGAAAGTAGAAATAAGTTTAACAACCCCTGATCTTAATAATGCTCCCTCCGGTCGTGTTCCAAGATGTCTGGTCTCCTTACTAAATATCTACTTGTAACTTATTATTTTCTGGCAAGTAACTATTTTATCTAGGTCAGAAGAAGCAGCTTGAAATAATGCATTGAAACAGTGTGGTTATGGTTCCTGAGGTGACGGGTGATAAGTTTAGCATGGGCAATATAGAAATCATTAGTCCCTCTTAATATATGATATCTTGGAATAATTGAGGTTGTGGTGGAAGTCCACAGAGGATGTGCGAAAAGTTTAATTTGCAAACAGATACGTATCTCGTCACGTTGGCTCAGCGATAGAACGTCGGCACGGATGACTTCAGAACCTGTCGGATCCTGAGTTTTTCAAATGTAATTCAACTTTCCAAGTTCTTAGCTTTCTTATAAAAGAAATACTTTTAACTGATAATGTCCTGATTACTTGTACAATTACCGCAAACTTCTCTTGGCAGCTTTCTGCCGACTCTATGTTCCTTTAGCAAAAGAAATAACGGAGATTTTTAAGGTATTGTTTGAAAATAAATGGGTTCATTCTATACACTGATTCTTGTCTATGACAGCCATATCTGATGATGGTGATAATTTCCTAATACATATACTTCTAGCCCTGACTTGGTAACAAGGTTTTGGATCTGTTTTCTGTTTTTTTTTCACTTAAAAATTGAGTTTTTATTTATGGGCGCTCTTTAACTGCTGTGGTTCTTAGCGTCCCATTCCATATCTGGCGTGAAATACTGGTAATTATGTTCAGAAGTCTGTTTATCAGTTTTGAGGTTCTTTTAAGTGCCGTAAATCTACGACACGGGGCCACCGGCTTTACTTCCCTTCCGAAGGAAACCATGCTAAGGATTTCTACGCCCGAAAAGGTCCATTGCCCTCCGTCGTGTTTGAACCCGCGACTTCGGGAACTAGAGGCTAGCATGGTAACCACTACACCTTCACTTGAAAAACGCCTTTAGTGACAGACATTTTAATGAAGAAAAGATCTCAAAATGAAGCACAGACATGACTTTCAACATACTTGGCATTATTCCATGATAAATGGAGAAATAAGTTGTGCCCCCTTATTGCAAGTGCCTAAAAACGATGGAAATTGTATGGAAGTACAATTTGAGTTATGCATTTAGAATCCAATAATAATGGAATTTTTGTTGCTGTTTCTTTCTCTTAAACACAGCTTTGTTACAGAACGTAATCGTACACCTTAGAGAAGTTGTTTACTAAAGAAAAGCAAGTGTCTTTGACTAAATGTAATTGAGGGCGGGTTGTGCGTGATACGAAATGATCGAACAGTAAAAACAAATGGCGCGTGTGTAGAGAAGTAATTCAATCAAGTTATCATGTGAAAGCAGCAGGGACTGTACTCGGTGCAGTATATTGGTGGGCAGAGCGGGTTACCACATATTAGTGGTCAGCCTCACTACGGGCTCGGAACCTGGCACGTAAACTCCATTGTATTTACGTCCCTGTCACACTCTCCCGTCACACTGCATGGGCCCTGGCCCAATTGTTCAATATCGCTTTCTGCTCAGCTACAGGAAAGGCACATTTTACTTTCTCTATCGCTTACCTAAGGTTAAATAAGTTTCACTTTACAACCAGAATTTCGATATCGATATTTCACTGAAGCTATAAAAAAAAACACCTTTATAGAAAAGTCCACGTGTGTATCCGCATCTGGAATCCTGATGTGCATAGCTCAAAGTGAAAAGTTGGAATGCGTACCAAAATTTGTATTTAAATCCCAGGTTTATTAACGAAGCAAAGCATTTCATGAAACTATGCTAAAACATTAATTATGCTAAACCGTAATCCCTTTACATAGAAGTGTCGTTTCCTCCTTTTTTGTGGAAGAGGCCTTCCTTAGATGAATGAAAGGGACTAGCTCTCCAAGGTCGCGGGTTCACATCCGGCGGAGGGCGATCGATTTTTTCAGGTGTAAAAAATCCTTAGCAAGGAAACGGTGGTCCCGTGTCGTAGATTTACGGCACGTAAAAGAACCTCAAGCCTGATAAAGAGACCTCTAAGCGCAATTTCCGGTCTCTCATGTCCAATATGCATGGGACGCTAAGAAACGTAGTAGTTAAAGAGCGTCCAAAATAAAATTCAATTTATTTTTTGTCCCCCAAGAAAGGGTTGCCAAGCATGGCAAAGCTGAACAAAAGAAGATTTCAGTGTATTTTATGGTTAGACATAGAGATTTAAGAAGTCAAAAAGTGTTGCAAAAATAATTAAAATATCAGAGTCTGAGATATTGACATGTCGAAGAAAACATATTACTTTATCTACTATGTATAGTAAGTAGGGGAAATATTGCATTCCACTCAAAATTTTGACATCGAGATTTCACCGGAAATACGTGTTTTGAGGACCCTTGAATCCAAAAAAAGCATCTTTACAAAAAGGTCAGTATGTGTGCCTTTGTGTCTGTATGGATGTGCGTCTCTGTGTCTATGTTCCTGTGAACAGCATAACTCAAAAACGAAGTCGGATAAATACTAAACTTGGTATTTAGGTTCAGTATCTTTCAAAGCCACGACACCTGAAACGTTACCTGAAACATTTTTCGAAATTTCTGCATAAGTGGTAAACCGTAAGAGATAGACAAACGTTTACTACACAAAAATGTAGATCTCGTTAAAACACATTATTTATGTCATATACATTTCTTTTTTTTGTAGAGTGAAACATTTCCGAGATATTGCTTGTTATTTGTTTGAGTTTTTCAATAGTTATACTTTTTCTCAAATGGGAATTCGTTATTCGTTTTCCTAGTCATGCAGAGAGAATGGAATGCTCCACATAGCGACCAGGTCTTAAACAAGACTGTCGCTTACAGTCTACCATACCCCCTTGCACCCACAAGAAAATTAGCAATGCGATAGTTTCTGCAAATTTTTTATCGATTAACATGAAGTATATGGAGAATAATCGTTTGTAAAAATAGTTTGTACAAGGGTAGAGAAAGTCATGTGAATGTAACACATCATATATTATTTACCTCCTCTAATTAGTACAGGAAATTAGCAGAGAAAGTAAAAAATGAAAAGTCGGATAAATACCAACCCTGGTATTTAGGTTTAATATCTCCCAAAGATGCGGCACTAAGATTTACAAGAAAATCGCTCTCCCCAAAGTACAATTTACATGGCAAAATGTTCCATGCTTGTTTTATCCAAAATTTCTTCAACGATTTTGATTAAAGTACTATATATCTATGAAAAATCTGATGTGTTACACTCACATGACTTTCTCTACTCTTGTACAAACTATTTTTACAAACGCTTATTCTCCATATGCTTCATGTTAATCGAGATGTTAATCTTATTGATAATTTTCTTGTAGATGCAAGGGGAATATGGTAGGTTTTAAGCGATAGTCAAATATTTTAAGAGCTGGTTGCTATGTGGAGTATTCCATTCTCTTAGCATAACCAGGACAAAAAAATGAATAACGAATTTGAGAAAAAGTATAAGCATTGGAAAATTTAAGGGAATAACAAGCAATATCACCAAAATGGTTCACTCAACAGAAAAAATATATATGAAATAAATTGTGTATTTTAACGCGAACTACATTTTTATGTAGTAAAATTTTGTCTATGGTTTACCAGTTATGCAAAAGTCGTTCACAATGAAGAATACTTTTGGAGACATTCCTAGAAAATTCGAGATGTACATTTCATTTGTCATGAAAATATCTTAAACATATGATATTTTAATCAAAATCGTTAGAGCCATTTTTGAGAAAATTACAATTTTCGAAAAATATTCCATGTAAAGGCTAATCTGGGGTGGGGGGATTTTTTTGAAAACCTTCGTGTTGCATCTCTGGAAGATACTGAACCTAAATACCAAGTTTGGTGTTTATCCGACTTCGTTTCTGAGTTATGCTGTTCACAGACACACACACACACACACACACACACACGCACACACACACACACGCAGACACACACGCGGATATGTTTTTTTTGGATTCAGGGGGTGTTTTGAGGTGCCTTGAATCCAAATAATGCATTTTTGAAACATGTGCTTGTGTATTTGTGTGTGTGTGTGTGTGTGTGTGTGTGTGTGTGCGTTAAAGTCGGCTAAATACAAACTGGTACTTGAGTTTAGTAACTGCGAAGAATGCGACATGAAGATTTTCAAGAAAATCCCTTCACCCGAGATTACCCTTTTCTGAAAACTTTTAAATTTCTCAAAAATGTACTAACAATTTTGAATAAAATATTATATGTTTAAGACATTTCTATGGCAAATGAAATATATATATATATATATATATCTTGAATTTTTTGGTAATGTCCCCAAAAGCCCTCTTCATTCTGAATGACTTTTGCATAAGTGGTAAACCGTAAGAGATAGACAAAGTTTTGCTACACAAAAAAATGTGATCTCATTAAAACACACACTTTATGTCCCATGCATTTTTTGTCGAGTGATCCATTTCCGAGATATTTCTTCTTATTTGTTTGAACTTTCCAACACTTATACTTTTTCTTAAATGGGAATTCGTTATAAGTTGTTTTCTTCTTACATCCTGGACACGCAAAGAAAATGGAATACTCCATATAGCAACCAGCTCTTAAAAGATTTGACTATCGCTTAAAGCCTACCGTATTCTACCTTGCATCTACAAGAAAATTAACAATAAGATAGTTTCTGCAAATATTTATCTCGATTAACATGAAGTAGATGGAGAATAGGCTGTTGTGAAAATAGTTTGTACAAGGGTAGAGAAAGTCATGTGAGAGAAACACATCAGATTTTTCAGTCGTCTGATTCTACCTTTCTAACACAATAAGATATTGTAAATAATTATTTTTGTGGCATCAGTCGTTTCCAAGGTATCTATTATTAGTTAAAATTCTTCTATATTTTTGCATATTTACCGCCTCCCCCGCGTACCTAGTGCGTAGAGGAAGCATTGCATTTCACTCAAAAATTCTATATCGAGAATTCATCATAAATACATGTTTTGCCTACCCCTGGATAAAAACAAGTTTAGAATACGGTCCGTGTGTGTGTGTGTGTGTGTGTGTGTGTGAGAGAGAGAGAGAGAGAGGCTGCCAGTCTGTCTGTGAATAGCATAACTCAAAAACGAAAAGTCGGATAAATACCAAATTTGGTATTTAAGTTCAATGTCTTATGAAAAAGGGACACGAAAATTAAGGGGAAAAAACCTTACCCCCAAACTACCCTTTACATGAAACATGTTTTGATGTTTTTAGCTGTATCAAAAATGGTTCTTACGAATGCAATTAAAATATTATGCATTGAAGGAGTTTACATAAAAAACAAAATTAATTTTCTGGGAATAGTCTGTGAAGTCGTCTTCATTCGGAAGGAATTTTGTATAATTTAATACAACTGGTAAACTATAAGAGACAGACAAAACCTACACAAATGTAGATCTCTTTATTTCAACCTTTATTATGGCATCAGCCATTTCCAAGATATTCGTTATCGTTGGTTTTAAGCTTTAAAGTGTTGTCGCTATTCAGTTATTTCTTGCAATGTCATGGAAAGAGTATGGAATTTTAGGGCCAATATAATGCGACTAGTTCTTAAATCAGTATCAATATTCCCTTTGTAATAAAATCGAATTGTGTAATGAAGCTATGCAAACGTTTATTCCAATTAAATTAAAGTAGATTTAAGAATAAGGTTTTTCAATAATAGGTCATAGAATCAACATAAAATAAACGCTAGTGGATGGAGAAAGTCATGTGAATGTAACACATAAGATGTTTTCAAAGTGCTTTCGCCATTCAGTGATTTTTCGCGATATCAGTAGGAGAGCATGAAATTTCAAGTAAACATTTGGCTTTTACTTCGGTTTTCTCTATCCCACCTCCACTAAAATGTACCTAATGAAACTTCGTTCATTCATTCTCTGTTTAACCTCCTCCTATGTAGGACTTACATCCCCCAGGACTTATAGGCGGGTGCCTGGGGTCAGAGGCCTGTCGAGGAGCAGACACTCATGAATCAGACAGAATATCCAGGATGGGTGATCAGCCCGATGCCTGGTATGGGAGGAAGGAAGTAGATGAAACAAATGATGGTGAAATGGATGAAAGGAAAGGTGATGATGGAGCAGTTGTTGGAATGAATGGCGGGGGAAACCGGAGAACCCGGAGAAAACCCACCCAGACGTTGCTTTGTCCACCACAAATCCCACATGCGGGTCCCTTGGTGAGAGGCGAGCGGTCTAACCACTCGGCCACGGCGCCGCCCCTAATGAAACCAATTCTGTAATTTTTATACCGATTAATATGAAGCAGATAGATAAACTAGCTTTTTAAAGAATAGTTTTTGTAAGCTATAACAATAAACTATATAGAATAAAGAATGCTATTTGACTCATATGTATCTAACATATCAGATTTTTATTTTTGAAGATGCAGTAATTAAAACTGAATAAATATCAAACAGTGAGCAAAAATGTTAATTATATTTTTTATGAGAATCTGTAAACATTTGTAAGTACGAAACTTTGTATCCTGTAAAATCAAGTAGTATCTTATTCAATGCCCATTGACTACAATATTCCTCTGAATCATTCACCGAAACGATTAGTAAATAGTTATACCTAAATTTTAAACAATATCATGTTTTTAGCAGTCACGTGCGTTTCTATTCTGTTTCTGCAATACTTTTTCATAAACATTTATTCTAAACCTTTCGGATATACGGCATCCGAAAGCAGTGCCTTGCAAATGAACGGATATTAGAAGGAATCTACTACAGCTATTCAGTATTTAGAATCTATGTATTAAAACGTATAATTAATAAAAAAAATACACTTACCTTTAAATTGTTTTAACACTATGCGCTAATAAAGCGGAACGTGGGAGTCAAATCCATGTAATGTTTAAAATTTACTCGCTGACTGAATGCATCAGAAATATAGAACCTTTCAGTATTCAAGTTATCCCAAAGTTTTTACACTTTTAGAAACTTAATAAGGAAGCAACAATATCGTTTGTTGCTGTCATTTCTGACTTATTTTATAGATTAATAAATTTCAGAACATCTTTGTGAAAATATACAGGCGGATGAAAACGAGAATCTGGAAAAATATGGAGCCTAGGGATGATTTCGTTGTGTTAATTTTTAAAATGCTCCTAAAGGTTTCGGCCCGAGACTGCATTTCCACCTCCTGCCTGCCTTGTGTAGCCCATCAATTTTCATTTGTCCTGTAAATGTATTGTTCAATTTATCGTATTTAGTGTATTACTCTTAGCTGTTTAACTATTTCTATTCTGTTTTTTCCCAGCTTTTCTTAAATCTCTAATTATAATAATAATTATTATGTTATTCCGTTCATGTAATGATTGGGCTGATACATAATTGCATAATTAAATTATTGTCTCTACGCGCTTATGCATTTTCTTTTTGGCAGCATGATTTATTAAATCACTGATAGAATTTCCTATGAACTCGATAGCTCCTAACATCCAAGTTAGTGTTGAGAGTTTCTGGATTTAAACTAGAAATAAAAATACTGACTACTTGTATGAAATTTACGGTGACTAACCTTGCAAATAGATGTGTCATCTGATAAGGGTCAAACATGCTAGAATCTGTTGCATTCAGTCAATTAAGGTCATTATGCTCTGACAAAGTATACAAATTTCGTTATTGCCCTCTACAAAAGCAGTAAGGTACAATACAGCAACATAACATATCTGGAACTGGATTTGTGAGAAAACGCGAAGGGGGAGGCGAGTTGACCGACCGAACTAGGGAGTGGAGAATCTCTCTACAACTTACAAACATAGGTAGTACGTGTATGTAATTCTTGCAAAGCGTTGTATATTATCTACTTAATGGAGGAGCTCTTAGTTCCTTTACTTTAGAAGTTAGGCATGCTGGCATGTTCGCTGGTGCTGTTTACCTGCTGATTCAGTATGTTATGATTATGAGCTTTTCTAAACAACAGAACCTTTACCTCAGGGCCCACCAATCAGTGTGCGTGACGTATTAATGATTCTCTGACGCAGTAATTGCACAGATGAAGCCTAGACAAAAGGTGTATAGGAAAGGGAAAAGCATATTTGATTTTACAGTCATGTATGCACAAAAAAATCTGATGTGTTACATTTCCACGACCTTCTCTACCCTATATCACTTATTAATGGGTATACAAATTATTCTTACGAAAGTTTATTTTCCTTCATTTTAATCGAGATAAACATTTCCGGAAATAGCTGCATTACACATTTCGTTATAGATAGAAAGGGAATAGCGATAGTCAAATGTTTTAGAACTGGACGATATACACTGGCCTTAAAATACCATGCTCTTTTTGTGTAATGGCGAGACACAACATAATATCGAAAGGACCGGAAAAGAATGACAAAATATTGAACAATTCGAACCATTAATAACGGATATCTCGGAAATGGCTGATGCCAAAAAAGTTATTTGAAATAAATTATGTGTTTTAAAGATTTTTTGTGAAGTACATTTTCGTCTATCACTTACAGTTCACCAGTTATACAAGTTTGTGGAAAATTTCTTCCGAATGAAATGGACTTCACAACGTATTCCCAGAAAATTTAAGACATACATTTTATTTGTCATGTAATTATCTTTCATATATGGTATTTTAGTAAAAATCGGTAAAGCTACATTTCAGAAAATCAAAATTTCTGAGAAATGTTCCATGTAAAGGGTACTTTGGGGTGGGAGCATTTTCTTTAAAATCTTCGTGTCGCATCCTTGGGAGGTACTGCACCTAAATATCAAGTTACAGACACACACACCCACGCACACATGCTACACGTGTGTGCTACACATAAACTTTTTCTAAAAATGCTTTTCTTTGGATTCGGGGGTCTCAAAACACGTATTTCCGGTGAAATCTCGGTATCGAGTTTTTAGATGGAAAGCAATACCTTCTCTACCTACTCAGTACGAGGTAGAGAAACTACTAAGCAAAACTGTATTTCCCTGCTCCCTATATTATCAATTTATCACTACTTCGCTTTTCTCCTTGCCTCACCTCCAACACTTCTCAACGAGACCCTCTCTATGTGCTGGAGACCTAGCAAGCTGCGTTCTCTGACGTCACAAAGCATTCAGTTAGCTGATGCTGCACTGTTTGAAAAGTTTTATTGTCGCGCTGATGATACTGCTGATAATGATACGATGATGATGATGATAATAATAATTATAATAGCTATAGCTTGTGTATGTAATAACTATAATAAACAGAAATTTACTACAAATTTACAATCACTTGTGACGTAGCCTGTATAAAATATGTTTTCTCTCTCTTCGGCCCCCTCCGTCTCTAACTCTTAAACAGTTTTCGGGAAAATAATATTATGACATTAATTATTCTGTAGGAATATCACTTGGAGGCCACCTCTAATGCTACTGGTAATTACAGGTAGGAGTACAAACTTTACCAGTTTACTTGTGTAGGAGAATGGGAGCGTTATTCAAGAGGTTTGATTTTTTAACATCAATACTAACACTACCATTAACCCTTTAATGTCTGAAGTGTTGTATGATGATGATGATGATGATGATGATGGGGCTGAGCTGACCGCATTTCAAGCCAAATTGAAAAGAGAGTTCTATGCCTCGGGGTCCCCATTTTGTTTCATTCTTAACAAATTATAAATGTTGCCAAAAACTGATTTTTTTCTATCGTCTGCTGTTTTACATAAAAGTTTTAAAAATAAACAGGACCACAAATTAAAATATTACAAAATAACCATTTCATATAAAATGCGACACCAGGCATTAATTCAATGTTTCGTAACATATCTTAGGAAGGCCAGATATTACATGTATGTCTATTTAAAAGGGTGCGTGTCTTCGATTTTAAAGAAAAAGACACAAAAGGACATATGTATTCTTTTTTGGAATGCCAATACATAATTACATTTCGTGCAAATTTACGCACAGCACATATACCTAACGTAAAGAAAAATTAATTTCTACTGAAATAAAACCATATCGTTCTTGTTGTTAAAATAAATCAACTAATGTGGGGCAGCACAATTAAGTCCTGGCTATCATTATGCGCTTTACCTTCCAAAGAGTTGGAGGCCTATACCTAGAGAGTCTAGGAACAGTCTGGTTTTGTAGGTTTGTATTAGTTTTAAAATTCCTAACTTGCCCAAAGCGATATAGGTATAGAACTTAGGGAAGAGTAAACTGGTGAAGGGAAAAGTACTCCCTAAATGTATGCCAATGCTTGACAGCTGGCTTCCATTAGTTTTCATGCCCGTTTTTGCTACATATGGCACCAAAAGCAGTAGATATTGATAATAATGTATGAAATGATATAATAATTGGTAAGGAAATTTGGGAAGGAAACCTTCCAGGCCTAAGTTTAGGGTATCTCTCCAGCATTTTCCAGTTATAAGGACTGAGGGAAACGTATAACCTCAGCTAGAGAGGTCGGTGTTGGTGGGACTTGAACCTCGGTCCCCCAATTTATAAATCCGTTGTTAACCATGTCGGTGTTCCGTGTCCGTGATCATTTTTGAGACTTGGCAAGGTTGGAGATATCAAACGTTGGCCATAAATAAAATGTGTTTATTGTACTTCAGATAATGTTGATAAGATAAACATTCTTTGATCACCTTTACTTTGGTATTACATTTGAAAACTTATTGCACAATTTAGATCAAGACTATACATGTTGAGAGAGAGGGGGAGAGAAAGAAGGAGAGAGAGTGGTAGGAGAAAGAGAGAAAAAGAAGCATGTCTTGCTTTCAACAAGCAACTTCGATGTCATGGTGCTTTTAAGGGAATTGAGTCGAAACGGGTAAAAATACAATCCTGATATCCTTTTTTTTTCAGTCCGTCCCTCTCTTTCTTCCTTTATACAAATCATAACCCAAATTAATCTGAATGAGGAACTGTCAAGAAGCGCCGTTGAACAAACAGGAAGACTTAGAAACGACATACTTTTAGTGGGTATTAGCCGCTGTTCACCGTTAGCAGGCAATTAGTGGAAGTAAGCAACCATTCCCGGCAGACAAAAGCGACAACTGTGATATATATATAAAGTGAGAGAGAGGGGGTGGGTGGAAAAGAGCCAGGGACGGGAGGAAGGTGAATTGGGCGGGAGGAGGCAAATGCAAATGTTCAATTAGGTTAATTGAACATTAGGCGAAATGAACATTTTCGGAAACGTCCATTAGCGATGAGGTGAAAACGTGATTAATTAGAAATGTTATCAAATTAGACAAGAGAGGGAGACAGAGGAAGAGACACAGAGGAGGAGAAGAAAGTATTTTAGAGTATTAAATGCATTAGGTGACTGTAAATTAAATGGAGCGAAGGTTTTTCTTCACCCCTGCCACCCCCTCGCGAGCCTGAGAGTAAATTACAAGAACTTCTGACACTGAAACCAGGTAAAGGTGAAGACATGGGGGTAAAAAATAAATAGGGCAGCTCTCGAGTCTAATTAATAGAAGTTCAACTCCAGACAAGACGATGGCCGATTTTTGCACGTCTCCGATCCGTCAAATTATACTAAGTGCTCCAGTCCTGAATGTATTATCCCTCTCTCACTCTCTCTCTCATTAGCATAAGTGGAGTCCACGCCAACAATCCGGAATCCCAAGAAATTGCCCTAGTGTAAGATTGCTTACCTATGTACTACAACACCACTAAAGGTTGTCAGATGTGTAATTAACATGATATGTAGTCCAGCGATAATATGTAAGCAAATCAAACAGAGCACACTGTCATATACTAATGCAGTTTCAGTTTACAAAATATTTCGATTAGAGATACAAAACAAAGTTGGAAACTTTTCCGAAACTCTTGGTTTGACAATAACTACTTACTCCTATGAATGTAATGACAATCTAAGGCGAAGAATGGGATTTGAAAACTTCTTGCTCCGATCAGGATTTGAACTGTAGGTCTCGGTCCTGCTGTACTGATGCTCCGTTCTGCGTTCTACTCAATGCTTAATTTAATTCTAAAAAATACCAAAAGCATCAACGGATTTCTCAGCAAGCTATATTTATACCAAAGATCCTTCGTTTCCTCATGGTACAGGTTAACTTGCCTGTTCCAATGTCAAAGGTCCTACCAACATTTCCTCGTCCTAGAATTCTATTAGTAGCTGGCTGCCTTCTTAGAGCTTTACTGTTTCGAAATGCTCCTTCCAGTTGATTCTGTTTTCTTGTATTCTGATATTTAAACATATTTCCGTTTCATTTCAAATATATTCTGCAAATCTGTGCAATGCCTTTTACTTTTTTATTCTGCTGCTTCTTTTGTTTTACTTCGTTGCTTTTGGGAATGAAACATGCAAATAATATAGGTTATCACTGAACTTAATATAGTTGTATGTATGTATATGTATTATACATGTATGTATGTATATATGCATGTATGTGGGAAAGTCTAAAAGCAGTGAGTAAAGTTACTGGCCATCACTTTATACATCGTAGCATTGAATCCGTGCTTAAGTTACTCGGCACAGATGAGAGTTAATGTCTTTGTGTTATCATTCATTCATTATTACTCTCTCAATATTCTAGAGGCGTATGCTGCAATCATCTTGAAGCACTCACAGGATGAATCTGAACTAGCCAAATGCAATGTTACAGTGTTACTCATTCTTATGATGCGAATTCCGAGGTGGGCTGGGAATAACTGGGCGTGCTGCTGGGAAATGACTTATTAAGAAAATAAACATACCAATATAATTTATTAACTAACGTTGGTAATTGTACTTTGGTGTGCAACATTTTAAAGAGTGGAAGTTCTTTGATCTGACTGTCACAGATACGTTTCCCCCACTTTTTGCTCTCCTATAACCATTTATTGCAAATCATTTTACAAGCCAGAAATAAGCACGATAGCTTAGGGAGGGTTAGGAACTCGTTTTTGGGCGATAAAACCACAGTGAAGGAAAACTAGTATCATTTCCAAAATAATTTGCAATGGACTCTTGATCAGTAACAGCTGCAATCAAGGGAAGACAAAACTTGGCTTGCAAATCCAATACGTAAATATTGTTAATACTCATATTTCTTAATACAAATGAAGGGTTATTAAGTACAATGACTAATGTATTTGTAAAAGTGAAGAGAGGAATTTCTGCATGAACTGTTATGTTGGTCATGTTGGTAAAAAGACATCTGTTTACGTAGATGTGCAAGGCTGACTAGAGATGCGACCTCATGCCGGTCTTGGATCATGTGCACCAATAAGAGCAGGGAATTCCTGAGACCCAACGTCCTGGCCCTCACTTAGCAGAGGATTATCTTGGCGAAGCGGAACGATCATGGCTACCAACTTGACTAAAGCAATGGCGGACAGTTCTCCTTTGTTTCCAGCTAGTTAATCTCTCTCTTTCCCTTTCCGAGCGCGTCGCATTTACATCCAGCAGTGAAGGGGAGGGGAGGGGGGCTCTAATTAACTGGTAAACTTTCAGGAAACCCCGGGCATGTATCAAGGGCTAATTAATGCTCCTCCTCGGGCAAGGAAGAGAGGTGGGGAGGGAGCTCTCATATATGGGCAGGTCGTATTTACTGCAATACTTGACCCTCGCTCTCTCGCTTCTACACAACTCTTTACTGCTGGTGCAACCTCTGGTTCGACTCCCGACACTCCATGTTTTCTTCTGCGCTTTTTCCGCTGTCAATAATATATTACTTCATTTATTGTATTTAAAGCAGTATTTGAACACCAACAACCGGAAAAATATATATGAATGCAAAGTTAAAGCTCATTGCAGGCCAGATAAAAAGTACGATAGAAACGCCTGCACCAAGGTGGCCTAGAGGACCTTGGTGAGAGACCTTTGAAAAAGTATGAAATAAAAAGTCTGATGTATTACATTCACATTCACATAACCTTCTCTACACTCTGCTGATTATTATTGGGTATACAAGCTATTCTTACGAAAGGTTACTTTTCAATATCTACTTCATTTTAATCCAGATAAACTTTTGCAGAAATAGCTACATTACACATTTCGTTATAGATAAAAAATCTTATGTGTTACACTCACATGACTTTCTCTACTCTTGTACTAAATATTTTTACAAACGCTTATTCTGCATATACTTCATGTTAATCGAGATATCGAGATGTTAATCTTATTGCTAATTTTCTTGTAGATGCAAGGGGAATATGGTAGGTTTTAAGCGATAGTCAAATATTTTAAGAGGTGGTTGCTATATGGAGTATTCCATTCTCTTTGCATTACAAGCACACAAAAAATGAATAACGAATTTGAGAAAAAGTATAAGTATTGGAAAATTTAAGGGAATAAGAAGCAATATCTCGAAAATGGTTCACTCAACAAAAAAAATGTACATGACATAAATTGTGTATTTTAACGCGATCTACATTTTTTCTGTAGTAAAAGTTTGTCTATCTCTTATGGTTTACCAGTTATGCAAAAGTCGTTCACAATGAAGAATACTTTTGGACACATTCCCAGAAAATTCGAGATATACATTTCATTTGTTATGAAAATATCTTAAACATACGATATTTTAATCAAAATCTTTAGAGCCATTTTTGAGAAAATTAAAACTTTCGAAAAATGTTCCATGTAAAGGGTCATCTGGGATGGGGCGATTTTCTTCAAAACCTTCGTGTTGCACCTCTGGAAGATACTGAACCCATATATCAATTTTGGTGTTTATCCGACTATTCGTTTCTGAGTTATGCTGTTCACAGACAGACACACACACAGACACACACACGGACATGCTTCCAAAAATGCTTTTTTTTGGATTCAGGGGGTCTCAAAACATATATTTCCGGTGAAATCTCGGTATCGAATTTTTGGGTGGAATGCAGTACTTCCCCTACTTACTATACGTAGTAAAGAAAGTAAAAAGGGAATAGCGACAGTGAAATGCTTAAGACTTGGATGTTATATTCTGGCTTTAAAATTCTATACTCTTTCCATGTAATCGCGAGAAACAACTAAAATCCAAAGGACTGATAAAGTATTGAACAATTCGAACCATTAATAACGATATCTCGTAAATGGTTTATATCACAACAGAATTAAATAAACGTGTGTTTTAGAGAGATCTACCTTACACTTGTTATGTAGTATACGTCTTCTTCTATCTCTTAACATTTACCAGTTATACAAGATTTTACAAAACTCCTTCCGAATGAAGAGAACTTCACAGGCTATTTCCAAAAAGTTCAAGTTACACATTTTATTTGTCATGTAAATATCTTCAGTATATGGTATTATAATCAAAATTGTGCGCTCCATTTTTGCGAAAATAAAACAATTTGAAAAACTTTCACTGTAAAGGGTGGTTGGGAATGTGGGGATTTTCCTGAAAATTTTTGTGTCGCATGTTTGTAAGATGCTGAACTTAAATACCAAGTTTGGTAATTATCCGATTTTTCGTTTTTGAGTTATGCTGTTCACAGATAGACAGACACACACACACGCACACCACAGGATAATTTTCTATTTTTTTTAAATTCTGGGGCCTCAAAATATGTATTTCTTGTGAAATCTTGAAATGGAAGTTTTGGATGGAATACAATACTTCCTCTATTTACTGCAAGTACATAGTAGAGAGAGTAAATACATATATACTGGCACCCAATGTGATGTTAGCTACTAATGAATTATAGTTTCAGGTAATAACGGATAATGTATTACAAAAAGTCACTAAACTCTGTTTGAGGTGCTCAACATTGACGTAGACCTGAATTCCTTACATTTCATGCATTGCGTTTGAATGTGTGGCAAACTTTAATATAATACGGCATTAGGCAAAGATACTGAATATCCAAGAATTTAATGAATTGAAGTGAGTCGTTACGTATTAATTCACATCGCAATGACGCTTGGCATTAACTGAGAAGCGCTTTCGAGAGACGTGTTTCTCTCATCATCAGCTCTGGCTGACCGAAGTCTCGTTCACTCCCCTGACCCCCAAGAAATATTTCAGTAGATGATTCTTCTGCCCTCTGCTGGGAAAAGTTGAGAACTTGTGGTCTTGAATTTACTGCCATCTGTAGTGAAGGTTGGGAACTCATCTGTCTTCTTTGTTCTCTCCTGTAATTTGATTGGACCAGCTGCATCGAGTAGTCTCATGAGTATGTCTTGTTTGTTCAAAATATCCAGTGCTAGATTTGTACATCTTGAGGAATAATAGCAAAAATGTCATTTAAATATCTGTGCCAAATCTTGAAAATATGTGGGTATGAAGCAGTGACTGCTTTTTCCAAAGAGCTCATATAAAGGTCTGCAAGAAGAGGAGATAGTGGGTTACCCATTGCTAGGCCATGTGTTTGCAAATAGAGATTCTTATTAAAGGTAAAATAATTTTGATTAATACAGCAAGTTGTAAGTGTAATCATTTCTTGAATATAATTGAATAATCTTGAGTGATGTTAACCAAGTTTTTTACAAATCTGGGATACTATCTGTAGGTAAATTGGTGAATAAGGAAGTAACGTCAAAAGACACTAATATATCTTCTTCACTAATTGTGAAGTTCTGAATATTCTTAATTAATTCTGCAGAGTTCTTGATACTTAGTGATGAAACTTTTTCTAAGGATGTGAATTCTTTTGTCAACCATTTAGCTAAACCATAGCTGAGCGGACCTATATTATTGACGATAGGTCGCATACTATTATCAGTCTTATGACTTTTTGGTAAGCACCAATTGAGAGAGAAAAGCTTTATTGGTGTGTCGCATTCACATGACTTTCTCTACCCCACTCTTACACAAACTATTTTTATTATAAAAGCTTGCTCTTCTATTTCAAGTTAAACGTTTGCAATATTGCTTTTATTACACGTTTATTGTAGGTACGAGAGGAATACGGTAGGCTGAAGTGATGCTCAAGTATTTTAAAAACGGGTCGCTCCTCAGGAATTGATTGCGAATTAGGATTTGAAAAAAAAAATAGTTGCAAATTCAAAACAACCACAAAAATATCTCGAAAGTGGTTAATGAACTCAAAACATTTATTTAACATTAATTTTGTGATTAATGAGAGCTGCAATTGCGTTTTGTCTAGTGGCGGCGCCGTGGCCGAGTGGTTAGTTCGTTGACGTCGCACTAAGGTGGCCGGGGTTCGATTCCAGGGGCCCGCATGTGAGATTTGTTGTAAATGAAGAGGCATCTGGATGGGTTTTCTCCGGGTTCCCGGTTTCCCCCGCCATTCATTCCACCAATTGCCCCACCACCTTTCCTTTGATCCATTTCGCCTTCATTTCATATCATCTTCTTCCTCACTCTCACACCTGGCTGCGGCTCGACACCCCGTTCCGGGTTTCTTCATACTTTGAATCAATGTTCGTCTGGTCCTCGACAAGCCTCTGGCCCCCGGCATGGATGTAAGTACGCCCTAGGGAGTATAAGTCCTAAGTAAGTGAGCTTTGTCCATCTCTTATGGTTTATCAATTACACAAAATGAAGAAGGTACACAGGCAGAAAAATCAACATACGTTTTATTTTAAGCATATGGTATCTTAATCAACTCGTTATAGACAGTTTTTAGAAAATAAAAAATATGGAAATATATTCTATGTAAAGATTAGTTTGTAGTGGGAGAAGTCTATTGAAATTCTTCGTGTCACATGCTTAGAAGATTATAAAAAGAAGAAGAACAAGACTTTTCGTTTTCCAGTTATGGTATTCTTAGAGAGACACACAAACATACACAAACGGACCTTTCCCTAAAAATATTTTTTGAATCAAGTGGATCTCAAAACATGTAATTCCAGTAAAATCTCCATAGATATGGAACTTTTGGGTGAAATAAAATAATACTTCCTCTATCTATTTATTATAGGTAAGTTGTACACAAATTAAATGGAATTGCTAAAGCTGGTATTATTATCACTGTTGTTGTGGTTGTTGTGCTTAAGGTAGGCATCCATGAACTATACCGGCGATTCGGAATAAAGTGATGAATATTCCGAGTAGTTAATTCGAAAATAGTAAAATGCTGGATTATAATGATAGCAAGTACACCTTCTGTAAAATGATTATATTGATCCAAAACAGCAAAGATGATGATAATTAATGATGATAAAAATCATGATAGCATATATTATAATTATAATAATCATTATTTTTCGCAAGTAGATTGAACACATAGAGACATCTATTACTAGTTGCAACTCTAGTTTCCTTAAAGTCGTTGACCATACTGACCCGCAATACTGTAATGCCGGAGAAGTTGCCTAACACAAGTAAAATGCAGAGTACATACTTATGTTTAAATGAATTGCTTACAAAGAAACTACGTTCTTCTTTTCTCACTGAGGTATGGCTGCAACATTAGAAAAGAAAGATTCAAACATTTGACCTTAGCAATCTGGAAGTAGTTTGGCTTTGTGAGTCGGCTTTGAAACTGTGCTGCAAATATTCAAAGACAGCCTGCGGATACCACCTTTAGCTTGATTTTCTTTTCTTTTTTTATTTGCATTTGATATTTACAGATATGTACAAATTATTTGCCTTGTGTCACAGGTGTTTTATAACTTTGAAAGCATAGAGTTGAGCATGTGCAAATTCACATCTGCAGTTTTATCATCAAATTAAATTAAAGTAAAAAAGAACTCAAAATGCTATACTAAAAATAGCAAAACTGTCACGCAAATATGAAAGGAAAAAATCCGAAGTGCAACAATGACACGAACTCATTTCTTTGTTTCCAATTATTTACCGATATAAAGCTTACTCTTGCATTTACTTCCCCCTTCAATTGGAAATTAAAATGGAAATAATCATAGTAGGTTTACAGGGACTGAGAAAGCAGACAACTGTTTAAAACGCAGTCAGTGGTATGGCTCAGGTGGTTAGGTATGTGGCCCGCATTCGGGAGATCGTGGGTTCGATTCCCGTGGCCGACCTTCTTGTACTATTTTTTTCGGGAGTTTCGCCGGGTCGACAGGCGGATGTAGGGGAGGATCATTACATCCCCCGATGCCCTTCCATTTTATCTGCATTCTCATTTCACTTCACGTTTCATCTGCTTGGTCTCTTTCAGGGTTGCAAGTGTCGGCGGAAGTCTCAGCGTGTGCATGGCAGGGGAAAAGGATGTTCTAAGGAAGCTTTCGTCCTCCGGCTGCAAGCGGTCTCCTGGTCCTGGACCCCCCAGGGAATTTGTATGCCTAAGGGGGGAGGCTAGTTGCACCATCCAGCACCCGGGGAGCTCAAATCTGTAAATCGTGTGGACCCTGCCCTCTGCCGTGCCTCCTGCTCCGGCCGCCCTCTGTCTCGTCTCACCTCATCCCTCCCTCCCGGAGGCACCCCATCAGGGGCATAGACACAAAATATCTGCGTAGGTCCAGGTGCTAAGTCCCCCTCCGTACCTACTATACTATACTACCCTATCCTATATTGTCGTATGCCTCTAAACAACTCGCTCAAGGGGGTAGAGCACTCGCTAAAAAGGTACCAGGAAATTAACAAATTTAATAAGGCGAGGCCACGACAAGGGACGCAGCTAAAATGAAAATGTAAAATATTATTGGATATCTGACAAAAGGATACCTAAATGGTTCAGAATGGGAAAAAGGAGCTTTATACTATCGTAAATGAAACAGAAAAGATCTGGATGGTAAGGGGTTTATTAGATAAAAGAGAATACATTACCTATCTCCTTAGTCCCATGACTGTCGTGCGAGGCCGCCATACATGCCTGTATGGAGAGAGCGTAACAACACGTCCTGTCCGGTTCGCCTCTACTCACTGACTGACTACCTAGCCAAAACCCAAACCACGCTACGCTTACCGCGTGGGGGACGCCAACTAAACTACTACCGCCATCTAAACTACTACCCCCACCACTCTTACGTAATCTCCGATCCAGGTGACCAACGGACACGTATGCACTAACAATGCCTGCATACGCCACAATATGCCAACTGATGTCTCATGCTCTCTACATATGGATTTAAGGTATTTCAAAGTGCTGTATGTAACAAAAATGTTTCAGATAAGTTGCGTTTTAAGGAGATATTCGTTTTTCTTGTATTATGATTTTTCTATCTTATTTTCTATAGCTTCGGGAGAATGAAGAGGGTTACACCGTAAAACTGTATAAAACGCTTTATACGTTTATTCGCCGTGTTAGAGGCATTTTTAAAAATTAAATACAGTTTTCCTTATAAAAGGTTGTTTGGCATGTGGGGATCTTCATGTTTTTATCCTTGGAAAGAGCTAGACTTACGTATTGATACAGTTTGGCTTTGTGGTATGTATTTCGTAGATAGAGGCATACATCTGCTTTCAAAGTACTGCTTTAATCGGAGCGGACCAGAAAGTGTACTTGTGGAATCTCGATATGGCTCTTGGACTGAAGACAAGTACTTCCTTTGCATTAAGTATGCGACAGAGGAAGTAACACTAACCCTTTATTAATATATGATCATTGGAATCTTGCGAGTTAGCTATAAGAATTAACCAAAATATTTACTCTGAAATTTCACTTCACAGAAACTATTTAAAATAATAACATATCCTTGCTGGAAATTTAACCACTTATCACCTGACTTAGTGTAGGCTGCGTATTTCTCCAAATTTCTTTGAACTTTACAGGGCTAATAATGCAGGGTGATGCAGTAATTTGTATCACAAATTATTTAAATGTAAAGAGTGATTATAGTATGAATATGCATTTCTGTGTGACATTGATTTGAGATGTTTTGTTTATTGTAATTATTGTTGAGAAGTAAGTTTATACTGCCTTACTGAAACTGACAATAATAGCGTGCAATAATGCAGCGAGGGGGTGAGCTGTTTATCATTGTTAGAGACGAGGAAGTTACGTAATGTTGGCGCGTTTTCCTTTAGAGTTTGCTGGAACATTTTTCCTAAAGCATATGTATTCATAATTTTCATTGGATATAAAAATAGACGCTAATGTTGGCGCGCTTTATTAGCCAAATGCAGCTCAGTTATAATCTTTAGGCATATCGGGGTGTAGGAGTATAAAAAGGGCTAGGTTAGAGATAGACCCCGTCAGTTCGTCGAAAATATTTGTATGCTACACGTCGCCTTCAGTCCGTCAGTTCGTCGAAAATATTTGTATGCTACACGTCGCCTTCAGTCCGTCAGTTCGTCGAAAATATTTGTATGCTACACGTCACCTTCAGTCCGTCAGTTCACCGAAAATATTTGTAAAGTACACGTCGGCTATCGATTCACAAGTTACGCGTAGCAGAGTTAGGAAAATTCTCAAGTGTTATAAAGTTAATTATACAAAAAGGTTGAAGTACGCGAATTAAAAGTGATCAGTAAGAAGTTATTATAACAGTTTCAGTTTGGCGAGTGTCTAGATCAATGTGTAAATGTGATAGTGAATGTGTTCGACAATAAAAGTGTAAAACAAATTCTTTCATTAGTGTTATCTTTGGATAAAAGACTCCTTTCCGTTTACACAACCTGTATAAAGAGAAGTGCTCGACCAAAAAGATCATAGCTAGCCGGAGGACAGTGAACAAAAATTAAATAAAATAACAGTAGCATTCTTTCAAACAAACACTAATACTGCCGCAAATTGCTAACACCAGATGGAGCTAACAAACCTAACAAAGAATCACGTCACAAAATGGTTTCACCACGTGGAGTAAACACAAATACAAACAATAACATTAATAATACCATCGCAAATTGGCTTCCAAAACGTGGGGCTCAACAAATAAATATAACAGAAGTAAACCACTTCAAGGGTATGGTGTTATCTAGTAAATTAAAGAAACATTTCGGATTATAAGCATAAAAGATCTAAATCACCGCAAGGCCGAAAACGGTTACAATTATCCATTAAACAAAAGTACTATTAGGAAATAAATTAGAGTAACATTTTCAGTTACACAATTAGTTTCCTGTGTGCCTTTAGCTTATAGGGACATCTTAGCAGTGTTTTCTGTTATCAGATGAACTTTACAGTCACTTATTTAGTCAGTAGGCTTTCATGGTGGTTGGTAATTAGTCCACCGCATATATACAGCGACACGGGAGAGAAGCAGGACGCTGTGGACATCAAATGGAGTCTCTTTCAACATATGAGATTTTGCATCAAGCAAATATTGCGCGGGACCAGTGGCTTTACCTTCCTCAAAAAAAGGCCATGCTAATGATTTTTACATCCGAGAAAAATCCAACGCCCTTCGCCGGGTTTGAACCCACGACTTCGGGAACCACGGGCCATCATGGTAACCACTAGACTACGAGGACGGTTCAAACGAATATGTACAATAAAAATTCTATAACAATTTTAAAACTTAAAATAATATTATGTAATCAAAAACAGGATCTCGAAATAAAGAGCAAAGGTATTCTTTACAGGTAGTTATTTCCCTTGTTACCATTTTTCAATACCCCTTTCCTTCGCTTTAAATACATTTGAAGTAATTTTGCTACGAAGCTGCCGATGTTCGCTCATGCAAATAAATATGGATAATTGAAACCGACAGTACTTATGTTAGCTCGATCGAAGTGCAGACAGCACATGGTTCTGTTTGTTTAGCAGTATTCAGGGTCAGTTTCACAAGCTTAATGAAAGTCGTCACCAGAAACATTTCTTCCTCATTCTTCGCCCTATCCAAACGCTATCAGCATTGCCACTATCAGCCAAAATAATGCAAAACAGGTGTAAATTTAAGCGCCCATTCTTTTTATTCCAATGTACGAGGCGTATTTTTAAAGTAAGTACCGTTTTAATATTTTGCCAGTCGCGATTTTGAGCATCTCGATCAATTCCTCCATTCATTAGGAAGCCAGACGCTGATTGAGCGACCGTAACTTTGTGTTTTCCTGTTGTTAGAGCGTTTCATAATGTTCAAAACAACCGAACGATCCACCGTCTGTGAAGTCATATCAGTGATTCGTTTTTTGAATGCGAGAAATGTTACGCGACAAACATTCATTGCCAATTTTGTGAGGTTTATGGGGAAACAATGAGTGACAATGTCCGGCCATACACAGCCAAACAAACTCAAGATCTCATTGCATCATTTGGTTGGGAACAATTCGACCACCCTCCCTACAGTACGGATTTGGCATCAAGCGATTTTAATCTGTGTCTTCATCTGATGAAATTTCTTGGTGGATAACAATTCAGCGAAGATGATGTGAAACATGAAGTGTAGACTAGGCTATCATTACAGGCGGCATCATTATTTGAAGAAGGCATACAAATACTGGTTTCCTCGTTACGACAAGTGCCTGAATAACGGGGGGACTATTTGCAGAAGCAGTATAAGGTAATGAATGATTATAATGATCAGTTATTGTTTAAAAGTACCTGAACTGCAATCAAGAGCAACTATCTCGAGCATTATGTTTTTCGGGCCGAATAATCCTAACCATTGATTTCTGTGGATGTATACATAGACACACGGTTGTTCATGAAAATCTAAACATGTTAGAAATGGCCTGGATCTACGCCTGTGATTGCGCCAGAGTTGTATCGAATCAATTTGTAGTAGAACATCTACAGTAATAAGGATAACGCGTTTCACAACTTGGAACAGATTTCTACAAGGGGATATGATTGCGTGATGCGTATATGCCCAATGTACGGCAAGTTATAATACATGAGAAAACTGTTGGAGATTCTTATCTTACAATGTAGAGTTTGCAGGAGGCTAAAAATGTGTACTTCTGTTGATTTTTCTTTCAGTATGTATATATCATTAAATGAGAAACTAAAACTTTTTTGATAATAAGCTTGGCTGCCCTATAGGCTCTCTCTTACTAATATTCAATATACAGGGTGGACCATTTAAGTTGAGGCCGTACAATATCTCCAAAACTAAGCGTTGTAGAAAGAAATGTATTTAATAAAAGTTGCTTGATATTATAGGGGAAAGTAAATGCCATTAGTCGTGTTTTGTTTGGAAGGCGTTATGATGGTCATTTTAGGGTCAATTTAATTTTTTTAATTGTTTTCTCATTAGAAAATGTTTTAAAAAAAGCAGTTTTTTTCTGATGAGGAATAAGGAAACAAAATAAAAAATGTTGGTTCCCAATTACGAAACGTAACCTGACCCTCAAATGACTATCCATGCAACCATTCATTGCGCTCTTCATGCACAGTCATTCAGAATTTTCGTTCTTATTTATGTTAGTGTAAGAACAATTGCAAGCGCTTTATTAAGTGTTGTTTAACTGTTTTATGAGGAGTAAGAAAACAACACAAAAAAGGGTAGGTTACCGTTTAAAAAATTAAACTGACCCTAAAATGATCACGATGATGATCCAAATAAAACACGACCATTGGCATTTACTTTGCCCCATAATGTCAAGCAACTGTCAAGACATTTCCTTCTACAACACTTAATTTTGGAGATATTGTACAGTCTCAACATAAATGGTCCACCCTGTATAATATAATATTCATTCATTCATTATCTGTTTACCCTCCTCTTAAGTAGGACTTACACCCCCCAGGACTTACAAGCGGGTGCCTGGGGTCAGAGGCCCGTCGAGGAGCAGACACTCATGGATCAGACAGATCATCCAGCATGGGGGATCAGCCCGATGCCTGGTATGGGATGAAGGAAGTGGATGAAACGAAATGTTGGTGAAATGAATGAAAGGAAAGGTGATGATGGAGCAGTCGGTGGAATGAATGGCGGGGGAAACCGGAGAACCCGAAGAAAGCCCGCCCAGACGCCGCTTCGTCCACCACAAATCCCACATGCATGTCCCTGGGATTGAACCCGGGCCGCCTCGGTGGGAGGCGAGCGGTCTAACCACTCGGCCACGGCGCCGCCCCCTTTATAATATAATAACTATATAAATTTATTGTTTTCCTAAACTGTGTATCTAGTTATATTAATTTGACGTTCTTGATATACTTTTAGGTCGGTTGTCCTATCTCATAGGCTCAGCAGAGTACTTAGGGAATCAGATTTGACTGCGCAGCAGAAATGAAGAGAAGGACAAATGCATTAGCGTGCTTGTTTGACTACATAAAGTTCACAATTGCAGATACAAAGTGTATTTGTTTCGTCGGTGTTAAAAGGAGTGCCATCAACATTACTATCTGCTTTTGATGCATTCACCTAAATAGGTAGATAATTTGCAAACGCATGTCAAGGTTCTTAGCGAGAGAGGAAATTCTGACGATGTGTAATACTGAATTTACATCGGGAGCTTTTAGTTTTCAGGAAAACCTGTAACCGTAATCCGATGGAATATTATGCGAAGTGTTTCTGCATATTAATAACCCGCAAATGAAATGGTAAGAAATACTATATATTTAATGTGTAATTAAAGAATACGTAAGAAGAAACAGAGGATGATGGCTTGGAAGGTACTCTTATTGCGTATTTTAAATCGTCCACTCTTATGCGTACTAGTGGTGGTTCTTGGACTTGCCCAAGGCACTAAAGTAGTATTGTGGTGGACCCCTAGGATGATACGGAGAACACGAGTTGAATTATCTTTCATTTCTAGGTGCGTTCGCTACTGCAGAATATCTATTATTACCTCTGTCCGTCTGTCCCATCCGTCCGTACGCGTGAAAACTCGCGTACAAGACTCATATACAAGAGTTTGAATAACATTTATCGAAACAGTAAATGTGTTTGAAGTTGATACAAGATTGAGAGTAGTTATGCGAAGACTTTCCTTGCAATGTGTCATTTTTATGAGAGTCATCACATATACGGAGTTGAAATTTTATATGCAAGAATAGGAGATAAATTTATCCATGCATTTAACATTTAGTTGAAATCGGTACAAAATTAAGGTTACTTTTAATAAAAAGCCTACGAAAAACTAGAGTTTCAAGAAAAAGACTATATAGATTTTTTAACAAAGTCAAAAAATGCTACAAATATAAGGATAGTGTTTTAGGAAGTACCTTCTAAAATTTACGATTTTTAGAATAACTGCGGCAAGCACGAAATCAAATGTCATACATTATAAAAGTTACAATGTTAAATGCTATACCTGGTATGTAGCGATGTAAAAAGTATTTGTGGATGCATTTCAAGCGTAAGCAGTTTAAAACCGACGGTGGTTGAATGGAGAGCCTTATAAAAGTCAAAGATTTTTAGGGATGTTTCCCAATATATTCATCATAAATTTTACCAGTGTTACGGCTTTTTTTCTATCACACAATGAACAAACCTGAAAGTTAACGCTATACGTATATTTACGATCTTGTTTTAGTTAGGATAGTTTGGCAGAAATTTGTAACCACTCCGTAATTCAGCTTACATCTCATGTAGATTGTAGAACTTGTAGATCAGCCCTCCAATTTTAAGAAATTGCTGCTGTTCAAAGTAATCTCTAATTACAAATGTGATGCTCAGTCCATCCATCCCATGAGGAGGTTCTATTTCAATAAGATTAGCATTTAATCTATACGTTTCATAAACTTTCAATCAAATAAACAAGAATTATTCAGTTTACCCTATTCATTTAAATATCATTATGTGAGGTGCGACTTAAATATATAAATTTGAGGGTTATTACTTTAAGTTAAAATTTTTGATGGCATACATTTGTGGCAGTATTTTATATCACAACAATGTAAATACCAGAGTGATTGTAGTGTAACTTAACATTATTGCATGACAATGATTTGAGATTCTTGTTAATTATAAGCATTGTTAGGAAATAAGTTTACACGACCTCACTGAAACTAACAATAGGAGCGGGTAACAATGAGCGAGGGGATGAGTTGTTTATCAATTATAAGAGACAAACAAATGACATCAGATTAGCGCGCTTTTCTGTAGAAATGGAGGGAATTTCCTTCCTAGAGTATATGTGTTCGTAATTTTGATTGGATATAAAAATAGACGCTAATGTTGACGCGTTTTATTAACCAATAGCAGCTCTGTTATAATCTTTAGGCATATCGGGTGAGGGAGTATAAACTATGAAGCCAAGAGACGGGTAACGTTCAGTCCAACAGAAGCATTCGCGGGTAATACGTCATGCAGTCCAACAGAATCATACAAAGGTTATACGTCGCTCAGTTCATCATAATCATTCGCGGGTTACACGTCGCTCAGTTTAACAGAATCTCTCGCGTCGTAAAGTTGGTTATAAATGTGAAATACGCGAATTAATAATGTGCAGCAAATAAGTGATTATAGTAACATAAAAAAATCTGATGTGTTACACTCACATGACTTTCTCTACTCTTGTACAAACTATTTTTACAAACGTTTATTCTCCATATGCTTCATGTTAATGGAGATATCGAGATGTCAAACCTATTGGTAATTTTCTTGTAGATGCAAGGGGAATATGGTAGGTTTTAAGCGATAGTCAAATATTTTAACGCTGGTTGCTATGTGGCGCATTCCATTCTCTTTGCAAGTCCAGGACATAAAAAAAATGAATAACGAATTTGAGAAAAAGTACAAGTATTGGAAAATTTAAGGGAATAACAAGCAGTATCTCGCAAACGGTTCACTCAACAAAAGAAATGTATATGACATAAATTGTGTATTTTAACGCGATCTACATTTTTCGTGTAGTAAAATTTTGTCTATCTCTTATGGTTTACCAGTTATGCAAAAGTCGTTCACAATGAAGAATACTTTTGGAGACATTCCCAGAAAATTCGAGATATACATTTTATTTGTCATGACAATATCTTAAACATATGATATTTTAATCAAAATCGTTAGAGCCGTTTTTGAGAAAATCAAAATTTTCGAAAAATGTTCCATGTAAAGGGTAGTCTGGGGTGGGGGGATTTTCTTGAAAACCTTCGTGTCGCATCTCTGAAAGATACTGAACCTAAATACCAAGTTTGGCGTTTATCCGACTCTTCGTTTTTGAGTTATGCTGTTCACAGACACACAGACAGACACACAGACACACAGACAGACACACACACGGACATGTTTCCAAAAATGCTTTTTTTGGATTCAGGGAGTCTCAAAACATGTATTTCCGGTGAAATCTCGGTATCGAATTTTTGGGTGGAATGCAATACTTCCCCTACTTACTATACGTAGTAGAGAAAGTAAAAATATAACAGTTTCAGTCGGGCGTGTATCAAGAATAATTATGTTAAATGAATAAAGTGTGACGGCAATAAAAGTGTAAAAACAAATTCTTTTATCAGTGTTATCTTTCAGTAATAAATCCATTCCGTTTACACACCCTGTTTAAGAGATATGCTCGACTGAGAAATAATAGCTAGCCGGAGGACAAAGAACCCAAAACTCAAAGTAGTAAAACAATAACAGGCGCTCAGCAATAAGATAACACGAACGATACCGCGACACATTTTGATTTAGGCTGTGAGAATCTGAAGCCTGTTTCAAGGGCTCAAGATGGGTTTTTACTTGAGTGTGTTGAAGAAGAGCCCCATGGTAAGGACAGAGTTTACAAAATGTCAGGTCGCCAGGGGAAAGATGCGTTTTCACAGGAAACAAAATATTATGCCGAGGATGCCGTTGATTGTTATGAGTAAGGCTACACTGATCACTGAACATCGACATTAAAGTTATTCTTACTTTCTCGCAAGCCAATCTAAATCGCTGTTTCAGAGGTTCCTATTGGTTCTGAGAAACTAGTTTAGAACGTGGCAGGTAAAGTTCCTCAAAGGATGGAACAAAGGGATGAGAAGGGCGAACTCGTGTGAGGCTCGCATTCGGGAGGTCCCGGGTTCGATTCTCGGTGGTCGTCCACTCTGACCATGTGTTTTTCGTGGTTATCCCTTTTTGACATAGATGACAGCTGGACTTCTTCTGCCTCCCATTTCCTCTCATTTCATTTCCCATTCATATTTCAGGTTGATTCCAGCGTTGTGATTAGGTCGGTGTCAGACAATTGGCAAAGAGACTTGCGATTTGGAACTTCTTCTCGGCCCTGCTAGAGGGAAGTCTATTGAGCCTCCATTGCTGGGTCGTGTTTCTCCGGTTCCATAGAGGCACGTCTCTGAGTGATCCTCCCGTGGTCAGGTGGTCAACCCTGGAACTGTTAGGGAACTCTACGCGTCTCTGTCAACTTGCGCCGACCTTTCTGCAATCCACACGTCTCCTGGGGTTACCTCAAGTCATCTGTTCCTCTCGGGGGTGTCCGCACAAAAGATCCATAAGGTTCGAGGTGCTAGGCGTCCCCCTCCCTCCCCGTAGACTAGTCCTATCCTATCCTATGTCATCTCAGGCACAACGTACAGCATGTAGTCGTATCCGCTTGCTGCTTAATGTTCCTGACCTGGTGTGCAAGAATGATCACTACTGAGTTTACCTAACCTACGTCAAGATTAAACAAAGTGTCGAATAAAAACGGACGTCGTAAGGAGAGAGTGCACTATGACAAAGAGGCCTGGAGTAGATTCGCGGACAAAAGGTTGACGACCACTCGGATGTATAAACTATTCTGATGTGGGTGGGGGTTATGAAAGGTCGTGTGCGCTTCCATTAGTATTTTGGCGAGCTTTCTGCCTCCCCAGAGGGAAGAATTGCGACCCCCAGTTGGAGGTTTACGAGTGTTCGCTATATCCACCTCCCACCCGCTCAGGAACCTTTTCAATCTCCATTAGTGTTATTAGCTTCGTTTTGGGAAACGCCAATTTAATTGAGAGTAGCATCTAAGCGAATGAGGGAGCAGTTCGAGACGGATGCAATCACATATTAAAAAAAAAACCGCTTGTACAGAATGAGAAAATATTGTACCTTTTACATCGGTATATTTCTATTTACAAATTTAACTTCGTCCTTTTTCCAGACATATCTGCCTCCTTTCCGCAAAACCAGTCTAGTCTACTGCATGTGTGTATGTACTTTTCCGAACTATGGAAAGGAGCTTCTAAATGAATATTAAAACGAAAAGGGGACGGCGAGGGAAGTGGTGGGAGTAGCAACGGATTACCCGTTTCATTAGTCTGAGTGCCCCTCACTCTCAAATGCAACCCCCACTCCGCGCTGGCTGGAACAAGAGTTGGCATAAGATAAAGACAACAGCCGGGGACAGTGGCGTACCTAGTAATACTACCTCCACATCTATATATTGATTACATGAGGGACGCGACGATGGACGCGAGCTTGCTTGTGGATAACCTTTATCACGCGGTGCTCCAACGGCTCCAATACATAACGGAAAGCATTAACAAATATTCATAAGCGGTTATGACAATTGTTCAAAATTATCTTTGCTCAGCCTTTGTGCAAGGATATGCTTTTTCTCAAATACACAGTTTGCTTTCCAAACTTCGATGATGTTTTATGGAAAATGCTTCATATAACGAAATGCTATCCCTCCTATATCATTATGTAGCACCTTGCAGTATGGTTGTGGGTATTATTGTTGTTACTTTTTGTTACTCTTAGTGCACTTGCGTGATTAAATGACATCGATTACACAAATGGTATGAAAAGTTAAGTCCTGAACCACCTGGATATATAATACAACTTTCTAAAAACATATCTACAGGATATAACTAAACTTTAGAGAAGAATCTTGCTTGTCGCTCTCTCTCTCTCCCTCTCCCCATCTCTCTCTTTCTGTTTTTTTTTTTTTGGTCTCTTTCTCTCTTCATTACGTATTAAAGCTAAGCATAGAGTCACGTGTACGCTAGTCACCTGAGTATTTCTTGTGAGTAGCTCAGGAAGGTTTCTGGGATTTTTGTTTAAGTCGGTGTCCACATTGGCCATTAAATAGGTTTTGTACTCTCAACTGCATAATCGTCTTCATGATAGGTCTTGGCCTGCTCCGTTCTCAGAATTCACCTTCTCATCATCTTTTAGGGCATCCCACATCTCTGTGAAACTGTGGCTAGTACAGCAGTACTTGTTTTGTTAATCTTGAAGAACCCATTCTTAAAATATTCTCATACCATTTTTGTTTGTAACACACAACACGTTTTTTTACAAAAAAAAGATTAATAGTTAAAACAACAAAAAATCACAAATGAGCTTACACCTTTTACCTACTTTTCGACATAGTCACTAAGTTTCTCAATACATTTCTCCCATTGTGATATCAGTTTCAATATGCCCTGTTCGTAGAAGTCCGTTTCCTTGGAGTATAGCCATCTGCGGACTACTGATTTCACTTCCGCGTCTGTTGCAAAGCGTTGGCCGGCCAGGAATTTCTTCATGGGACCAAACAGATGAAAGTCCGACGTTGCAAGGTCCGGACACTATGGTGGATGCTGGAGCACCTCACAACCAAATTTGGTGATTTTCTGACGAACAGCAGCAGCACATGGGGAGCGAGCATTGTCATGAAGCTTTTTGACATCGCCAACATTCATGTTGTGGCGTTTGTCACGAAGGGCACGACGCAACTTCACCAAAATTTTCATGTAGGCTGCAACATTCTCAGTGGTCCCGTGTTCAGCAAAGTCCACCAATACAACACCATGCATATCCCAGAACACCGCCACAAGCACTTTCCTAGCAGATTGAGTCAGTTTGAATTTTTTCTTCACTGGAAAACCAGCATGTTTCCATTCCATGCTTGTCTGCTTGGTTTCGGAGGTTTACTGGTATGCCCACGACTCATCACCAGTGATGATTCCTTTCGGAAAGGCATGCCCTTCTGCGGTGTACCGCGATAGGTGATCCAAGCTCGTCATTATTAGCTGACCCTTGTGGCTGTCTGTCAGGTTTTTAGGTACCCAGCGAGCACTAACTTTACGAAATTTCAAGGTGTCATGAACAATATCGTACTCTGCACCATAGGAAATGTTGCACTGTTGCGATAAGGTTCGCAGTTGCACACACCGGTCGTTCAAAATTGCCGCCTCATTGCCTCTGACATTCTGCGGGGTTGCAGCTGTTACCGGCCTCCCGGAGCTGGCGAATCACTTGAGGCAGTATTTTTAACACTTAAATGAGTTTAGTGAAATTATATAATAAAAAAATATAATAACAGCCCGCCTTAAAACAATATGTGTATATAGCAAGATATAAAAAGTGTATATTACAGTCATTGTATATATTTATATTATTGTATACATGTTCAATAATGTTATGTGAATGTATTGCGTAAGTTAATAATGTAAGAGCTGTGAGAATAGTAGGTTAAAAGTTGCTAACAATGAGGTAACTTTGAGGCAATAATGAGTAAGAAAGTTTAATAATGCTACTAGTCATTATTGGAGCAACAATAATGTAAATTTTGAGACAGTTTATAAAATAGCCAATCAACAACTAGAAAAAAGCTTAAATTAAATGAAGGTATTCTATTGGAGTAGGATTAGCCAATCAGAAATTGAAATATAGCAAAATTTACAAATTTAAGCGGTAGAAATCAAGTCAATTGCTTGTAGACAGCGCTCATAACTGGACGCGTTGTTTGTAGACAGTGTTCCTAACCGGATGTGAAATGCATCCTCGAGAAATTTAATACGTATTTTGTGTGAGACAAAAATAGTTTACGTGTTAAAAAGTGGAAGTAATTAATAAAAAAATCTCACAGCTCTCTATATCAGTGAAGTGTTATTTAAATCGTGCCAAGCATTAATAAAAGGAGTGAAGTAAAATTATAATCTGTGTAAGCCTACATTCTTCAGCCGCACCAAGCCTTGTTAAGACATTCATGTCTCTAAAAATAAATACTGACGCAGCCGAGGTAAACATAAATATATATATTTTAAGAAACAGTCAAATTACGAAGTTAATATTTTTGAAACTTGGGGCGAAGGCTACCGGAAACTTTTTACCATACGTGCGGTTGCAACTGCTTCAAGTTCGGCTCCCCAACAGTTGAACTACAATACAACTTCTACTTCAAATTGGCTTTCCATACGTAGCAGTAACAAACCTTCTTCAAATTGGCTCCCAAAGTGTGGGACAAATAACAATACAACAAACACTTTCTTCACACTAAAGTTCACATGGCCCTCTAGGAAGAATGCACATCACCTGGAGACATTGCTACGGTTCATACAATCATCCCCATACACGCCACGCAGGTCCCTGTGCATATCACTCGGTTTATGGCCTTTGGCCCACAAATATCGAAACACAATTTTCTGCTCTTCACACGTGGACGACAGTAACATGCGCACCATCTTTGTTGCGTAGTTCACGCTTCTCTCGCTACAGCTGCACATGAAACAAAAAATACCCTCTGTAGTGAAAGCTTCAAACTATATCTGCGTGAAATTGCAACATTCCAGCTGCAAAACCATAGACAAAAATTATTGTGCATTAATTTTCGATCCACTCTCGTAGTTTTATATTTTTTCATATAAATTAAATACTTTAAAATGCTGTCTAATTGGTTACTTAAGGTGTGATCCTTTAGAGCACAACCTGTAACATATATGAGGAATTTCATTTCTGCCGTTTCCCTTAACCATCTTCATGGTCCAATTTTCTGCTCCATATATGCTCATGGGAACTGGCATGACTTTATAAAATTTCTGCACTGTTTCTTTTCTTCTTTTATTCTATAATATTCTTTTAATGGTTCCACACATACTTCGGAATTATAGTTCTTCTCTTTTAAGTTATTTAACATTTATAAGATATCTATATATCTCACTTCCCAAATGATCAAAGCTCTGAACTTGTTATATATAATTGGAGGTACTTTTGCACCTATTTATTTCGCTTTAACTTCTAAAGTCATGGCGATACATTTTGGGCATTTTTTTTTACCAATCGTTTTTAGAAGCAGTTGACGTAATACAGCAAGGTAGCATTAGAGTTGCTTGTGTATCATGGTTTTCTTTCAACTGACATTCCCAGTGTGACTAAGGAAAACCGCAAGAAACCTTAAAATCGGTACACACATGCCAGCCGAACACAGTTGCGAGTATATCCTGTATTCTTTTCGCGGAGTCTGCCCTTACCACCTGCAAACAGTGGCAGTGTTTAGCGCGATTTACTGCTGGTCGGTTTTCCCTCCCCACATCAAAGGAATGTTCGAGCTTATTTCCTACACATTTGGACGTGCAAAGAGCTTGATGTTTTCTATGCATCAGTTCCTGAACTAGCGGAACGCTCAAGTGTTCGCGCAAGGCTGATCGGCTCGAGTTGAAAACATTTCACCATCAACGGAGTCGCGAGCGTATTCTCCTTTCGATTCATTGTAACCGAGGCGGTTAGTAATCAGCTTCGTTCGCATGTCTGTCTGCATCTTTAGGTAGTCGGAAATACAGATTTCATCTTAATTTCTAAGTAGTGTAAGTCTCAATGTATCAGTTGAGCCATCGCTCTGTTAGGAGGACATACCTGGTGGCCAGGAGCAATTTAAGGATGAAAACTGAATTTATACTTCAAGCTTCATTATTAATACTCGTTTTACATATTTATTCCATAAAGAAACATAAAAGCTTGGGTCCCAATACATATTCTTTGGCTGATCTCTTTGGCTGGTTGCTAGATTTACTGTGATTATGGTGATCTGCCTAACATCCCTTTCGTAAAGCAAAACACCAATTGCTCAGCTAATCGCAGTGAACGTCGTTGTCCATAAGCCGTATACATCAACGTTAAGGAATGACAATATATCCAGGGCTTCATTGATTAGTATTATATATCCTGAAAGTACGATTTCTTATTGGAATGGTTATATCTTTGAGCAACTTTTTTTTTGGTGCAACTATCTAATTATCTGCAGCTGTTTGTGCAAGAGAGACCTTAAGTGGCCTCATTCATAATGCGCATATTATACCGGATGTGTAGCGCTGAACATTCTGCCACTGAGGGGTTTATGTACAGTTAGCTGTGGATTCCAAGATATGGTACACCAGAAGTACCTGTTCAATAAAATGTGTTCACGGACTTCCAAAACAAATATTTCTTAATGTTATGATTAGAATGTGCTCATCAGGAATGTTAGAGGTGATGCTGAAGAACTAAGAGCAAAAATAGCATCCGTATATTGATATGGATCTTCCACCGACTGACCTCGAGTCCAAGCTTGAACATATCAGCTGTGTGAAACCATCGTTTCTTCGTTCTCCAATTGTTCTTTTACTCTGGTTTGAGACTCTTGAAGGCCGACCTCTTAGAGCTTTCAATTATATGCTTTTGTGTCGAAATAAATGCATCACTAAGAGCAAAGAAGATTTCTGAAGCAGTCCGATCAGTTTATTTTCCCTACCCAGAAAGGTAGTCTTAAGAGTTGCTTGTGCATCATGGTTTTCTTTCAACTGACATTTCCAGTGTGACTAAGGAAAACCGCAAGAAGCCTTAAGGTGGTTGTCTGTAGAAGATCGATGAAAACCTTTTGATAAACTTTTAGCAGTGTTCGTACAAATGTATTTCTTATGCACCTCAGCCAATGTGACTTGATTATTTAATAAACCAGTTTAATCCTTATTAACACACCCTGTATTCATCCACCACATACTTCTTGTGTTGAATTCCGAGCACAGATAAACACTCAAATACTTGAAATATGGAACCAAGATAATACAAAATGTTGTAATACCTTGATTAAAACGTTAGGTACAACATAAAAAACAAGTAGCTTTGTTGATGATGAACTTGAATAAAATGATGTTCCACACTTGAAATAGTTATCTATATTGTATTTTATGTTCGTTAAAAAAGACAGCTTAGAAAGAATGTCCTTCAGAAACTTGAACTCAAGAGAAAACATTTTTCTCAGATTGCGATGCAGATACGTCACTGCAGTAGTCAAGAGGAGACCGCCGAGAGTGTTATTCAGGGGAAAGGAGATGGGAATGGGGGACGGAGGAGAAATGCAGCAGCTAAGTAGAAAGGAAATGGAGCTTGCTTAATTCATGGTTTAGCTGCAGAATGGACAGCGGTAAACAAGTGTGGTGGCAAAGACAAACCAAGTGCACGTTGCCAAGATTGACAAGCAGTGTCGAAAAGTCCACCTTGGCGCATCCTACACGCAAACTGCTTCGAAGGGAATCAAGAAGAGAATTGTGCAAAATGAAGTGAAGAAAAATTTAAGGACTCGCATTTTAAAGATTAAAGAATCTAATAAAACTGTCTTTGTAAAAAATAAAGAAAGATTGAGAAACACTCAAAGGTGCCACAAAAAGATTTAAGTGAAAAAGAAACCCTTATATCGCTCATCACTGATAAGAGCGCAACTGGCATTATAACTGAAGTGAAAAAACATATTACGATACTTAAAATATACAGAAAATAAAGTATAATAATAGACTGAGAGCGATAGAAAAAAGCGAAGAGACATACCTCTATTTCTGCCTCTCTCTTGATTAAGATACCCTAGTTCATTTTGTTTACAAGTTGCAGCTGTCGAACCCTCACTATTGCTTTTGTGTAGCACCTAATACGCACGGAATCCTCCTTGCCAGTTTTTCGGGACTCACATGGCTTCTGACGTGCCTCATAGGCCTCCACGGTATGAATGAGGCCACGTCAGCTGTCACTGAACGCTTAATGATATATGGGTTTATAAATAAACGGTCAACCGTCTTCTTTGAATACATGCTTCGCAGTAGAGAACAGCTAGATGGGACAGCAAAGTAACGATTGTTGGTCTCGAATGACTACTGACTTTACACCCTGTGTACTGTGCGGCTGAAGAAGACCGACCGGAAGCAGCGGATTTATATCTGTCGCAGGCTTTTACTTGAAACTATCACTTCGCGGAAATCCTAGGCAGATCATGAAAAGTCGGCGTATGCTAAAAGCATGCGAAAGTACACTGCGGTTCTTAATGAAAAGACTGACTTCCTTAAGCATATAGTGTAACTCTAACCTACACTAAACTAACCTTTGGTTATCTGCCGGCGTTTAGAAACCCGGTCAGATGACGCATAGAATGAACTTAACACTATATACCGGCTTTTCATGATCTGCCTAGGATATTGGCGAAATGACGGATTTCAGCAAAAGTCTACAGCCAGTGGTGGCCGCTGTATAAGAGCACAACACTCTAACTTTTAACACCTTGCAAATTTATTGGTTATGCTATCTTTGAATGCTGTTAAACGTAGCATATATGCGAAGTCTACGGCCTTTAAATCTACCACGCTACTCTAAACTCGATGAGACATGGCAGCGCAATCGCTAGCGCTTCTTGACTTATGCACGTTTTTTAAGGAGCTTCTGCGCATGCACAACTGGTATGACGCAATTACCTTATGGTGCCAAATATGTACATACGCATCATGCACACGTGAAAAAGTGCACTAGCGCGCGAAGCTTTTTCCGCACTCTGATTCCGTATTGTCACTATACGTAGTTTTACGTCAATGCTACTAGGTGGTAGCATCCTACGGAAGAAGTTAGAGTTACTGTAGGAGAAGTTGGTAACAAGCATGGAAACCTTTTCCGTTTTCTCCATACCATTCATATCACAATTTAATTCACACTTTACTTTGTTCTTGCCCTAACACGGTGTACTTAACTGAGCACACAACAATAAACATCCCCCAGGAAACTTTCTTTCTTCAAACAAGTTATGCATTATTATTATTATTATTATTATTATTATTATTATTATTATTATTATTATTATTATTATTATTATTATCATTGTTGTTTTAGGAGCGTCTGCAGGTGTATATATGTAATTCATTCATAATCATGGTGTTTAACTAAGATTTTGTGAACACACCAAATGTACACATATATTCACGAGCTGCTACTGCCTACGACATATTTAAACAATACGCACATTGGCTGGGTTTCAAATTAACGGTCTTCCAGAGAATCGACAAGAAAATTTTCAAGATAATCCCTCCACTCCAAACCCTTTACATGGAAAATTGCTCGTTATTTAAGATTTTCTCAAATATGGCTCTAACGAGTTTGATTAAAATACCATACGTTTAAATATTTGCATGAGAAATAAAATTTTACAAGGCAAAAATGTAGGCACTCAATTTTTGTCAAATAAATTATTTGTAGGGTTAACGATTTGCGAGATATTCTCTGTTACTGGTTTGGATTTCCAAATACTTATAATTCTTACTTCCTCTACCACGTATGTAGTGGATAGAGAAGGTAGTGTAATTACACCCAAATATTTGATATCGAGAATTCACTAGAAATACTTGTTTTAAGGTTCAAAATAAAAAGTGTAAAAATGTAAACTTCTGTATTAATGTTGAAATAATATAAGTGTTATAAAATTATGAGAGGCCACTGTAAGAGCAAGCAGTCGAAACGACCAAAAAATATCTGACGTGTTGCACTCACATGACTTTCTCTACTCTTGTATAAACTATTTTTATAAAGTTTTATGTTTTATTCTCCATCTACTTCATATTATTCGAGATACCGAGATGTTAATCGTATTGCTAATTTTCTTGTAAGGGGAATACGGTAGACTTTAAGCGATAGTCAAATCTTTTAAGAGCTGGTTGCTATGTGGAGCATTCCATTCTCTTTGCATGTCCAGGACATAAAAAAACGAATAACGAATTCCCATTTGACAAAAAGTATGACTACTGAAAATTAAAACAAATAACAAGGAAATGGTTCAATGCACAATAAAAATGTATATGTATATCACATAGATTGTGTGTTTTAATGAGATGCATTTTTTGTGTACAAAAATTTTGTCTATCTCTTACTATTTGCGAATTATACAAAAGCCATTCAAAATGAAGAGAACTTTTGGGGACATTTCCAGAAAACTCATTTGTCATAAAAATATCTTAAACATGTGATATTTTAATCAAAATCGTTAGAGCCATTTCTGAGAAAATAAAAAAATTTCGAAAAATGTTCCATATAAAGGGTAGTCTGGGGTGGGGAGCTTTTCTTGAAAATCTTTGTTTCGCATCTTTGAAAGATACTGAACCTAAATACAAGTTTACCAAGATATCTACTTTTCGTTTTTGAGTTAAACTGTTCAAAGACATACATCCATACTGAGGGACCTTTTCTAAAATTACTTTTTTTGGATTCATGGGGCCTCAAAACATATATTACCGATGAAATCTAGGCAACAGATTTTTGGGTGGAATGCAATACTTCCCCTACTTACTATACGTAGTAGAGAAAGTAATAAGGTTTCGTGAGAATAGTTTATGGAACCTATACAAAAAATAAACGATATTTGTTAAAGAAAGTCATGTGAATGTAACATATAAGATTTTTAATTTTTCTATGTTGAATTCCGAACCACCTTATGCGTACGATGGATGCCTGAATATACATTTGCCAAGTTGTTTTGCGGCAAGTCTTTTGAAAAGTGCATAAATAGTACGTTACAATTAAGATTAGAGAGCTTTTGGGTGCTCATGCACCTTGAAAACAGTTACTTTTATAAGATATTTAGTAGTATATTATGTAAAATGTCCTGTAGATATTTCTTGGGTATTATTCTTTGTAGTGTTCGTGTAGTCCATGAAACATGCCGTGCTATTTACAGTAATTGCCTTAGTATGGGTATTGCTCATACGCACTACAATTTTATGCCATCGCGCAAATGAAAACTTTTGAAAACGCCAAGGCTAAGTGGTATTTCCAATTTAGAGGCACACGTTTTCTTGCTTGTTTTATTCAGGAAGCGCTGGTATAGGTGGAGCTACGAGGTGGGTAGACACTTAAACGGCGAGTGTAATACAGTTAATTACTAGGAGCAAAGAGGGACTGCTAAGTTACGGGACCATTTGAAAATGAGGGTAAGGGCGGTGTCTGGCCCCAAGCCATGCATCTTGGTTACCATGCTAAACGTTCCCCCACCCGTCACGCTCGTCACAACGAGGACCTCTCAACTGCCCATTTCCCTTTACCTCCATCCTTTATCCAGAATCGTTTATATCTGCTACAGGTAAAGGCGAAGGTTACAACATGTACACGTTGCCTACTGACTTAAGTATGTTCTCTCTCGAAACGATAGCTGATTTACTTGAACATAATTACACAGTATTTTCTGCATCATTTAACTAGATGGTTTGCTTTTCGCTGATTTACAAGTAACCTTTTAGGTATAAAAGTTACAAATTATGTAAATAACACCTATTATTATAAAAAAATCCATAGAAATGGAACTTATTCTTTGGCAAAAGCAAAGCTAACGCCAGTCACTGAAATCCCGTCTATTGTATATTCAATAAAATAAAAGTGAAATACAAATACTTTTTAAAAATGTTACAGAAACGGACAAGGAAACGCACCTTAAGCCAAACATGAATAAAACTTTGACAGAGCTTGCGATAAATAGTATATTTTGGTTATATTTTTAATCTTATGTACACTTGCATGTGGCATTTTATGCATCTTTTCGGTCATACTTAAAGCCTCAAGCGGCATAGTATAATAACGTATTTCTCAACGTTTCTCCCATTTTTTTAGCGTTTAAAATGTTCCAAAAGCCATAATTTTCGACCAGTTTGTTTGAACCTTTCAAGTAGTTTCTGTACACACGCACACACGTTTACAATGCTTAATTGGCTCAATCTTGCAGATAACTTTCTAAACTCACATTCATAAAACAGAGTGTATGATTTATATAAATGGAAATTGTCAACAGGACCACCCCAACACACTTTACCAATACTGAACCACCGTGTCAGGGACACAATCACAACTTTTCAGAATTGCTTTTGGGGCTTCCGGAAATCTCCAAAATATCTGAGAGGTGACTAGGCAGGCCACGAGTGCTTTTGACTCAGGGATCCTTTTACTTTCCCTATAGCAAGCCGTTTGCATTCCATCCAAAAATTCAATATGGAGATTTCACCGCAAAAACAAGTTTTGAGGCAACCTGAATAAAAAAGATCTGGGTGTATATGTGTGTTTGTGTATGCGCGCGCGCACATGTGTGTGGTGAACAGCATAACTCAAACCGAAAAGTCAGTTAAATACCACACTTAGGTACGAATGTGACACGAAGGTTTTCAAGAAAATTCCAGCCGTCCCAGACTACCGTTTACATGGAACATTTTCCTAAAATTTTAATTTTCTAAAAATTAATGATTTTTTTTATTTTGATTAAAATGCCATGTGTCTAAGATCTTTGCATAAGAAATGAAACCTTGAATTTTCCAGGAATAGCCTCTGAAGTCCTCTTCATTCTAAATGACTTTTGCATTACTGATAGACAAGAGATAGACAAAATCTTACTGCACAAAAAATGTAGAATTCGTTAAAGCCAAAACTAACTTTCTTGGAGTTTTTTGTTTGTTTCTTTTTTTGTTGTTGTGGAGTTAACCATTTTTAAAATATTCCTTGTTACTAGTTCGAATATTTAAAAAATTATACTTTTCTTAAAAGGAATTCATTCGTTTTTCTTTTTTTTTTCTTTTTTGTTTTCGTGGTCGTGTAAAGCGCATAGAATTTCAAAGCTATTAGATAGTGACTCGCTCTTTAAAAATGTGACTATCGCTTTACCTACTGCATCCTAAAACGAAATGTGCAAATGTGAATTATAAGCTTCTCTGGATTAACAAGAAGTAACTAGAATAATAAGTAGAGCCCGGAAGTTAGGCAAAATGCCTTTCCTATTTAGATGCATATAATAAACAGTTATATATAGATAAACGTGTTTCCGTACATTTAAGTGTGATAGAGGCCAGATTTTATTTTAACTTTTTTTTTTTTGCCCATTTTGGCTTCTGTTGCCTATTTTAAAGTTTAAAGCCTTATTTGCCGGATTTGGATCGTTATGGCTTTTTACTGTGCTTATTTAGAAATTTTAAAAAGCACATAAAGAATATAAATGAATAAAAGTGAAAAAACTGTTACACAAATAATAAAATGGCACTTTTACATTACAAAAATATTTACTGAAGATCTTGTTCCCTATAAATGCCTTTCGAAAATTTACCTCCTCAAACGATTCCTTTATAGGAATCGAAAGGAATGCAGGCACCTAACATGAAAAGGGCAACTAAAGCCTTGAAAGTTCCCTTCCCGAAATGTTCTATCTCACATGTCTAGCCCATGGGTTACACAGGATAGGCGAAGAAGTAGGAAGTTTATATCCTCTTGTGGGTAAGTTGGTTTCTAACACCAAGAAGATCTTACTAAAATCACCCTCCCGAATTCAGGATTTTAAGAACGTGGCACCAGAGCTCGCTTTACCATCACAGCCAGTTCTCAGCAAATGGGGAACCTGCATCTCTGCAGCCATATATTACAGCAACAATTCGACAAGATATGTGAGGTATTTGATGCTCTATCAGAAGACGAAGCAGCTTCAGTTCGCGAGTTTGTTGTAAGAGGAAGAACTGAGCAACGATCTGGCGTTTATAGCAGCACATTATAGTGTGCTACCGAAAACAATCTTTAAGTTGGAGAAAAAAGGTGATACACACACAGACACACACGCACACACGGACATGGTTCCAAAAATGTTTTTTTTTTTATTCAGGGAGTCTCAAAACATATATTTCCGGTGAACTCTCGTTATCCAATTTTTGGGTGGAATACAAACTTCCCCTACTTACTATACGTATTAGAAAAAGCTGATGTAGTACTCTCGCATGACTTACTCTACTCTTGTACAAACTATTTTTACAAACGCTTATTCTCCATATGCTTATGTTAATCGAGATGTTAATCTTATAGCTAATTTTCTTGTAGATGCAAGGGGAATATGGTAGTATTTAAGCGATAGTCAAATCTTTTAAGAGCTGGTTGCTATGTGGCGCATTTCATTCTCTTTGTATGTACAGGACATGAATAAGGAATTTGAGAAAAAGTATAAGTATTGGAACATTTAAGGGAATAACAAGCAATATCTCGAATATGGTTCTCAAGAAAAAAAAATGTATATGACAAATTGTGTATTTTAACGCGTACTACATTTTTTGTGTAGTAACATTTTGTCTATCTCTTATGGTTTACCAGTTATGCAAAAGTCGTTCACAATGAAGAATACTTTTGGAGACATTCCCAGAAAATTCAAGATATACATTTTATTTGGCATGAAAATATCTTAAACATATGATACTTTAATCAAAATCGTTAGAGCCGTTTATGAGAAAATTAAAATTTTCGAAAAATGTTCCATGTAAAGGGTAATCTGGGGTGGGGGGATTTTCTTGAAAACCTTTGTGTCGCATCTCTGAAAGATACTGAACCAAAATACCAAGTTTGGTGTTTATCCGACTGTTCGTTTCTGAGTTAAATTTTTCAATACCTATTTTCTCAAATGGGAATTTGTTATTCATTTTTTTTGTCTTGGATATGCAAAGAGTATTAATCTGTGGCAAAGGGAATGGTGCTGCACCTAGCAACCAGCTATTAAGAGATATGTATGTGCTTAAAGGCTACTGTATTTCTATATTGCCCTTGTAAATATATATTCCCCTTACATCTACAAGAAAATTAGCATAAGCAGATGGAGAATAAGCGTTTGTAAAAATAGTTTGTACAAGAGTAGAGAAAGTGATGTGGTGTAACACATCAGATTTTTTTTTTTTTTTTGTATTTGCGTTAAAATTACACGGGTGTATTTTTGTGTTTTTCATAATTAAGATTTCTGCATTTGTGGAATAGCTCATTAATTAGCATAATAAAAACAAACCAATTTTTTTCTTAAAAAATATTAAAGATAAATGCATGAAACTCTTAACTATGGCAGAGCAGCTTGTGACAAAATTTTGAAAATATTTAGATAAAATCTGCAACATTAAGAAATTGTATCTATAGGTAGATGCCCTTAATTGAGCAAGATGGCTCCTCGATAACGTGCGAGGCTCACATTCGGGAAGCCCCGGGTTCAATTCCCTTTGACCGTTCACTCTGATCTTGGGTTTCTTTGTGGATTTTCCTGGTTGGTATGGTGCATGCTGGGGTGATTTCTCTTTTGGATTACCATGTCATTAATTTCTTTCGCGGTGTGAGGCGGTACCGAACGGACGGCGATGATGCTTGCTCCAAGAAAAGAGTATTCCCCGTGGACGCCAGAGGGCTGTTTGGTTTTAAGGGTTGTTCATCACCCTCTGTGAACAGCTCCAGTAGGAAATGTTAGGGACTTATGCGCGTATCTGGGGAGTGGTAGCCACAATACGAGTATATCTATATAGGTCGCAGCGCGCGACGTGTCCCCCTCAGTTGTATAACCTATACCTATATGACCTTAGTATGGCTTCAGATGCACAGTGAAAAGTTAATGCCCATAAGAACATTTTCAGCCTAACAGACTTAAATGTGTTATTGAGCTCTGTGATGCATGCTATAGGCAATTAGGAAACTGATGCAAGATGCTACTCACTATGATGATGGACGAGTTCCTTTAACGTGAGCAGCAATTACGAGGACCACTCTAAAAGTTCCTGGCCTGACAAAAACAAACAAACAAACAAATACACACGATTTAAGAGAAATTATAATTATTGTTATATCATTATTACCTTGTGAATGAATACATATAGTTCTACACCTCCCAACTTTTTAATACCCTCAGTAAAATAAGATTTGTGGAACTGTGCTCTATCTCACTTCAGCTCGCTTGATGTGAACCTTCGTCCACCTAGCCATTTCTTCAGGTTTGTGAACAAAATAATCGCTGGGAGCCAAAGCCGGCAAATGTGGAACCACTTCGCAGCCAAGGTCACGCAGTTTTGCAGCAACAACTCACACGTGTGTGAAGTGCCCGAGCGCTCATCTTGAGTGGATGTACGACAACGCTCAAATTCAACAGCCGACTTTACAACCGTCGAAAATGAACGGAAACAATTCTTTAACGTTGAATCTAACTCCCTTGGTGGTATTTCTTTGCAGGTTCAACTCTTTAAACGAAGTACTTTATCATAGCTGGTATTTAAATGTTATCCATTTTATAGAAAATGTTAACATTAGTTTGTTTACACGAACGTCACGGAATAAGTGACTAAATTTACGCGTCTGAAACTTTACAATCTGCATCTAAAGGATGATACCTAAAAGCTATCATAGTAATTCGGCCATACTCACGACTTCTCTGAGTCAAGCTGAGGATTTTCAGAGCGTCCCTCGTGTAGTAAGTACTGTTAACAGTATTCGCGCGGCTGACTTAAAGACGAGAGCGAAAATGCGCTACCGTGGTTTCACAAATTTTCTCTCTGTTGTCGGATTTCTAGACTTTGTTTATATCCCCCTTATTATGTAGTCCAAATGTTTAAAAACGTAACCTGTAGCAAGCATAACCTTTATACTGTAATGTTCTCGAACTTCAAGCCAAATGAAATGTTAGTGGAACACCGACCTTTCGGCACGGCATCTCTCCCATCTTCAGGATGCTGAATGACTTAGGTAAGGCTGCTCTTACTTCGACGGGACAGATGTTAAACAGAACTTTGTTTTTATATTGCTTCATTTGTTGAGATTACTCGTGAATACGTGATTCTGAATACATCTTTCTCTGAAATAGAACCTTTGTAGTTTGACAAAGAATTAGTCTTGAATTCAGTTATCAACATTTCCATATGCTAAAGGTCTAAATGTATAGAATCACACTAATTTAATTTACTGCCTCATTCCGGTTATATTGTTACAGTTACTGAAATTACTATTTCTAGGCTTTTCCAGTAAACTTAAATGAACTCACAATTTGTGACCATGGATGAGTAGTTACCATATATCATTACTTAGTTTTTAATTGTCTTTATGCTTATAACGCACTTCCAAAACAGCAATTGTTACGTATTAATACCAGCTTTATTTTATCACTTTAATTTATTTATTGCCTGCTTTTTATACAAGGTAATGTTTTCAATGTTTTTTGTGATTTGATTTAAGTCTGCGGATTTTACATTATAGACTCGTGCAACCGGTCTCTGGTTCAAGAATTGCCCGTGTGATATGAATAACATTTCTATAGCATCTGTACACAGTCTCTACTTATTTCAATGGGCTACAGATCTTTTACCTTATTTACCTTAATTAAAAGTGACTTGAAAATCCTGCTCGTGTTTAAGGACAGAAAATATTCTCTTATTGAAGGAGGGACGCGAGAAAAGTTACTTGGTTTGTTGTTGTGAAAAGTATAAATTGGCGTGTAGAGGGGGAAGGAGCGACGTCTGGGCTAATTAGAAGGAAGCTCTAGACTTAATGAGGAGAGAGCTTCCCATCCCCCGTACAGCCTGCACTTTTCGAATACAGGTTTCATGAAAAACATAACACGCATATTGTGTATACTTAGCAGCGAGCTCTGGGTCTTATAATCCCTTCACCTTATGTTTCATACATTAGTCGCAAATATGAACACATTAATAAAAAAAATTTAAAATATTGTTTAGGTATACGATTTTTCGAAGTGTTTAATATAACCATCACAAATCCTTTTTTCCCTCTCCTTCCTTTCTATCTTTCTCTAACAATTTTCGGTTAGATATGTCTTTCAATTTAAAAATTAATGTTTACTCAGTTTATAAGAGGCGTTTGATTTCTGTTAAGTAATTTTTTTAATTGGCATAATACGGTGTCTATGGGTTCTTCTTTTAATATTTACATGCAGGATTTTTAAGGCACTAAGATAACACCTCTCTGCTGTTTATTTTTTAAATTTGAGTTCATGTGAAGAAATTATGCATAATTATTTTAAATAGAAATATTCCATTATACGCAAACCTAATCCACGCAATTAATGAAACAATATCCAAAATGTATTATTATAATTTTCGATGTGGGATAAATAACTGATGTAAACGTGCTTTATAGGCCTCAATGAAGGCAAAATGCGCATTTTCAAAATTTTGTTTTTAACTATCGATAGTCACCTTTCTTAAATGTAATGAATCATTAAAGTAATTTTGTCTATGTTTTGTGACATTTGTTCACGAAAACAGAAATACTGCATTTACAAGATTTTGAGATAAACTTTCTTCGTTGTTCAAACAAAACGAAGTTCTCCTGTTTTGAATTTGTTTTCTTTCTTTTATTTCCTGTGCAGTCTATCTGCTCTCTCGCAAACTCCGCAGCTCCGCAAACCTTCAGAACTCACTGTTGGTGATCGCTCTCTATCTGATTAGGATAATTCTAGATGTTGCCATTGTGAAACGCCTATTCACAAGATCACTATATACACACGTACAATTTCAATAAACTTTGTCAGTAATGAGTAAAAATGTGTACGAAAGTGAGACCAAATTTGAGAATATTTGGTATAAACTTTACGAAACTTGTCTGAGTCATAGTCATAAGTCAATCGCACTGGTTTATTTTATTCCCTGTTTTCTTAATATTATAAATAGACGATTTTCTGAAAAAGCTACCGTCTCTGCATTGACATTCAACTACAATATATCTTTTTGTGTATACAGTTTACTAGGTTAAATTATCAATTACTTAATGGGTTGTTTTCTCAGGTTAACCATTTTAAGTGGCAAATCTAGCCGAAACCTCGCCTTACAATGCATTTAACACTAGAAATAATGAATTGTTCTTTCACACAAGCCGCGTGTAGGTTAAAGTTGTAAAGGTAGAATCAGACTGAAAACAAATTTCTGGTGCGTTACACTCCCATGACTTTCTCTACTGTTGTACAAATTATTTTCACAAACGCTTATAATCATCTACTTCATGTTAATCGACGTAAACATTTGCAGAAACTTTTTGCTAATTTTCTTGTAGGTAAAAGGAGAATATGGTAGGCTTTAAGCGATAGTCAAATGTTTTAAGAGCTGGTTCTATGTGGAGCATTGCATTCTTTTTGGATGTCCAGGACATAAAAAGCGAATAACAAATTCCCATTTGAGAAACAGTATAGTACTGGAAAATTCAAACAACACAGAAGAAATGCATATTACATAAACTGTGTTTTAGCGATATCTACATTTTGTGTGTGTGTGTGTGTGTGTGTGTGTGTGTGTGTGTGTGTAAACATTTTATCTATTTCTTACAGTTTACCAGTTATGCAAAATCCATTCAAATGAAGAGGACTTTTGAGGACATTTCCAAATTTCAAGATATACATTCCATTTGCCATACAAACATCTTAAATATATGATATTTTAATCAAAATCTTTCGAGCCATTTTGAGAAATCAAAATGTTCCAAAACATTTTCCATGTAAATGGTAGTCTGGGGTGAAGGGATTTTTTTGAAAAGCTTTGTGTCGCGGTCTTTGAAAGATACTGAACCTAAATACCAAGTTTGAAATTTATCTGACTTTTCATTTTGAGTTATGCTCTTCACAGACACACAGGCGCACACATGGACCTTTTTTTTAAAAATGCTTTTTTTGGGTTCAGGGGGGCTAAAACATGTATTTTCGGTGAAATCTAAGTATCGAATTTTTGGGTAGAATGCAAAACAGTACGTCATAACAGGGATTTTCGCTTGGTGCCGCTGCTCAAACCATCTGAGCTATCATGGCAGCAAGCCTCAACTGATTTTATATTTTTCCCACTAATAATCAGTCAATTGGAGTTTTGTCACTAAAACCGCAGCCTCCATTCTTGCTTCATATTACACGCATTTCTGATCGTCTAGAATATAAACCATTTATCTCAACATTCTTCATTTGGTCACTCGCGTCTCGTATCCTGCAAATTCCTCTGGTCTACTAACCCGCACAAGTTCCTTTCCTCTTAGGATACATTTCAGCATTGATGCATGCTTTCTAAAGGAGCCTTAGTATTTATTTTACTTATTCCATTCTTCCCCATCTCAATATTTCAAATAATTCCTTTTTCGTTGCAACACCCAAGGTTGCTGTTGCTGTTCTCTGTTTGATTTCTTGATAACTGGTCAGGTTACTTATCGCACGTGTCCGAAGCACCTCACTTCAGTTTCAATTCACAAGGCACGTTCTTGGCGTTTCTTTCGATGACCATATCGCCTTGCGTTTATTTGCATGCCATACTCCTTACCGCCGTTATTTAACCCATTTAGTATATTCTTCGTCTGACTTGTCTCGTATTCCACTAAATCTTATGCAGTTTACTTATCGTCTTCTTTTTATCATTCCCCCCTCGTTCTGGAAACCACTCTTCATTAAACTCTCCAGGTATCTAGACTATGAACAGAGTGAATAAGAAAGGCCATCCTCGTTCACGCTTCTCTTTCTCCTTCTGTCATATCTCCTATCCGACTCTAAATTAGTAGTTTCACATGAAGGTTCATAAGAGTCTTTCTCTTTCAAGAATGTATAAAATATTTGGAATATTCTTTTGGAATTTTGCAGGCCATGCAAGTTCCTCCATCAATGGCCTTATCACTTAAATTTAGAGGGTTCCTATTACTTTGCACAGCCATAAAGCATTGTTTTATTGTGACACTGTTTTATTTGTGCTACAAACTCCCAAATGCAATTAACTACGTACTCAGTTATGTTTATAGCTTAAAAGGGAGCAAAGATGTGCAGCATGAAATTTTAACACGTTTCCAGAAAGCTTAAAAACCAGCTCTATGCTCTGAAATTAATTTCAGACTAGGAAAAAAAGTAATCTGAAAATCTAATGTATCACACAAATAATGCTTTTTCTACGCACTATATTTTCACTTATAGTTATAAATAATAGTTAATAAATAATATAAATAATAGTTTCACAATAAAAGCTATTTTCATGATAGATCTTTAAGCAGAAGTAATGTCAAGTTAAGCAATATGGGCGTGTTTATATCCACGATACAGAAAACAAGCTCGCTGTTCGCATATCTTTGGTCACCTTTTATTGTTAACAAACCTATGTGCTTTAGAAATGCTACAAGAGAGCTCTACCAGGTAAATATTTCACCAATGAGTATTTTAAAAATGGCTAATACAAAAAAAGAAAAGATGTTTTTCTAAAGATGCTTTTTAAGGGTAGTGGACTTCAAAAAGTGTATTCTCTTGAAATATCAATACTGAATTTTTGGGTGGAATATAATACTTCTCCTAGCATAGGTAAGTAGCAGAAAAATTATTACTATTATTATTATTATTATTATTGTCATATCCACTACAGTTACTCCTCAAATAGCAACTATGTACACGTGTTATCACTATTTTCCACCCATATTAAGATACGAGAAACAAAGGAAGGTTACAAGATCCAAACCGGAGAAGAAAAACATTAATACCGTTTTCGATAAGCAAAGTATACGCTGATACAGTTTGCCGTCAGTTAAGATACAAATTTATGTTAGTAATTGGCAAGGAGTTTGGCCAGTCGCTCGTTAGCACTGATGCCCGCGCATTTAATGTCGCGCGTCTGATGACATTTCGAGTGAAAAATAAAAGAGAGCAAGGATTTTAACGTTTAAAAAGAGCTTCTTAATGAAGTGTGGGTACAGCTCCTGAAGGTAAAGGCGACAGAGAAAAGTCTGATTGGAACGGATCAAAGCTTTTCTATCAGTTTGTTATTTAGGTACGTTTTAACCGCACTCATCTGACAGATTTATAAAACTGAATAATAATTGAACAATCTTATAATTGAATCATTATACGGTGAAAGTGGGAATATACTACACCTGCAGCTTTATGATTGTGCTTCATTAAATGAATAAGGTATTATCAACACATTTTTTCAGGAACTTTTGTTTTCGCTGATTTGAAAAATGTGATGCTGGAAAATAAGTATTTGCCTCATATTAGCTGTACGTAATACTTAACACCAACTAAGATAAAACAAATATTACCACGCCTAGTAGCGCCATTATGTCGTGGGCTGTTCAAACGACGTTTTCTATTGATGCACGAGTGAGAGTCTGTAATGCTACTAAAAAACGCGCCCGGTCGCGTTGATTTCAGAACTGGAAAAAGTCAACCCGAATCATAAGGATTCATATAATAAAACTCAGATTATTAAACAAAGGGCTATAAAGTATGCATTTTCTTAAGATCTTCTCGAAATTTATGTTGACAATTTGGAACCGCAGGTATTTAACTTCCCCGCCACCACAAACTTTGATTTTCTTGGCCTTAAAGAGGACGGGCGCACATTTTGGATAAAGATTAGAACTACTTCGTTCTTTTTTGAAGTCATTCCATGTTGTGCATTACAATGGTGCTGTCTCCAACATATACCTATACAAATACCTTAGCCACAACTGAGATACACTCATTTGTTCTCTGAAGAATGCGCAAAATAATCGCATATTTTATAGTTAAATTGGATAAACACCAAGTGTTATGTCTGAAACACAGTTCAAGCATGCAGGATGAAAGCTTTCAAGAAAATTCTCCCGTCCCAATCTACCTTCACATAGTAATATTTGTTATTTTTTATCTTCTCAAAAAATGCCTCCAAGTATTTTAATTGAAATACCATATGCTTTAAGAATTTAGTTGGGTGATAAAACACTGTTTTGGATTCTTTCTGATTAGTGTGTGAACTTGCCTAAATCCCGAATGAATTTTATATAGGTTTATATACATCTTAAGTTTACCCAGCTGAACTGTCATGTGGAATTACACACTATTTTACACGATTCTTCTGGTTTTTCCGCATTCCTTTGGCACTGTCCTACTACAATTTTCTGTATATTGTTTTTCTGCACCTTAAATATAAAATGGGTGTTCATTTCAAAATGTACCATGACATGCAGTATGACGTGACTTGCTAGCCACTGAGTCTAGAATTCAATCCCCTTAGTATTTCCACAGAAATGTATGACACGTTCGTCGGATAAGTTGCCTAGCAAGCATGGCGTTAGGCCTGAGCGTGAGATCCTTCCATGACACAGCAACAGACGGTGATCTGTACGGTATGTGTCCTACCATCGATAGTCGATATCCAAGGTTCGTGAATGTTGTAACCGGGGTACTTGTAACATTGCTAGTGTAAGACAACATGAATTTATCAAAAGAAACTGTTGTGAATGTTAACAGAAACATCTGTGCGGAAACAATAGGCATTGGTAGAGTTGTACAAGAAAGACTAACATGTTTGATCGTTTAGTTTATTTTACGTTTGTGCGTGTGGCATTGCGAGACCCGTTACTTGGTCTAAGTTTTATGACTAATGTGAATCATAATGCCTAGTAAGGAAAGGGGCGTGACGTTATATAGGGTATTTCAACAAGACTGTCCTATCTTTGAACTTAAATAACACCCGTGCTCTAACTGATAGAGGTTTATTTCTTTTTTTATTTTGGAACATAATTAATGTCATTACGTGTGGAAGAGAGTATCAGTTAAGTGACGGCCGCGACTTCGTTGGGTTGCGCGTATACGGTTGACCCAATTTTCAATGACAGAAGAACGTAAATTAGGTCAAACTTCACGAACAACACGCGTGATATTATTCATAAGACCATTTACTGTTTCTAGCTTGTTGACATAAACTCGAGATTTAACATAACCCCACAAGAAGTAATCCAACGGCGTCAAATCACATGACCTCGGGGGCCAGTTAACATCACCACCGCGGGAAATGATGAAATCTCTGAACTTCTCCTTCAAAAGATCGATTGTTTCGAGAGCAGTATGACATGTGGCACCATCTTGCTGGAACCACATGTTTCTGAGATCCATACCATCCAATTGAGGCCAAAAATAGCTCCATATAAGAGCCCGGTATCTTTCTCCATTGACAGAGCTTCTCCATCTTCATCATGGAAAACTATGGACCAATGATTCCACCATACCAAAATCCACACCACACAGTAACATTTTGGAGATGAAGTGGTCGTTCGTAAATCTGCATTGGATTGTGATTGCTCCAAAAGCGGCAATTTTGTTTGTTAACACAACCATCCATCCAAAAGTGTGCTTCGTCACTGAAGATGATTTTTCGACAAAAATCCGGGTCAGCTTCCAATTGCTCCATAGCCCAGTCAGCGAATAAACGGCGCAACCTATGGTCGTTAGGCTTTAGTTCTTGAGTTAGCACCATTCTGTAAGCGTGAAACTTCAAATCCAGATACAGAATTCGCTAAGTTGTGCTCGGCGAAGGCCCCAATTCTTGCGCTCGATGAGCAATTGATTTGTTTCCGTTCTCGCGTACACTCTCACGAACGGCGCCTATGTTTTCGTTGGAGCACTTACGTCGATTACGTACAGGCGTTCTTTGATCGCTGACAGAACTACTTCTTTCAAATTTATCGATCAAATACCGAATCGTTCTCTCGCGGGGACGATTTTGCACACCGTAAAGTTTACGCAATACACGGAAGGTTTGGCGAACAGATGATCTATTTTGATAATAAATTTTCACAATTTGTACGCGTTGCTGAATGCTGTAACGTTCTATGGCTATTTGTCAATAACAACTGTAACCACATGAAAAAAAATTACTGCTGTAACTCAATAATAACGGCAGATATTACATGTTAAAGATACGACACTCTTGTTGAAAGACCCTTTATAATACGTATTTGTGTACATCAACCACAACTAAAATCAGAAATCGATTATTGGAATAAAGGCGCATCTCTCAGGTTGAATCGTCCAACCAAAACATCTACTTATTTCTACAAGGAGAAAAAGAAAGAAAAAGAGAACTTGTGGCAATTTCAATATGTTCAGACTCCTGTTAGGGAAATAAAGCGGTTTCACATTGGTCCCAAGAGTGAACTATACACCTCCAAAAATTGCCTCGTCCGTTCAGTCATGCTGTGGTAGGTTGGTCCAGCGTTGAAGACATGTAAACAACTCAGCGTCTTAAACCCCTCGCCATTACTCCCGCACTTGATAGGCAAGTTCTCAGCCACCCGTGTATTACAGTATGGCCTTCCCCTTAGAGGTGACACTCCCTTCAAAAAATCGACTCAAATCACTGACGTCATGATGCAGATTGCAATGAACACTCGGTATATATTGGTGTGTTAGATTTGATTTAATGATTGCTCCTTGTAATACTTATGTTTACTCACTGCAGTTAGGCATGAAATACTCGACAAGAAACAAGCAAACAAGTAACACTGAACTACATGATGTCACAATACCAACTCCATGGAATTAATTGTCTTCCACAAATCCCGACTGTGGTGTTGAATTTTTCAATCGTCTCATTCTACCTTCCCAACCTTGACGTACAATGGCTTGTGCGGAAGAACAATTAATTCCATGAATTGACCTAATAGAGGCTTAACTATGAAGCCCGGGACTTAAAGTACTTACGTCATTGTAAGTCACCATTGGGGTATGTCATCTCAAAACAATTTGAGACCTCCTTGTGGTTTGGAAATCGGGAGATCCGCGGTTCAAATCCCGGGTATTGCATTGAATTTTTTAGTCGTCTGATTCTATCTTTCCAACACTAACTTCAAGTGTCTCATATGAATATCCTAGAGAAATATGAATTTATAGATTCGCGTTTACAGGACTCGCCACCTTTTATTGCTTATTCTGGTGTGTAGTATTCAGCATATTTTAATAACACGTATGCTGATTTATTATTTTCCGAATTAAAAGTTTGAGCTCATCTTCAGCATATATAAGCGCGATTGCAACACTTTTTATTCCCTTCATTTTCAAGCTATTTCGCCAACATAATGTAGAGACGGCATATGTTAGTTGTATGCCACTTACATTTATCTGGGTTACTCCTGTATTAATAAATGTTTTAAGTCCTTAAATAAAGTGGAATTAAGCATGTATTTCAATAATTGAATGTAAAAGGAAACAAATTAGATATCAGATTGAATACTTAGTTAAGAATAAATAATTGGAAACAAACCCTACTTAAAGCTGAATCTGTAATGCACATTTCACTGAGGATGTTAACGATTTGCTGCATAATCCCTATGAGTAGATTTTAAACTCCAATTAGAATAAATCTCATCTATACTCTATATAAATGGTCTTTCAACAAGAGTGTCCTATTTTTAACATGTAATGGCTGCCGCTGTTATTCAGTTACAGCAGTCATTTTTTTCATGTGGTTGTTATTGACAAATAGCCATTGGACGTTGCAGCATTCAGCAACGCCTAGAAATTGTAAAAAATTATTATCAAAATGGATCATCTGTTCGCCAAACCTTCCGTGTATTGCATGAAGTTTACGGTGGCAATAATCGTCCCTGCGAGAGAACGATTCGCCATTTGATCGATCAATTTGAAATAGGTGGTTCTGTCAGCGATCAAAGAACGCTTGTACGTAATCGACGTAAGCGTTCCAACGAAAACATAGGTGCCGTTCATGAGAGTGTACGCGAGAACAGAAACAAACCAATTGCTCATCGAGGGCAAGAATTGGGGCTTTCGCCGACCACAACCTGGCGAATTCTCCATGTGTACTTGAAGTTTCACGCTTATAAAATGGTGTTAACTCAAGAACTAAAGCCCAATGACCATAGGTTGCGCCGTGTATTCGTTGACTGGGCTATGGAACAATTGGAAGCTGACCCGGATTTTTGTCGAAAAATCATCTTCAGCGACAAAGCACACTTTTGGATGGATGGTTTTGTTAACAAACAAAATTGCCGCTATTGGAGCAATGACAATCCAATGCAGATTTACGAACGATCACTTCATACCCAAAAGGTTACTGTGTGGTGTGGATTTTGGTATGGTGGATTCATTGGTCCATATTTTTTCCAAGATGAAGATGGAGAAGCTCTAAATGTCAATGGGGAAAGATACCGGGCTCTTATAAGGAGCTATTTTTGGCCTCAATTGGATGGTATGGATCTCAGAAACATCTGGTTCCAGCAAGATGGTGCCACATGTCATACTGCTCTCGAAACAATCGATCTTTTGAAGGAGAAGTTCAGAGGTTTCATCATTTCCCGTGGTGGTGATGTTAACTGGCCCCCGAGGTCATGTGATTTAACGCCGTTGGATTACTTCTTGTGGGGTTATGTTAAATCTCGAGTTTATGCCAACAAGCCAAAAATAGTAAATGATCTTATGGATAACATCACGCGTGTTATTCGTGAAGTTGGACCTAATTTACGTTCTTCTGCCATTGAAAATTGGGTCAACCGTATACGCGCAACCCAACGAAGTCGCGGCCGTCACTTAACTGATGTTCTCTTCCACATGTAATGACATTAATTATGTTCCAAAAGAAAAAAAAACGAATTAGACCTCTATCATTTAGAGAACGTGTTTTATTTAAGTTCAAAGATAGGACACTCTTGTTGAAAGACCTAATATAAAGAGAAAAGTAATAGGAATTTTTGTTCGCGAACTATTCATCCGATATGATCATTTCTTCAAATTTGGATACCATAAGCCTCTGCGTCTAATATAGGCTAACGTTTGTAACATATTTTATTATTAAAAAGGAAAATTCCACAATAATATGAAATGTTACATGCACAGCACACAGAAACAAATGTCTATCTGAAACACTCTCATATTCAAGGATGTGCGCTTATCCTTGTAGCAGAGCAACGACATGTGCACGACGTTTTAGGTGATTTAAAGTTTATGGATTGAGTGGCTGCAGATTCTTTGAGAAAACATCGATGAACATAACCGTACATTAAATTCTGCACAAATACAATGAATATAGGAGCAATGTGAACCCTGGTACACAAACAAAATGTCAAAATGCGCCGTACTTTATAGCGTAAAAATAAAGGGAGCAATGCGGTGCAAAATTATATTCCAAAAATCCAATGCATACAAATCGTTTAAGAGGTTAACATGCATCTAGCCACGTATAGTGGAATTGTACGATACTATAATTCCAATATGCTGTTTAGATTGCTCTTTTGGATGAATTTTCCTTTGAAATGTAATTGAATGTGCGCTCGCAAAAACCGGGCTAACCGTCATTTTATCAGAACAGAAGAAGTCAGCCTTTGAAAATGACTATAAAACAATTCGCTCACAGATTCTAGCACACGTAGAAATAATATAGCAGTACAGCCATCTCACACAGTTGCACCATCTTCGCGGTGCCAAGTGAGCCAAATTTTGCTGCAACAAACTGGCCTGTCTTCAATAAACTTCATAATCTTGTAAATCTTCATAATTTTTTAAAACATTTTAATTCTATGTTAATCATAAATTTACAAGCTGTGTGTCTAAGCACACAGATTTCCTTAAGGTTAGCCGAACTCAGAGAGGATGGATTGAGTTTCTGCAGTAGATCGAGGCATGTAACTTATGTTTTTCTTTTTTAATTTGATGCGAGCATTCATTCAATTATTAATTTTGATAAAAATGTGTGATATTTGTAAACTGGAATTATTAAGATGATTTTGTGTTATGTCAGTTCCTTTCTTTCATTTATTCCTCCAAATAGTGTATATATCAGGAGGCTAACAGAGCAGAAGGCATGATCCCTACATTTTCCAGGTTGAAACCCACCGGTGGCAGCTAGAGCAACCGACTCCCTTCCCCCAACAGAAGACTGGAGACCACTCCATTCCGGGGACGAAGTGATACAGAGAGCATCCTTTTTCCCTGCCATGCTACGCAGAGACTACCGCCGATAGATACTTGCAACCCTGAAACAACCAAGTAGATGAAAGGTGAAGTGAAATGAGTGAGGAGGTGAATGGAGGGACAGGAAATTCGGAGATGTAATTAACTTTCCCAGCATCCACCTAGCGACCCGAAGAAACTCCCAAAAAACCCATGGATCAGGAAGCTCGGCCGCGAGAATCTAACCCACGACCTCCCGAATGCGAGTCATACGCGATATGGTGTGCGCCACCTCGCTCGATTATCTTCATTTAAGTGAGTGATTTCAAGCAAAAAACGAGTTTTTCCTCCATGCGTTGGTCTTGGATTGAGTAGTTAGTAAAAATATGCACTGAGCGTGTACCAGAAACGTAACAGCATGCAGTTAATACGTTGTATTCATTTACTTTCAAAACAGAGTAAACGATACAAATCTTCTGTTGAAGCTAAAATAACCCATTGGAACGTCTACCATTAACAATACTGTTTTTCAACATATGACCTCCTTTGTCGACATTTCGAGCTACGTAAATGGCTTGCTTAATAGGCATTTTCCTACGTACCTTGGCACTGTTGATTGAACCCGCGACCTAAGATCAGAAGGCTAGCGCCTAACCAACTGAGCCACCCAGACCAACACACACACCATCAACAAAATGGTTATTTTTTATCCTGCTGTTGTAACAGCAAAATCACGACTGACTTGAAGCACTTCGGCAAGGGCGATTAAATTTCGTCGGTTTGGAGAATCTAGCAAGACAAAGTTATCGATTCTGTTTTTGATATAGGAGACAGCAAATTAGGCGGCTAATGAAACTGATTCCATTGCTGATACAACGCAAAAGAATATCCATGCGGGCGAAGCCGCGGGTAAAAGCTAATTAATGCAGAAAAACAAAAGCATTCTGAAGTGAAATGTCGTAGCATTACAATAATATTGTTTTCCATAATTCTAGTTTTTAAGTTTTATCGTCATATGTATATTATAGTTTTCGCCGTTACCGAGTTCTATTCCATTTGCATGACAGATCATTGATCACTCGATAAGAATGTCTTTAAGTTGGTGTGATAGAATTACAAAAAGAGAATATATGTTTCTCGCCTTCTGAAACCTCGTCAGGCAAAGTCAACGATAAGCCACGATGTACAAGAGGAGATCCATTATTGTAATTAAAAGTTGTTTCACGTTAACTTTGCGAGAATGTGGCCTCAAGTAATTGTCCCGTAATCATCATCAATATATCCAGAAGAAATCTTTTCCTTTTAGCCTCGAGGAACATGGCAAAGGGAAAGAAACAAGAGGGCTTGGCCCCTCTCCCCTGCGCCTCCTATGTAAACTTTAATAAATTAATGTTTGTACTACCAGTTACAATACAATGGTACAAGAGGAAGCCTTTCTGGGCCAAATTGACCCGCAGGGCAATTAATTATAGCGTCTGCCCAGTTACGTTATTTCAGACTAACGCACAAAAGGGAGCGTAGCGGTGTATAGAGGTTTTGCTATTAATGGCAAAACTAACTTAATAAACAGGATTTATTCAGCTGGGAGAGGGAGAGTTAGCTGTTTGTGCGGAGTAGCCGGTAGAGGCCTGCACGGGACAGCTTCAATTGTAACACAACAAAAGATCACAAGCTTCCACTAGTCACGGTCGTAACAAAGTAATTTGCTACAAGGGTTTGCCTTTATACTCAACCAGGTAGGTATCTCTGCATTACGTTACCTCAGACCCTCTTTTCGTGGCATGTGACGAGGAGCTTATAGAGACACCGTGTGCCGCTATTGTTTTATGTTAAAGAGTTAAAAGGGAAACGGGTAATTACTCTTCAAATACCTTGAGGCCACCGGACATAGTCACTGAGTTGTAAAGACTTTACTGGCCACGGTTTGAATTTACGATAACAACCAAGCTTCATATTTTTACACTCTTTTGTGGCTAGCAAAGGCAAAGTTAAAACACCGGATCCTACCTTACACAGTGCTTCAGTATATACTAGGGTAAGTCAATAAATAAAAGCTGTGTGCTGTGTTAACGAAGTGCTAAAAATTCACTGTAGTGTTTATATTTCGTTTGCGCCGTTCCCGATGTTCTCTTTCTGCAGAAGTATACTATTGTTCTAAGATATTGTTGTATGTTGCAAATATTTGAAATTAAGCTGATATAAATACTTGTAGCTTTATCCCGGAAATTTTACTTGCTTCTATAATATATTTAACATTATGATTTAATATATTACTTACCTTATAATTAACTTGGTTAATTTACTGCAACCTGGTAATTTTGGACAAAACTGTTATATATTTATTAAGCAATTTCCATCATTGTGACGGAAGAAACAGCAGAGAAATTTATTAATTTACGATAATTACTTTACCGGCAATTTCTTCTGTCATTAAGATTTGTGGATCACTGAATCAAAATACCCAGGTTTACCTATGTTATTTCTAGTTCATTTAAAGCCATGCTTGCAAGTAGGCGGATTATCAAGTTGAAATAATTTTTAAATTTTCACTTATGATATTTGGCGTATTGAAATCGCATCGATACAGTTAGGAAGATTATCAATAGGAAGTCATTCTACAATTTGACAGACTTCCTGCTTATCTTAGGTTCCAACCTCGAACCACTATAACAATCGCATAAGTTCGTTAAAACTGGTTATTATTCCTCTCTAGACGTTCTGCAATTTGACTACTTATATTTGAGGCTTCGAAATAAAGTGTGCTCAAGCAAAACTTGAAATTCTGTAGTTTCACAGAATAAGTATGTTTTTCACATAAAGTGTATAAAATGTCAGTAACAGCTTCAACAATACAAGCACCAATATTAAACAAGAATATAAACAATTGGAGCTCTTTACTTAGCTACGTATATTAATGGAATTAATTGTTCTTTCACACAAGCCGTGTGTTGGACCGGGTTGGAAAGGTAGAATCAGATGACTGAAAAAGTCAATGCCATAGCCGGGATTTGAACCACGGATCTCCCGGTCTCCGTCCGATTACTCTAACCACTGAGCTACCATGGCAACATGCCGGCACGCCATTGAGATTTCCTTGTGGTTTACCGGGAAAAATGCGAGTCAGCTGGAGAATGCGAGCTCAGTGGTTAGAGCAACCGGACGGAGATCCGTGATTCAAATCCCGGCTATGGCATTGAATTTTTCAGTCATCTGATTCTACCTTTCCGTATATTAACTTTAAATAAATAGTGACGATCTGTATACTTTTTCTTACAGATAAAGTCACAACTCTTCTACAACATAAAGACCATTTGAAATTAGGCTTTTTTCAAAATGCTATGAAGAGCTTATGTGGCTTTGCATTTGAAAATTGCTTCAACTGGAGCCGAACGCTGTCAATGACTCATTTCTGACCTTATTTTCAACATCTAACAAATTGTTCCACAAATTGTTTGGAACGTATTCATTTCTTTTTATAGCATTTTTTTAATGTTTCAATTATACCCCGCCTTTACCTTTGGAGCATATTGTCTATCGGCAATGGTGTTAACTCGTATATACCGTGGTTAGTTGGTTTTTGTTTGTTTCTGTGGGTTTTACATTATATCACTCACACATTCACGCTCCCACTCATACCTCCAGACTCTGGGGAGGATAGGAAATAATCTTGGCTAGAGAAAAATTCCCACCTTACCCCCAGTCGGAAATCGAACCGGGACCCCTCGGTGCAGGTGCTCTACTGGCTGAGCTACGGGGCAAGCCCGTTCATAGTATTATTTTCGTCGTAATTTAAGCTACATCCTAAATACTGAAAGTGAGACACTTGTTCTATTATACTGACTTGTATCATAATCTTTGATCTTATAGGATAGCTACCTTGGAATATCAATATATTCATAGAAGTCAATGGGTATTTAGATAAAATTTCGGTACCGAGCGAGATGTTTCAGGTAGTAAAGCCTGCAATTGGCATTGTGGAGGTCACGGGTTCAAATTCCAAGCATACGTCAATCTGACTTAGGTTCCTTCGTGGTGTCTGTCAGTTTTAGGTACCTACCGGATTGGATATACAATAACAGGACCCAAATCTTCATATACAGAACAAAATAAATATGCATAGAAAAGACAAGAGGAACAAGAAGGTGACTATACAAAAAGGACAATTTGTCAAGCATCACATTAACTATGTTGCACCCAAAAACAGCCAAGTTGCACAATCCCAAGAGTTACACTCCGCCAAAATGCAACAGCAACAAAATAGATGGACAGGAAGGCGACTCGGTAACTAAGAACATCTGCCTGGCATACTCTGACTCAGGTGAACTAGTGAACCAACAGTAAACGTCGCTATAACATTAAACAATTAAACAAAAAGCAAACAAAAGCAAAAAGTAGTGCAACGGGAATAAATCAGCGTATAAGTATGACACATTTAACATATTCTTACATGTGACTAGTATAAAATACATGAATTATATATGATTAGAATCGTTGTTCTAACATTCTATGCCGTGATTTATGTACAGTGCCATTGATTCTACCCTGTGTGACTGTCTGGAAACAAGCTATCGGGTGACAAAATCACAAGTAAATAGCGTTCACACTCCAATCACATTAGAATGTGTTTAAATCCTTCTGATATTAACAAAACTATTAACATACAGTAATTCTTTCTGTGAACTTGTTGCAGTTTCCTTTGTTATATTATTTTATTATTTGTTCTTATATACAATGTGGATTATAATGGTAGAATTATCTTTCACTTCGCTCCACCATTACACATTGTTTCAGCTAAGTTAAGTTCCAACCGAACCTGACTGTGGTATTTACCGAGAAGCTGAATTTCAGAGGAGTCGACTATTGGGACATGTTCGTAACATGAGAGCTGGCGCGCTTCAGCGGCACATCCCAAAATTAATCACACTTTACATATCGCCACTGGCTTACTGAAGATGTCTGATGCAGCAATGGCTTGCGCAAACTTCCATCCGATTTCTGATTTGTACTTTGTTGTTTTTGTTCAAATTCGTTCATAGCTTAACATGAAGGAAACAGTTACCGTGCCGTAATCCTTTTCTTCCGTGAGTGAATATCGCTAATGTCAGCTGCAAGAAGTTAAGTCTTTTTTCTCCATATTCGTTGCGAAAATTCTGTACTCAACTTTGCCTACAGGATAACCTCTCAGTCATACCAGGTAGCAAATCAACTAATAATTACTTCTTAGTTTAAGAAAAATTAAAATTACTATTATGAAAACAACATATTGTTTATTTCCATTAATTTATTATGCATCATCATTAACCTAACTTGCAATGGATTATTGAGTTCCTTCAATATACAATATTTCCAGGAATAAGTCAACTTTAGCTGTTCTTTTGTCTAATACTTCTTAACTCTGGATATTTTCCGAATTGTTTCCGATTAAGCTATGCTTCCCCTTGCATACTCTAATATCCAGAGCAACCTTATCTTTAATTTCTTCCTGTTATTTTTATACTTTGACTGTACACGTTCTACTTAGATGTACTACTCAATGTGAGCCTATTTCTGCGAACCTGATGGAAAACTGAAAAGATATTCGCTGTTGCTAGATGGTTTCAGAACATGTGCCGTTTTTATATGCAATTTTGTTCCTGGCAAAATTGAAGGAGTAACTTTGATGGCTTAAGGATATTCGCGTACACGACAAATCATTATTTTTATTTCCCACGCAGTGTACACATGTACGAGTATTAGCATTTTAATAGCCCTCAAAATCGGAAACGTTCTCTGCTGATTATATTGGTTATATGTAAGAGACTGTAATCTGTCTCATCTTCAATTTAACCAGCCTTCGTTGAACATATTTTTGTGAGCATACATTGGAATGGTGTGGCTTGTATCTGATAGCTGTTGCTCGTTGCTTTAACTTGGTTAAATGTTGAAAATGGACCTGTTTTTGTATTACTTTCTCTACTACGTATAGTAAGTAGAGGAAGTATTGTATTCCACCCAAAAATTCGACACCAAGATTTCACACGAAAATATATGTTTTGAGCCCCCCTGAATCCAAAAAACGCATTTTTGGAAACATGTCCGTGTGAGTGTGTGTCTGTGTGTCTGTGAACAGCATAACTCAGAAACAAACAGTCGGATAAACACCAAACTTGGTATTTAGGTTCAGTATCTTCCAAAGATGCGACACGAAGATCCTCAAGAAAATTCCTCCACCCCAGATTACCCTTTACATGGAACATTTTTCGAAAACTTTGATATTCTCAAAAATGGCTCTAACGATTTCCATTAAAATATCATATGTTCAAGATATTTTCATGACAAATGAAATGTATATCTCGAATTTTCTGGGAATGTCTCCAAAAGTATTCTTCATTGTGAACGACTTTTGCATAACTGGTAAACCATAAAAGATAGACAAAATTTTACTGCACAAAAAATGTAGATCGCGTTAAAATACACAATTTATGTCATATGCATTTTTTTGTTGAGTGAACCATTTTCGAGATATTGCTTGTTGTTCCCTTAAATTTTTCAATACTTATTTTCTCAAATGGGAATTCGTTATTCATTTTTTTTGTCTTGGATATGCAAAGAGTATTAATCAGTGAAAAAGAGAATGGTGCTGCACATAGCAACCAGCTATTAAGAGTAATTTCTATGCTTAAAGGCTACTGTATTTCTATATTGCCCTTGTAAATATATATTCCCCTTACACCTACAAGAAAATTAGCAATAAGATAGTCTGCAAATGTTTATCTCGATTAACATGAAGCATATGGAGAATAAGCGTTTGTAAAAATAGTAGAGAAGTCATGTGAGTGTAACATATTAGATTTTAGTTCACTATCAATGCTTTTTCTTGCAACTGAATTTCTCCCAAGATACCTAATCTATGACTCAGAATTTGACGGATGCTTATTTGGATGACCGATTTTCGGATATTCGATGTTTTACCATTGTTTGAGCATTCATTGACACATAGTACTTTATAATTTGGAATTTAAGTCTGCTAATTTAGAATCCGACAATAAGTCATTCAATTCCTATAATTTTATAACTGGTTTCCTTTCTGTAGTTATCTCAAGCTATAATGTGATGATAATTTCTTCAGTGCACATTTGCTAAAACTAATAAATAATGCTGTAGCCATATTTTTGTACCGACTCTGCTCTAAATTCACCATTTAATGTGTACCTGCTGTTGTATTTGTACTTGTATTATCATCAGAAGTATGATACTGCATCAATTGCATGCATATTGCTACCATCACCTATAAGCAACATGAAACAAGTACTAACGGGACTGGAGATGAGTCAAGGATGGCCTTCACAGCAACACCAGTATCCCATTCGTTTACTCTCTTGAAAACTTTACCCTTTTATGAGCACCTTGTACCGTGAAAGAGACTGCTAACGGACTTAAAATAAAACTGCTACTTGTTCGTTAACCAGTGGACTGAATGCTCAGCATCTGTCGCCAATTTGCAAATGTAATCTTTTTAATTTTGGTAAGTTCAGCTCGAGTTCTGAAAGTTGCCAATTACAGTAATGAACTTGATTAAGGCAATAATAAGCAGCAGTGCCGTTTAGACGCGACATTATTCATGATTTAATTGGGCCCTTTGTGCTCCGTAATGATGCTTCAGAAATATTTTCAAAGTAATGTAACATTAGTTTACACAAGTACTTTTCTTATGTGGAATGAAAGAGACGCATCCCTTTTTTAATGAGCTAAATGTTTTTGTACACAGAAGCCCTCCTGCCTTGCCGTGTATTGCAACTAGAGGTGGCACGCTTTAACGATCAAGGTAAGGCAAAACTTGTATCCACAGTCTAACTTAACTGAATCTCGTAAACTCAGTTGCAATTACCAACTATTAAAACGTAAGAGAGTGAAAGTCAATGCTTTATCAAAAACTTGTAACACCTCCCTCTTACAAATGTATAGGTACGCAACTGCTTTACAAAACAGGGGCAGTTACTTAAAACTTCAAGAAAAGTCTGTGCTAGAGCAGAGCTTAAACTCTTCTCCTTACTTGTGGACAATAACACAAGTAAAATCATTTTTATTTTCGATAGGAGAGTCGTCGCGATACATATGTTTCATTAGATTTTTTTCAATAATGCTTTCTTTATTAAGATTTGTATAAGCGACTAAATGCACCTGAAAAAACTATATAATTTTGTGTATTTTGGAAACATTTGAATGAATTCCATTAGCACATTCCGTAAGTTTCGCTGAATAGATTTTGAGAAAATCAATAAAAAAATTAACAGTTCTTACAAATACTAATTTTAGAATAGCATTTCTTTTATTGTGAAACTCAGCCTAATACCGTCGTAATTTAAAACGTAAATTATCACAATAGATTTCATTAATTGGTAATATCATTTTCAGGCAATACATCTTTGAAGGGAAAAAGAAATATGTTCATTGCAGATGCAAGAAAGTTTGAAAGCATAAGAAAGAATTTAAAGGTATAACTATATTGAAATCGAATATTTTACCTGCATTATAGGTACAAAAATATGATGCGAACAATTTTCATGACTTTTTCTACCCTTTATCGTTTATTAATGGGTATTCTATCTATTCTTACTAAAGCTTATTTCTTTGTCTACTACATTTTAATCCAAATACGAGTAAACCTTTCGAGAAATAGCTGTTTTACACATTTCGGTATAAATACAAAGATATAAGCAACTGTCAAATGTTTAAGAACTAGATGTTATACACTGACGTTAAAATTCCATACTGTTTCCTTACAATCGCGAGAAACAACTGAATGTTGACAGGACTTTAAAACAATGGCAAGTATTGAAGAATTCGCACCATTAATAAAGGATATCTCATAAATTACTTATGCCACAAAAAGTTATTCGAAATAAATTGAGATGTGCATTTTTTGTGTAGTACGTTTTCCTTTATCATTTTACGTTTACCAGTTATATACGAACAATACAAAATTCCTTCCGAATAAAGATGACTCACAAGCTATTCCCAGAAAATTTAAGCTACATACTTTATTTGTCATGTGAATATATTTAACATATGGTATTTTAATCAAAATCGTTACAGCCATTTTCCAGAAAATAACAAATTTCGAAAAATGTTCCATGTAAAGGGTAGGTGGAGGTGGCGGGATTTTCTTGAAAATCTTTATGTCGCATCTTTGAAACATAGTGAACCTAAATATCAAGTTTGGTATTTGTACGACTTTTCGTTTTTGAGTAATGTTGTTCACACACACATAAACAGACACACGTGAACCTTTTGTCTAAAAATGCTTTTTTTTGATTCAATGGGCCTCAAAACATGCATTTCCGCCGAGATCTCGTTATCGAATTTTTGGATGGAGTGTCATACCTTCTCTACCTACTAGGTATGTAGTAGAGAAAGTAAAAATATCTGTTATGTTACATTCATATGACTTTCTCTAGCCACATGGCTTGTTTTTATATCTCTACTACAAACTATTTTTACGAAATATTTTACTTTCTTTACTAGTTACCTACAAGGAAATAGAGGAAGTATTGCACTCTAGCCAAAATCCGATGACGAGATTTCGCCTGAAATACGCGTTTTGAGAGCCCCTGAATCCAAAAGAAGCATTTTTAGTAAAATGTAGTGTTGTCACTCTGTGTGTCTGTCTGTGAACAGAATAACTGAAAAACGAAAAGCCAAATCCCTTCTTTCCAGACTACGCTATATTTCCATGACAATTAAAACCCATATCTTGAATTTTCTGGTAATAGCCTGTGAGGACCTCTTCATTCTGAATGAGATTTGTATAACCGGTAAACGGACAAAATGTATCCACAAAAATGTAGATCTCGGTAAACGACACGATTTATATCAAGCAAAAACTTTTTGTTATTTTAACCATTTCCGAGATATTCTTTGTTGTTGGTCTGAATTTTCAAATACTTATGCTTTTTTTCTTCAAGTAGTAAGCCGCTACTCGTTTTTTCTCGTGGTTGCAAAGAGCATCGAATTTCAGTCATCACTTAGTGGACCGATTTTTAAAAATCTTGACTATCGCTTTAGGCTACTGTGTTTTTCTTATGCCTACAACGGGGTACGCGATGAAGGAACGATTATCGAGAAGTACGTATAAGAATAAGTCTTTATAAAAATATTTGTAGAATATTGAGTAGAGAAATTCATATGAGCACAATACAAGGGATAAATTTTTCTCGTTGGTCATGCAAAGAGCATGGAATTTCAAAGCCGCACAACAATCCCTTTTTTAAAAATCTGACTATCGCTTTAGCTTTAGTATTCTTATAACTACGACGAAATGTACAAATATGTCATGAAAGTTTATCTCCATCAATAAAAAATAGAAGAATAAGTTTTTATAAAAATAGATTATGGAACAGTGAATAGAAAAAGGTTATTGCGTGTAACACATCAGATAATTTGTTCTATCTTCTTCATGTTAATTCACACAAACGTTTGTAGAAATGTTATTACACGCTTCTTTGTAGGTACAAAGGCAATACAAAAGCCTGAAGAGGTAATCAAATTCCTATATGCTGACTAGAAATGGCATACTGTTTGCATGGCATTCGCGATAATCAACAAACTAATGAAAATGACAAACTAATGAAAAATTCTAACTAATAACGACGAATGTCTCGGAAATAACGGATAGCAAAAAATTATTTTATAGAATTGTGTGTTTTAAAAGATCTGCACTTTCTTCTGTATTAAATTATTGCCTATCTCTTATGCAAAAGTATGCCAAATTCACTCTGAATGATAAGGACTTCACTGGCATCACTGGCATCACAGACCCAGAAAATTCAGAAGATACAGACAGACACACGAGACACAAACACAGAACCTTTTGCTCGAATTCAATACTTCCTCTACCTAGTGTAATAGATGCTAGAGAAATAAAATTTACTCTGATTACTTCACTCAGGATCGATTCCATACTTCGCCGACTAAATTCCCACATTTGTAACTTGCTTCTTTCAGACTTTGAAAATGGCGTTGCTTTTCAGTTAAAATGTCATATATGTATTTAGCAATATCCCTGGCTTTGGCTGCTTTCAGAAAAACTTCATTTGCTTAACTTCCTTTGGAACGAGTTTCATAAATTTATGTTTCACTTTCGTAATGAATGTCTCTGTAGCTAAACTATATTGTGTTTGCTTATTGTTGTTATTGTATTTAATCGGTACCCAATTCTGTAACAATGTAACTTTTAGTTTTAGCCGTTTTTATGAAGACACGTATTGAAACTCCTTGAGCGTTATTGTTCCACGTTGATTACACTGATGCTTTTAAACTATTTATGCATATTATTACTTATCCAGCCATCACCTATGTATAACGTGTCTTGTTTTCTTTTACACAGATCAGTCTTCAAATATCGATTAAAACACTTTACTTACTGCAATTTATTCTTTACAACATTTCGTATTTAACAGTATTCACCAGATACTCGCACTCTACATCCATTAATTTGACATATCTGAAATGTCATTCATTTCTAAACCTGTAGGAATACTAGCAAGTCTCTGAAGTATTTTATAACAACTCAGAAACTGACCAGATACAATGATCAGCTGCTGTCAACTTTAACGCCTCGATGTGGCGCGGCGGCCTTTTAGATTTCTGTGCTGTTATGATTCTCAACTAGCCAGTCTCGTAGGAAAACATAGATGTATATGAAACCCAGTAACAAGCCGTAATGGCTAGCAACTTGTGCTTGTACCAGTGTCGTTCTACAGAGCTCAGGTCGGTGATTGCAAATGGTGTCCAAAAGTGATATGGAATTCAGGTTTCGGTGATTGTATTTATAAAGGAAAGTGGTTGTTTATTAACAATGTTTAATAACAAAAAATTTACATAAGTATATCGCGATGAGAGTGATTTTAAAAGCAGGAAAGTCAAATTAATATCACATCAAAATGATGTGTCTGTTGAGCCATTTGAGTCAAAGTAAAATTGGTTGAAGTCAACATACGCTGAATTTACGAACATGAAACTTATGGTATTTGAGCTAAAACCTCTTTATGTGTGAGAAATATAGTCACATCAAAATTGAATGGTCAACTGAAAACAGCGGTACCTGAGATAACAGTTTCCATAGATGTTAGAAAAGATGTTATTTCTGGCAATTTAAACCTTGTATACATACTGAAGTCTAAAATAAGCGCAATTTAATAGACAAGAAAATGACAAACCTCAGTTTCTATTACTTTCTCTACCATGCACATGCACTTAAAAATTCGTTATTGGGTAAATACCAAATTTGGTATTTAAGTGCAGTACCTTCCAAAGATGCGACACAAAGATTTTCAAGAAAATCTCCCCACCGCAAACTACCTTTTACATAGAACATTTTTCGAATCTTTTATTTTCTGAAAATGGCCCTAACGATTTTGAATAAAATACTATATAGGTATTAAAGATATTTATACATGACAAATAAAATGTATATATTTAATTTTCTAAGAAGTCCTTTTCTTTCGGAAGGAATTTTCTATTCTCTTGAATAATTGGTAAACGTAAAATGTAGCTCTCTTTAAAACACGCAATTTATTTTAAATCGGGTATTTTATTTTTTGACAAGCCATTTCTGACATATCCGTTATTAATGGTTCTAATTGTTCAATGCTTTTTCTTTTAAAGTCCTGCCGATTTTCAATTGTTTCTCGCGATGTAATGGAAAGAGTATGGAATTCTAAGGCCAACATATAGCGTCGAGTTCTAAAACATTTGACTATCGTTATTCCCTTTGTATCTATAACGAAATGTGTAATACAGCTATTTCCAGAGAGCTTTATCTGGATTAAATGCAGTAGATTGAAAAATAAACCTTCGTATGTGTATACCCATCAATAAGCATAGAGAGTATAGAAATCATGTGAATGCCTACCTATGACAAAAAACATTCGGGATGAACATTTCATCGAAATGCAGTATCAAATTTGCATTTATATTAAGGATGTAATTCTCCGCCCTCGTCAGGTCTCAAGCAACCTACTACTCGAATGTGTTATATTCGTTATTTGTACCTTCTGAAAAGCGGCTGCAACGATTTGGATTAAAAGTAACACATTTGAGAATCGCATGACGTATCATATGTATACGTTTAAGTTTCTGTAGATTACTGCTGAGTTTCTTTTAGTTGTAATTGCATTTTAGTTAACAGAGAAAACATTTTTTTTATATGAACAAAACTTACTAGTGGATGAATATGAAAACAGTATTTCAGGAATACGCGTTCTACGTTTAAAAACTACAAAACTTCAATTCTAGTGTGTCCAAGAAGGTGAGATCAGCGCTTCTGCTTTGCAAAGAGACCCTGGTTTGACCCGGCTGAGGAGGAGATTTTTCTGTGTTAGAGGATATCCATTCTTGGTTCAAGACTGAGTGTATATGAGGTCCCTGCATTTTCATATTGCGGAAAGTACGGTAAACCAGCCCAATATCACGCTGTTTCTTACACACTTGGGCTAGCCTAAAGAGACTGGACCCCCTTCTGGAAGAACAATCATCATCATCGTCGTCGTTAAAAATCCAGCATTCAATGTTAAGGGGGTGTATCTGTGAAAATAGTATATCTTATATTTTTACCTAGAAGATATAACACAATAATTTCATTTTCAGAATCACTCTTTCATCATTCACATTAAGAAAGCGACAGAAATTAGAGGTACAGATTTAAAATGAATTAATTTCAGGATCCTGGCTTACTCTTGACCTTGCAAAAACCCTGGAAAGCAATGTTTTCTAATTTTATTAAAAATTACATTTAAATCTTAACTTCTGTGAAAAGAATTGCATATTTGTTTTAAGAAATTACACTTCCTGGTGCTTTATAAACCTTTGCAAATAAAACAAATACCCCATGTATAGTTGTTCGTAGTATATGATAAAGATGCCCTGTAAATATCAAGCAATTGTGTTTCATAGTTTCTCTGTAATTTCACATTAAAGACTGAAATATGTAAAAAAAAAATGTAATAAAAGATAACTACTAAGGAGCTGTTTGGTGTCACACTTGGATGCAGTTTTTAACAATTACATATGTTAATGTAACCATTTTGGGGAAATGAAAAGCAGATATTCAGCTTTTAGTCAACGGTTTCTACTGTTTTCATAGACTCCTATTAAGTCAGAGACGTCCAAAATGCGTCACGATTGTATCAGGTAATTAGTCAGTTAAGCAGTTAGACCAGGCTGTGCCTCGCTTGAAGTCACCGCCGTTCAGGTTTTGCCGCGTTAAACGTGCATTCTCTCACCAGCTAACAGCTGCTTCAGCCTCCTGTACACCACAAAACATGCATTACCAAAGAGGTCATATAGGTATTTAAGCAGGTTAACATGAAGTGGATAGAAAAATAAGGTTTGTAACTGTACGGCACTTTATAAGTTCTTACCGCCTGTTACTGCAGTTGAGTGCGTATCTTATCATCACAACGTTAGTTCTGTTATAAAATTACAGGTCGGGTATTAGCCTTGCGCTGCGTTAGATCAGTCCATCATTTTATACAATTTCTCATTTGAAATCAGCTCTGACAAGCCGATTGTGTGAAACCCTGCACGCCCCATCTCTGACGTGGCTCGGAAAGAACGGGCTCGCTTTTGTGGTAGCAGCAAAATTAAAATAATTTTGTGATAAGGCGGTTTCCTATGAAGCTACATGGAATTGCAGGCCTGATAAGACTGTACATGAGCCCACCCAAGTAGCCATGGGGCATTGTGAGCCCGCCTCACCCCCTCGTCTGCTTGATGCTAAAACCGCTTTGATGTTCTATGCGAAGAGATAATTAACCAACTCCAGTTTTCCTAACTGCTGTGATGCCATGTTGTTTTGTTGTTATGCGCATACGTCGGGTCAAAGTCTCCTCTGGATAGCCATAGCGCTGAGCCCAGCCACTTCCAGTTGTTCTGGTTGGACAAAACTGCATTTGAACGAGCAAACGTCGAACATAAGCTGAGTCATTCCTCCATACACTGGGATGTCATCATGCAGGGCTGACTTCATCTGAGTAAATCAAGACAAAATACGAAAGCTTTCCAAAAAGTGAAATGTCTCACATTGCGTGTTCAGAATACCATACTGTAAGAATCAGATAGAGTAAATTCCCCAAATTCCACCCCATCTTCTGATACTCCTGCAACCGAAATTAAAGTAACTTATGGCATTTAAGTGACTATCCGCTGACATTGGTGCTAATTACACTGCACTCCTTCTTCTTTCAGAATGCATCAATAATGCTTCATATTAGCGGTAATTCAATAAAATTTTGGAAACTAAAATATGTCATGCCATCGTTTAAAAATATTAGCACTGACATATAGCATGCATATTTACTTTCTGAATTATTCATTCTTAGTAGACCCAAAAGATCGATGTCAGGATTTGTTTTTTGTATCTGTGAACAGCGTAACCAAAAACCAAAGGTCGGATAAAGACCGCAGTTGATACCTAAATCAGGTAAGAGAGCATTTTCAAGAAATTTCCCCTTCCAAAAAACCTTTATACGAAACAATTTTATGTTCGTCGTATTAAATATTCTCAAAGATGATTAAGGATTTTTATAGAAATGTAATATTTTGGATATTGGCATTACAAATTATATTTATATGTTGAATGTTTTCTCTATAGCCGCTGAACTGCTATTCAATCTCACTGAATTCTCTATAATATTTTCTATATTATAATTATTTATTTTAAGTTTCAACCTTACATGGCGATGATAATCATGTCACGCCTGATCCTCCGTTAAGCCGTGATTAACAACAACAACAATAATAATAATAATAATAATAATAATAATAATAATAATAATAATAATAATAATAGCGATAACAATAATAATATTCTAACCGTTGCCTTATAGAGCTGAAATTTAGAGCAGAAATAGAGTAGAAATTTTCCTCCAATTAAATTATTTGCTTATCCAATCACTTCTTGGTAATTTGTTACACATCCATTCATCGTGGAGTCAAAGTACACAATTGCAACATATATTTTCGTACTTCCTAACAGTTTAGCTTATTCTCTGTTGAGACCAGAACAAAAAGCGACAACAAGGCACCAGTACGACGATACCCATGTTTAGTCGTAAAGAGACGGCAGATTTAGAGATACTGATGTCAACGTAATGATTGCGGCCATAACATTCGAGTTACACGTGAGGAAATGTGACACCGATAAGAATTCCGATGATCACGCTTTGATGCAGTGCTCTCAAAGGTAAAATAATGCATTTATTTTCTGTGTATTGCATTGTCAGCAATCCATTTCTAGTATCTACAAGTAAAAGTAAGAGTTAGGAGTAGACAGGCGGAGAAATCTCCAATAATCTCAAGTAGGCCAGAGGGAACCTTTTGCTTCAAACGTTACCCCTGAGAAGAAGACGAAAAGGGAAGACATGAAGGGCGACCAGATCCGGTCGACAATGCGCTAATAAGGAATGGGTCTCTAACGATTCCAAAATTATGCCAATCCCGACACCGGCTAGCCCTGCCTAAGCCCCGCCTAACCCGAGGGTCTCATGGCAATCGAGAAGCTGCTCCCAGGAAGGGGCCCAGCAGTCCCACCAAACACCAATCGCCGTCACCTGGTTCTATAGCCCTGAAATAGATGAAAAGAATATTATAGGACAGGAAACTTCTGGTAGAAGGAGATCCACCCCAGCATTCACCTACCGACCCGGAGAAACCACGAAAAAACCCATGGTCAGAGTAGCCGGCCCGACGGAATAGAAACCAAAACCGCCCGAATGCGAGCCTCATACGTTATTGCGAAGTCATCTCGTTCGGTTCAAGTGACAGTAAATTTCTTATCAGCCCTTAAGAGGTCCGCGTTAGACGGCTCTACATTTGATAGAGAAATCGCGCTGTAATTAGTACTACAACTTGTAATTACAACTTATTATTACAATACATTCTTATTATAATTTCTTGTGTCAAAACCTGCTCTCGGTTTAAGACGACAATACCAAAGTGAGCGAGGTCACATCGTCTAGAAATCGACATATAAGGGTACCCTCGGCCTTTTCCAGAAACGAAGTGCATATCCATAAAATTTGGACTCAATAACTCAAGCATCTAAGTGGGTTTGGTTCTTTCAGTTTCTATGTGGTGCTTGGTTCTGACCTGTAACGATTTGACTACTTCCTGGCTAACAATTCTCTGCATACCTTCTATATAACGATTCAAATCACTGCAATTTTTAAGCCTGTAATTTGCTGGTACTTCGGATTGGAACCTTTCACTTATTACCACCTTAACATTACGGGCCCAGTCCCCCGCAAGTCAGTCTGGTGATTCATGAGTATAAATGACACACTCCGCGAGCTCACAAGACTGCCAATTTGACAATTGCAAATCGTTGTTAGATTGAACCTGTTTCACATCGATAATTTGCTTCTCTGGCAGGATTCTCTAGATACGATCTTCCTTATATCGCACTAAAGGTTGGTTCTACCACTCTCAACAAATTCTGAGTTCTATATTCACACAGATGATATATTTCATCATCAGCGCCGTCATAGTGAGGTTGGTCCACTTCTGTAGTATATTTACTTCCTAATTCGAAAGGTCCCAGTTTGAATCTCGGTTGGGGAAGTTGAGTACCTTTCATTTGGGGGAAATTCATATGAGCTTTCCTTTTACCCCTATGGTCCAAGATCAATTGCCGATATTAGTGGAGCTATATTTGTCACTGAATGAAGAAGGAACATTAATATACGTTCAAATTCACCGCGACATTTATTGATTATAATGTAAGCTCCAGAATACGGCTATACCTTCTACTTAACACTACGTAATCAAAAGTATCCGGACACCTGGCTGAAAATGACGTACAAGTTCATGGCGCCCTCCATCGGTAATGCTCGAAGTCAATATGGTGTTGGCCCACCCTTAGCCTTGATGACAGCGTTCACTCTCACATGCATACTTTCAATCACGTGCTGGAAGGTTTCTTGGGAAATAGCAGCCCATGTTTCACGCAGTGCGGAACTGAGGAGAGGTATCGATGTAGGTCGGTGAGGCCTAGCACGAAGTCGGCGTTCCAAAACATCCCAAAGGTGTTCTATAGGATTCAAGTTAGGACTCTGTGCAGGCCAGTCCATTACAGGGATGTTATTGTCGTGTAACCACTCCGCCACAGTCCGTGCAGTATGAATAGGTGCTCGATCGTGTTGAAAGATGCAATCGCCATCCCCGAGTTGCTCTTCAACAGTGGGAAGCAAGAAGGTGCTTAAAATATCAATGTAGGTCTGCGCTGTGATCGTGCCAAGCAAAACAACAAGGGGTGCAAGCCCCCTTCAGGAAAAACACAACCACGCCATAACACCACAACCTCCGAATTTCACTGTTGGCACTACACACGCTGGCAGATGACGTTCACCGGGCATTCGCCATACCCACACCCTGTCATCGGATCGCCACATTGTGTACCGTGATTCGTCACTCCACACAACGTTTTGCCACTGTTCAATCGTGTAATGTTGACGCTTCTTACACCAAGCGAGGCGTCGTTTGGCATTTTCCTGCGTGATGTGTGGCTTATGAGCAACCGCTCGACCATGGAACCCAAGGTTTCTCCCTCACGCCTAACTGTCATAGTACTTGGAGTGGATCCTGATGCAGTTTGGAATTCCTGTGTGATGGTCTGGATACTCTTTACGACCCTCTTCAAATGTCGGCGATCTCTGTCAGTCAAATGATAAGGTCGGCCTGTACGCTTTTGTGCTGTACACGTCCCTTCACTATCACATCAGAAACAGTGGACCTAGGGATGTTTAGGAGTGTGGAAATCTCGCGTACACACTTCTGACACAAGTGACACCCAATCACCTGACCACGTTCGAAGTCCGTGAGTTCCACGGAGCGTCCCATTCTGCTGTTTCACGATGTCTAATGACTACTGAGGTCGCGGATAATGAGTACCAGGCAGTATGTGGCAGCTCAATGCACCTAAGATGTATGTTTGTGGGGGGGGGGTCCGGATACTTTTGACCACATAGTGTGTGTTAGGGGACAGACAGGAAAGTAAATGTCATCCGGTCGCCGGAGATCTGCTATTTTCATATCCTGCTAAAACCTTACTATTCCACATACAAGGGCTGTCGGTCATACGCAGTCCCACTTTTTTTCTCGGAAAATATTAATTAAAACAGTTGAAATTTGGTGAAAGTATGTAAATCAACGCTTCTTCTCCACACGCCATTTTTCTTCAAAGTCACGATCGACTAGTACGGCCTTACACCGGATGCAAGCATTTCTTGCCAGGACCAGTGACTTCACTGTATCAAACACGCTGTCGTTATTCTCATATCAGAGATCCAAAGAGGTGGAAGTCTCAGAGAGATAGATTTGGTCTGTAGGGGCAACAACGTCCAACCTAATTTGGTGACGTGTTCTTGGGTTCTCAGTCCATCAGCTTAGATGCTTAACATCAAGACTTTGAGCAATCTCAAGAAAGTAAGTTCGATCGGACAAATTCAATAGGAATGACAAGGCACGCCCTCACACAAGTCTTTGAACAGTGTTTAACGCCCTTTTTACCGCATACGACACTACAGGTGGTGGACAGTTATGATGCATAAACTGAATTGACAATGAGGAAAGGAAAAAGGAAATGTCCCAGGCCTAAGTTTAGGGGACCTCCCTGGCATTTGTAGTTATGAGGACTGAAGAAAACCTGGAAAACCTCACTCAGGAAAGACGATCCTAACGGGATTTGAACCGCGGATGTCCCATGTGCCTTAACGACCTCGACCACCCTTGTCAGTACAATATAAGACTGAGAACACAAGAACACATCGACATATTATTGGATTGAACAGTGCTTCCCAATTCACCCTACAGTGCAAATGTAGCTCCCATTAATTTCCACTTCTTCTTTGAATATCTGAAGGTTCGCGTGGAACAGAGAATAACGACAGTGTGGCGAAAATTTGGCTACGTACGAAACATGAACTGGTACCGGCAAGGAATACATGCACTTGTTTCACGCTGGTATAGAGCCGAACAAAGTGACGGAATAAAATGTATATATAGAGCGTGCAGAAGAAACGTTGATTTATACTGTCATAATTTGCAACGGTTTTAATGTATGTATTCCGAGAGAAAATACGGGGCATTGTATAATTTCTATACATTCATTTAGAAATGTTGATTTGTGGAACCTGTAAATAAGGATCAAAAGAGAGCGGTCCTAATGCAAACTGTTTTACGTAACAGCCTGAGGTATCGTTCCAGATGAGGACAGGTAACATACCTGTCTGGCACTCGAATATGTTCTATTGTTTGCATGTCTGCAAAAACGAATCGACGATTTTAAAGACTTAAATAATATATATAATTTTATAATATCCAGTTATGATCAGTTTCATCACTGTTGTGTTCAGTCACTTCTAAGTACAGAAAGGTACTACAAAATAGCAATATTATTATCATCTTGAATTCCATTCCCTGCTGGAAATGAGTAGTAACAGTTAATGGCACCGAAAGTGCATTAATTCGTTCTTTAGTATGAAAAATGTTTTAAAAGCACACTTGCATGTATTTGCGTGTATGTATGCATGTATATATATATTTATTTAATGTATAAAATGGCGAGTTCTATTGATTGCAAAATGAATATAATAAAAGACAGATTTAAAAATTAATGTGCACTAACTACTGGTGAATTTTGTACCTCTAACAGTTCAAACAACTTGGAATTTATACAGCTTTTAAAACAATAACAGCAAAATTGTGCTTGTAAAACGGAAAGCAGTTCTTATTTCTAGAAAATTATCTTAATGGAAATCCATAAGTTCAACTTTCGGGTACCCTATAGGGTATTTTGATACACATTTTCATATAGAGATGCATATTTCAGCCGTAGCCCGAGTTTATTTGACCCAAAGCTGAACGCCAACGTAAGTCAAACCTAGGACCAGATGACACGCTTATTGATCCATTTAACGATGGGCGAGATATGCGACTGTCCCGGGCTGGGATCGAACGCGGACGTTTTTTCCTGGCGCACGTGGCAAACGGCCAAATGTGAAAACGCTTAATGAGTGCAAACCAACAGCGGTGACAGAAATAGCGAGCAGCAGCTAATGAGGTAAATAACTTGTGCCCTTGGAACCGATCTAAATACCCGCCAATTAGGAAGGATAAACAAATTCGCCACAACACCACCGCGACTCCCGCCACTTTACATCAATACTAAACACATGCAGCACGGCGGCTCAGCAAATTACAAACTTGTGTGTCAATGCAACAATTTTCTCCAGGTTAGAGCGCCTAATGAACGAAACAGAATTGTTCACACAAGTGCTCTGTCACAGGCACTGAAAAATAATTTGCTAGCGATCACACCTTCCAATAAAACTTTTGTGCAGTAACGTGTAACATTTAGGTTACCATAAAAACGTTTCATTAACGCATAAGCTTAAAATAAGTAATTTAACCACCTTAAAACGCTTCTTTTAACGTTGTATGCGACATTAACCAACCTAAATCAGCAATATAGTTTATCTTTCAATTGTATATCTCTAAAACGTGTGCACATTAGGCGTGATTATCAAAACATCTGACGTGTTACACTCACACGACTTTCTCTACTCTTGTACAAACTATTTTTACAAACTCTTATTCTCCATCTATTTCATATTAATCGAGATAAACATTTGCAGAAACGATCTTTTGACATGCAAAGAGAATTACATTTTACACATAGCAACCAGTTCTAAACATATTTCACTATCGCTTAAGGCCTACTATGTTCCCCTTGTTTTGTATTTGCAAGGGCAATATAGAAATACAGTAGCCTTTAAGCAACGACATATCTCTTAATAGCTGGTTGCTAGGTGCAGCACCATTCTCTTTGCCACAGATTAATACTCTTTGCATATCCAAGACAAAAAAATGAATAACGAATTCCCATTTGAGAAAAAGTATAAGTATTGGAAAATTTAAGGGAATAACAAGCAATATATCGAAAATGGTTCACTCAACAAAAAAAATGTATATGACATAAATTGTCTATTTTAGCATGATCTTCATTTTTTGTGCAGTAAAATTTTGTCTATCTCTTATGGTTTACCAGTTCTGCATAAGAATACTTTTGGAGACATTCCCAGAAAACTCAAGATATACATTTTATTTGTCATGAAAGTATCTTAAATATATGATTTTTTAATCAAAATCGTTAAAGCCATTTCTAAAAAAATTAACATTTTCGAAAAATGTTCCATGTAAAGAGTAATCTGGGGTGGGGGGATTTTCTTGAAAACCATCCTGTCGCATCTTTGGAAGATGCTGAATCTAAATACCAAGTTTGGTGTTTATCCGACTGTTCGTTTCTGAGTTATGCTGTTCACAGCCAGACACACACACACACACACACACACACACACACACACACACACACACACACACACACAGACACACACGAAAATGTTTCCAAAAATGCTTTATATGCATTCAGTGCACTTCAAAACATGTATTTCCGGTGAAATCTCGGTATCGAATTTTTGAGTGGAATGCAATACTTCACCTACTTACTATACGTAGTAGAGAAAGTAAAAATTATGCACAGAAATTTATTGTCTGTGCTCCACTATTAATAATAATAATAATAATAATAATAATAATAATAATAATAATAATAATACTTCATCAGAGTATTTTATTAAAGAAAATTTAATGAGCATAACACATATAATAGATAAAGAGAGAATATTATTTGTAAGGATAAAGCAGTTACCAGCTTCTGTATATAATAATAAATATAATATAATAATATAATTCAATCAAAACGTAATCTGATAAAATTTCAAAATAAACTTAAGCTGCTGTTGATTTCATGGCATGTACTAGAAAAACCCTGATATGGTACATTCACAAAACTTTTCTGCCCTTACAAACTGGCATGCATACCTCATATCATTCATTCAAAAGCTTCTACGTACGTTTCGTTATTCACCATGCATTTTGCTCAGAAATGATTTCAAATTAAGCATTAATAGTTTATAGGATATAAGGAAACGCCGTTCATATGTTTATGAGAAGCACAAAGGAATAAGTTCAGAAGTCGAAGTCATGGATGAATTCATTTTTCCGTCATGGTTATAGAACGGACTCCTGAGAAGCAAGGGGGGGGGGGAAGAAAAATCGGAAACCTTAATATAACCATACAGCACGAATATTCCGAAAACGGCGAAATCTGCGAAAAACAATGACAAATCGTATGTCTTAATAAGCTCTACATTTTTCTGAACTTTTTGCGTTTGGCAGAAAACTCAAAATATACATTTTATTCCTCTTGTCTGTATGTCAAATATTTTAATCCAAATTGTTAGGGCAGTGTTTGTGAAAATTAAAAATAACAAAAGATTTTCTCTGTAAAGAGTAGTTTGGGATGGACAGAAATTTTGTGAAAACCTTCGTGTCTTACACTTGGAAGATGTTGGACTCAAATATCAAGTTTCGTATTTATCTGACTTTTCGTTTCCGAGTTCTGTTGTTCACCATGCACACGTGTGCAAGAAACCTATTTTATAACCTACTGCTATTTCGGTGAAATATCGATACTGAAATGGTATCTGAAATAGATACCTGCTTATTCTACCTACCATAGAAAAAGTTATAATAGAAAAAAATCTGATGTGATACATACACATCACTTTCTCTACCCTCTATCATTTATTAGTGGGTATACAAATTATTCCTACTCAAGCTTATTTTTTTATCTAATACATGTTAATCCAAATAAACCTTTGTAGAAAAGGTTACATTACAGTTTTGGTTACAGATACAAATGGATTAGCGATAGACAAATGTTTAAGAACAGGGCGCTATACTTTAAAATTCGATAGTGTTTAAATGGAATCGCGAGAAACAATGACCAAGAAATGAACAATTCGAACGTTTAATAACGGGAATCTCAGAAGCGGCTTATGCCACAGAAAAACTTATTTAAAATAAATTGTGTGTTTTAAGAGATTTATATTTTCTGTGTAGTACGTTTTCGTCTATTGCTTAACGTTTACCAGTTATACAAGACTGTACAAAATTCCTTCCGAATGAACGGGACTTCATAGGTTATTCCTAGAAATTTCAAGATATACATTTTTATTTTTTTTTTGTAAATATGTTTAATATATGGTATTTTATTCAAAATCATTAAAAGCATTTAATAGAAAATAAAAATTTTCGAAAAATATTCCATGTAAAGGGTAGTTTGGGGTGGGAAGATTATATTAAAAATATTCGTGTCGCATCTTTGGAAGATGCTGAACTTAAATACAAAGTTTGGCATTTATCCGACTTTTCGTTTTTTAATTATGGTGTTCACAGACACATAGACATACACACGGACATGTTTCCAAAGATGCTTTATTTGGATTGAGGGGCCTCAAAACATATATATCGGGTAAAATCTCGGCATGAATTCTTGAGTGGAATGCAATACTTCCCCTTACTAAGGTTAAGTCAAATGCGACTCTATACAATCAATTGCATCACGCCAATATGTGACAGAATCTTCATGAGGCAAATCTTCCAATGCGTGCAGATGTGACTGCACTTCTTCGCAGTGTTTGCATCCGCATTTCTTTTACAGCAAAAGCAAAAGTTATCATGCAAGACCGAGCATAGCGTAAATTTAAATCATATGCGTTCGATGCGCATAAGTGGAGCTATAATAGTAAAGAATACTGAAAAGCAAGTTAATTCTCTAATTATTTGTATTTTAATAATATATATCACAAAACGAACCCGCGAAAAAAAAATAGGGGATTTTCAACTATTTTGCTGTAGCCAGAAGAAAACTTCAGCAAAATACAGGAAGAAACTATCTAAAACTGCACTTTCAAAAGGAAGTGAATTCGAGCAAAATAATGAAACAAAGGAACTGCACAAAACACACACACACACACACACACACACATACACACACACACACACACACACAAGTGAAGATATGGATAAACATGCAAACACATGTTAGAAAATAGAAATAGGTTAGTAATCGCAGGAATGAAACCAAATGTACTGCTACTTTACTTAAAGTATTATAAAGCAATACAGAAAAGACAGAACATTCGATCCAGAAAACACCAGTTTAAGTAGGTACAATTGGATTAGTTCTAATACCTTTTACATTCTCTACAACTTACCTATAGTAACTAGAGGAAGTGTCGTATTCCACCCAAAAATTTGATAGAAACAAATACACATTTTGAGGTCTCCAAATAAAAAAAACCTCATTTTTAAAACAAGATTTTTGTGTGGGTTCATCTTTCTAATGTTGTTGGGTTCTAATGATTTTTATTGAAATTTCTTATGTTTAGGATACTTGCATGACACAGAAAATATATAGTTTCAATTTTCTGGAAATAGCTGCGAAAACCTTTTCATTCGGAATGAGTTTTAAATAATCTTATGCTAAATCATAAGAGAGAAGCAAAAATTGACTGCATAATAAATGTAGATCTCGTAAAATACAAAATTTATATGAAATAATTTTTTGTGGTATTAACCATTTCCGATATCTTTTTAATTTGAATTTTTAAATCCTTCATTTTTGTAACTGGGAAGTCTGTTTCCCCCCCCCCCCCCTCATGCAAGGAATATGAAGTTTTCAAAACCATCACATAACGACCAACGTTTAAAAGAATTGTCAAATCTTCAACCTACTGTATGTATGAATCCCTTATGCAATTCCTCTATGCTTTCATTGCCTTTAGAAAAATATGGATGAACGACTACGTGGTTTGTCCTGTATTAATTGATTCCAAATTGATTACCTACTTGGCTGGTTTCTAAATCCAGAGGCGTGTGGTGTTGAGGTTGCAACCCAGTGGTGCAAAAAGTATTAATCTTGTAGAAAATCTGAATGTCGTTTACGTTTAGTCTTCGAAGATGGTGGTGGAAAGTGGTTTGGAATGCTTCTCAGCATGACCGTGTTCAGAAAATTATTTCGGGGAGAGTTTTCTAAAACTAGATCTAAACTTAACAATATCTACACATTTACCATCTACCTACATAGTATAAAGATGTTATGTGGACAAGAAAATTGCTTGGAGACATTATATAAACAGGAAAAACTCACCAGAATGAAGATATTCTACCTTGCGGCACCAAACATAGAGACTGCTTCGAAAACCGGGATCTATGGCTACCTTACCTAACGAAATTTTCACATATCTGTTTGATATGAATTTAAATAAATAAAACAGTCAGAAGTTTCGGGAGGCCCTGCTGTTCAGTTCATTGGAGTGGTGTAAAAAGCAGCGATGAAGTCGAGTATGACAGGAAATCAAACTGTTGGAGTGTTCAGGTCCCCGAGCTTCATTACGGATGTACCAAGGTGCATCCGTCTCTGGCGGATAACCAGATTCTGAATGGTTTGGATTCTTTTCAGTTGTGTCCGAAGCCGAGCTCCATACTGTGCAGGTCTATTACCATATCGGACTAATCAGCGAGAAATAGATTACTCTCTTAAAATGAAGTGATAATGGTGATGATCTTTGAAGTAGATATTTTAACTAAAATGTTGTGCCGTGGTCCTTTTAGAAGTTTTAAGATGTTTACTCCAGATGAGTTTCCTGTCCAGTATAAGCACGAGATACTATATGGATTGTTCATTGCGAATACATTCGCAGTCTTTAAAGTGAACTGAACTATTTTATACTAGCGCGGATACATTTTAGTTGTCCATGCCTTGCACCTCTTAAATTTTTAAGTTCTAGATAATTCTTTTTCTCAAGACTCCTGATTAAGATTCCTATTACTTTCATAATAGCACTACACCTGTTGTATTCGATTATTTATGGTTTATTTACCAAACGGTAACCATATCTATGGATGCACAAAATGTAAAGAAGAAATGCAAACCATGCCCTTGCTTCAAGGAATAGCGAGATACACACAGATGCATACAACAGAGAAAGAAACTTAATTTATTAACTTAGATACATTTTCCCATATTTCAATTATAAACATTCGTTTTCTGTTTTTACTTACTGAAGTAAGTAGAGAAAATACTGCCATCTACCCAAAAATTGGATACTGGAATTTACCAGAAATAAGCATTTTGGGGTTACCTGAATAAACGAGACAATATACAATTTTTAGAAAAAGGTCCGTGTGTTTATGTGTGAACCGCAATACGCAACGCTGAACTGTCCGATAAATATAAAACCCGGTATTTTAAGTTCATCGTCTTCTAAGGATGCGACCAGAATGTTTTCAAGAAAATCGCCCCCCCCCCACCTCGAACCACCCATTACATGCAAAAGTTATGCTTTTTTTTTCTCTCTCTCTCTCTCTCAAAAATGACAGCAACGATTATGGTTGAATTTTCTACGAATACCTACCCTATGAAGACCTTTTTTTCTGAATGTCTTTTGTATAATTGGTAAACCGTAAGAGACAGAGAGCATCTTACTACACAAAAAATACAGATCTCGTTGAAGTTCACAGTTTACGTAAAATACTTTTTTTATGGCGTATCTATTTCCGAGATAATCTTTGTTAATATTTTGAATTTTGAAATTCTTATACTTTATTCAAATGGCAAGTCCTTTCCGTTTTCTATAGTGGTCATCTTTTAACAATACTTTATAAAGTAGTGAGTAGAGAAAGTTATGTAAATGTAACAATCAGCTTTCTTTCTCTTCTTCTTCTTTCTTTCTTTCTTTCGTTATTCTCTTTTAACCTACTCTGCTTATTTTCTACCTTCACTTCAGCTTTCATAATATAAATCATAAAAAAATTGCTTTTAATAATAAAAATTTAGATTCAACTTTCTACAGAAGGAAGAAGGATAACTTGACACGCTCTCATTTTGCATTTTCTATCAATACATTCCTTACAATTAAATTATTAAGAAATATACAGTGCTCATTCTTTATCTTCACCCTCTTCCTTACGGAAATTCAGTGACAATTGATTAAAAATCCCTTCTAAATTTTGCCTCACAGACAAATACTAGCAACACAGAAACAAATCGCTCTGGTTAGCATTTTAGATATTCAGGAAGATCCCAGTAAAACAATAATTCTCCATTAGGTTCCTTCAGGTTATCAAAATTTTTTCCACAGACCTAGAGGATTTTTACCTCCTGCGTTTTAAGATATTTAAATGTCTCTGGTCTTGACAAGATATTGCCCAGTTCAAGGATGTAATTCAAAACTATTAAGTGATATAAAATTCATAACATTTCTGGCTTGAAGTTTCCAAGTTCTCTCCTTTTTAAACGTCAGAAAATGTCGTGTTTTCTTTTATTTTCATTAAGATAAGGTAAAATTGTTACATTTCATGTCTGGCTATATACAATTTCATAAATACATATTGTTTGTCTATCATTTCGCTTAGAATTGCATTCAAATACACATAATTAAAAATTTATACATTCAGCTTAGAAGACAATTTGACTTACCATCGTCTAATCCCTGCTCCGCCTTGGCCTGCCGACCTTGCCCTTCCTCACGCCGGTGCCTGTGCCCGTGTTGGTGGCTGCTACACCGGAACCCTTGAGCAGCTTGTGCCAGTCCTGTTCGCAGACGAGGCTGCCCGCCAGGAGGCAGTATCGGTCCCCGGGCACCAGCTGGGCCCCGCACTTGGAACAAGCGAAGCACTTGAGGTGGAACACGTGGTGTCCACCCCCCGCTTGCTGTTGCTGCGTCTGCTGCTGGGGACCAGGGGCACCCCCGGGCCCCGGTCCACTTCCCGCTCGCATCACGAACTCGCTGGCGGGGATGGTCTGCCCACACGCCGAGCACGCGCCAGAGTTCCCGAACAACCTGTAGCATACAATTACAAATTACGTGATAATGGAGATAATCTTTCTCTGCCTAAGTCACAACTAAGAGCGCAAAATGTATCATCAATTCAAATTCAAAGAGGTTGGCAAAAATTCTGAAACTATTATTCTCATCAAGCGATTGGGTTGTTGGACAACTGATTTAATTTTTATTCCTTACATCGTCTGACAGGCTTCCAAAATCCAGCTGCTAATAAAAGGTAAAGAATAGGTTATGGAAGTTGCACGTTTGTAATAGTGCTAAGAATTCTGTTTGTACGTGTACCTATGTAAAATTAACTGTTTCATTTATTTTACTTACTTGAGATAACACCAGGCTGTGCCTATTTTATAACCCACTGCACAACTTTCTTTATAACTGAAGATGTAGGTCATATGTCTAGTTATTTTTCAACTTTCTGGTATATAACCCCGTTACATTTGTGACCATTACGACATATATGTTACATTGTAGAATTAGAATAAAACATAGCTTCAGGCATCTGCCCAGCAACAATGGCATGGACTGAATATACGTAGTATGCGAAATGCAAGAGCAAATTATATGTCAAAATAAACTGCTTCATAAATTAATTTCTGTAGAGGCGAAATATAATGTCTTTTTGCATCTTAATAATACCTTCAGTATTAGAATCATCACGTGAAAACTTTTCAGTAGATCACAATTTTGTGTGTGTGTGTGTTTATTATTACGCAGATACGGCACTTATATTGCAATACTGTAATAAACATTTATATTCCGTTATCCGCTATATTTTAATAGACGTTATTTCACCTAACATATCAATCATAAAGAATCGCGAAAGAAAGCGTACCTTAGTATAGAGTCTTTCAACAAGAGTGTCCTATCTTTGAACTTAAATAAAGCACGTTCTCTAACTGATAGAGGTTTATTTCTTTTTTTATTTTGGAACATAATTAATGTCATTACATGTGAAAGAGAACATCAGTTAAGTGACCGCGACTTCGTTGGGTTGCGCGTATACAGTTGACCCAATTTTCAATGACAGAAGAACGTAAATTAGGTCAAACTTCACGAATAACACGCGTGAAGTTATTCATAAGATCATTTACTGTTTCTGGCTTGTTGACATAAACTCGAGATTTAACATAACCCCACAAGAAGTAATCCAAAGGCATTAAATCACATGACCTCGGGGGCCAGTTAACATCAACACCACGGGAAATGATGAAACCTCTGAACTTCTCCTTCAAAAGATCGATTGTTTCGAGAGCAGTAAAACATGTGGCACCATCTTGCTGGAACCAGATGTTTCTGAGATCCATACCATCCAATTGAGGCCAAAAATAGTCCCTTATAAGACCCCGGTATCTTTCTCCATTGACAGTTAGAGCTTCTCCATCTTCATCTTGTAAAGCATATGGACCAATGATTCCACCATACCAAAATCCACACCACACTGTAACCTTTTGGAGATGAAGTGGTCGTTCTTGAATCTGCATTGGATTGTGATTGCTCCAATAGGGGCAATTTTTTTAACACAACCATCCATCCAGAAGTGGGCTTCGTCGCTGAAGATGATTTTTCGACAAAAATCCGGGTCAGCTTGCAATTGCTATATAGCCCAGTCAGCGAATACACGGCGCAACCTATGGTCGTTGGGCTTTAGTTCCTGGGTTAACACCATTTTGTAAGCGTGAAACTTCAAGTACAGATGCAGAATTTACCAAGTTGTGGTTGGCGAAAGCCACAATTCTTGCGCTCGACGAGCAATCGATTTGTTTCCGTTCTCGCGTACACTCCCAGGAACGGCGCCTATGTTTTCGTTGGAGCGCTTACGTCGATTACGTACAGGCGTTCTTTAATCGTTGACAGAACTACTTCTTTTAAATTTATCGATCAAACGCGGAATCGTTCTCTCGTAGGGACGATTATGCACACCGTAAACTTCACGCAATACACGGAAGGTTTGGCGAACAGATGATCCATTTTGATAACAAATTTTCACAACTTCTACGCGTTGCTGAATGCTGTAACGTTTCATAGCTATTTGTCAATAACAACTGTTACCACATGAAAAAAGAACCGCTGTAACTTAATAACAACGGCAGCTAACACATGTTAAAGATAGGACACTCTTGTTGAAATACCCTTTACTATAAAGTACTGTGTACTTTAGTACTCCTTTGTTCGGTAGATACTTGCTGGTTCTTCATGATCCTAGGATTTTAGTGAAGAGACGAGCTCTATGGCATCTTACAAGATTCGTAGACGTTAGGAAACCTGAGCATGCTTTTTCTTTCTTCCGTATCTTTTTCCCATGCGTTGAAGGCAGTAAAAGTTGTAAGGATGTGTCATACGCACTTGTACATCCAGTATCCTGGTCATGAACGTCAATCTTCGGCAGATGAGATCTGCAACTTGAGAATTGACATGGCAGGCAATTAGTTGGAAAGTTTAATTTGATTATGCTTATGAACAGCTCTAGTTTTGTCTCTCACAACTTTCTTACATCAGCTCTTACAAAACAAAGGGTATTCAAACTTAATTGATGTTGAGGAAGTGAGTTTATGGTAGGTTGTAGTAACTTCAAATGTCCCGTCAAGTGCGCATCTCCAATCCTAGGCCACACACCCAACAGTAGGTGTAAAGTGTTTTCTATACAGAATATGTTTCAGTTACCTTTTATAAATATTATCGCTCACTCCTAAAATGTGGAACATAAGATAATTTATTTAATAATTTGTGGAATCCAAAAGCATGTTTTCTAATAACGATTCTCACTCACAGGTGTTTGAATTATAAACAAATATTTATAGAAATATATTTTAAGAAACACAGACACACACGTAAACCCCAACGGGTTACGTATCACTGCGCCTTGCAGAAACCCTGCAAAGCCTAGAGAGGATTTCATATATGGTATCAGATTTAAAGCCCAAAGGTCTTAAAATATTATTTTTCTAGCTTGTCCGATTAAAGTCAAGGCAATGCTGAGAAATATGGTTGTGTTGAGCTCGTGAACATGTATGCTGAAGACGTATTAAGTGTCACGTAAATAATTTTTGTAATCTTATGAAATGTTGTATGAATAAAAACATGGCTTTGTTTATATGTTAGAAAAGAAAATTAGAAAATTATTAATGTGCATACATTAGTATTTATTTTTTTTCTACTATGGCTCTCTTAGATTAGGAGTGCGAATTACGGAAACTTTTGACAACGGTCACACAGACTAAAGAAACACCTGCTTGCATACCTGATCATCTGGGTTTGGTTTCATTTTAAAAACGAATTCTTGTTCTGTAAGAGTTACGCAGCTCCTTTATAAGGACAAAGACGCTCGATTTTTAGTTCCTATATTTTTGGCAAAATAGTTCGACTTTGGTGACACAAACATAGGACAATGCAGTAAAATAGAGAGAAAAAAAATCGTTTCCACTCTTACAGCTGATGGGGAAACAAGAGCAAAAATATCAGTTTATGTAACTAAATAACGCTTAGATTCAGAAATATGACTGAATATCGCATTAATTAACATGTGTTACCTATGCGGGTAATAATAAGAGCGCAGAAAAATAAAGCTGTTAAGATTAAATAACTTAAACTTTATAAACATTGCTAATTATACCCTTAAATGCATGAATACACTAAAAACTGAAATAGCAGACATGAGTAGACTCTTAAAAGAGTTCCCTGGGACAGGTTTAAATGCAATATGTGGATTTTTGCATATACTTGCACTGCAGACTTTTAAGAACCACTTTATCCTTATAAATATTTCATAATGTATTTATGAATGCTCACATCAGGTATTAATCTCCCGTAGGCATCTATCTGTATGAAAGCCATTACAACTCTTTTCCATGCTCTTTGGTATGAAATGTGTTGCTTGCGTTCTGAGTTTTGCTCTGATTTTTATATAAATTATTATGAATATTGTCACAAGCCAAATCTAAAATCCCAAGCGTGCCTTTCCTGACTGCTTTATTCATTAAATCACAATTTGGTTCTTTCTCTAGGCTTTCTCCTCTCTCCCTTCATCTGTGCCTTTAACTCTGTCCTTCCACATCCCTCCCTCTTTTTCTCTTCATTTCCACTCTTCTCTGTTCTCTCCCCTCCACCTTTTTGAAATTTGTTAATAAAGCTGCTTTACTTGTGGTTTTAATTAAATTGAATCATAAGTAAGTACCTGCCCGCTGCGAAGTATTCCGGATTCGATTCCCGGCTGGGAATTTTTCTCTAGCGAATATTATTCCCTAACATCCCCAGAGTCTCGAAATATGAATGCGAGTTGAATGTGCATCTAATCTAATGTATAACTCCCCCCCAAAAAACAAAAAAAAAACAATCACAAATGCAATAACAATGTATAGGAGTTAACACCATTGTCGACAGGTAACGTGTTCCAAAGGTAAAAGGCCGCCGTTATGACTATTGCAGTTAAAGACGGGGTTTAATGGAACAAATAATATATATACACACGAAACAGTGATGTAACTTCATAAATATCCATCCTATCGAAATTTTATAAATAGTAAAACTTGTCAGTAACATTATGTTTATACACTTTACACTCAAAAACATCAACAATCAGCGAGATATTCCCTTCTTTTTTATTTTGCGACCCATTAGAATTCTCTCCCTTAAAGAACATTAAAATACTACTAGACTATTTTCTAAGTAGTATCTAAGATATACGTAAAAACATAGGAAAAACGCCGCGCGCACACACATATACATACATTAATATTTTAAAAAGCTTTAACGTTGACCATTAAACAATTTAGTATCAGTTATATATTTAAAAGCAAAAGTATCAGAATATTTTAACTTGTCTTATTATATATACACTGCCGTTTGTGAAAATTGCAACACCAAGAAGGAACGCATGAATTCAATGAATTTAATACCACAGGTTAGGTACATGACAAGTAACAAATGATAAATTTTTCAAACCTATACATGACCTTTGAGCCCTAATATTCAGTATTTGGTGTGGGCTCCATGCGCTGTAATTAGAGCTGCTATACACAGTGGCATTGAATCAAAAGGTTCTGAATATGTTCCTGAGGGATTTCCCTCCACGCAGTTTGTATTCGAGCGCATAAATCCGTAACACTGATTACTGGAGGACCGTGACGCACCAGGTGCCGACCAACAATATTCCAGACATGTTCGATAGGCGATATGTCAGGCGAACGTGCAGACCAGGGAAGCAATGGTACCCGTCGCTCTTCGAAGAAGGCTTGTATATTCCTCGCAATATGTGCCCGGGCATTGTCCTGTCAAAATGTGGCCTGAGGAGATGTCTAAAGCAGGGGGAGTACCTCAGGCTCTACAACCACCGTTAGGTACCGGTTGTTGTCAAAGTAACCTCAATTCGTACGAGGCGAGATCGGTTGTTGTAACCAATGGCGCCCCAAACCATCTCACCTGGTGTTTGTCCGCTATGCCGCTCTACAATGCAGCCCTCCAGATTTCGCTCACCGCGGTACCGCCAGACACGTATGCGTCCGTCACTGCAGGACACGTTCAAGCGGGACTCGTCCGAAAAGACTACATTTTGCCACTCAGCACCGCAATGACGGTGTTTATGTGCCCATTGCAGTCGGAGGAGCTTGTGGTTTCTGGACAATGGAGGCCGACGTAATAGCTTTCATGCTACCAGTCCAACCTGCAGTAGACGACGAACCGTTGATGCAGACAAGTTCACACATGTTGCAGTGCTCTAGCGTCGAGCCAACATTGCAGATAAAGCTGTACGGTCCGTTATAGCCATGCGGACAAGATGACAATAATCCTATAAAATTGTTATATAAAATGACTGAAAATTTTTAAATAAAAATAAAAGTTGATCCTTTATTAGGTTTTTTTTATTAAGATTAAAGTGCAAATTGATACTCCAAAAATTAATATGAAAAGAAAACAGAAAATTATTTTTCATCCCGTGTGGTCATGTTCCTTGGTCCAGTACCCACTCTTCGCTGCGTACGACCTTCATTTATCCACTGCTTCCACACGCGCATCACTGTCATAGCAGCATGCCCTGTACGAGCCGCAATGTCACGGTATGACAAACCCGCTTCCCGGAGACCGATTATTCTACCCCTTCGAACTCACTCACATGCCGATATGGCTCCCTTTGTCGTCGGCGAGGCATACTGGCATTCTCTTTGTTTCCACCTTGTTTGACAGCTCTGTACTGACTACACTGGGTGCAATACTGACCTTGTCTGACCGACACGAGAGGGCTCTGCTCGGCCTACGTGTATCCCATCTCTCTGCAAACCGAATCACTTATTGCTTGCACACTCTTTAACGCTTCCACCAGGTTTGGAGTTATTCGGGAAACGCTTTCTTGTTGTTGCAATTTTCACAAACGGTAGCGTAGATATACCTATGTAAGAAAACCATTTCTCCCTAACTTTAAATATTTAAAACAGAGCAGTGGAAACAAACTTCCAATGTTCTAACATAAAGAAAATGTCCCTACCATTGCTGGTTTTGGTAACGCAAGTAAGATTTACGCAATTCGTATAATTTTCAGTAAGTAGAATAAATAATTCCAATTTCTCAGAAATAGATACGTGTTTAAAATGTTGTACTTGCAAGATTTGATTGCAAGAAGAAGAAATGCACCAGACGAGGTAAAGAAAGCTCTATTGTAATACTAAGTAGCATTTACACGTTGAGGTTTACAAAGTGACCTATTGCACTTAATAAAGTTGTTGCAACCCTATTCAATTTCCATCATTTCTTTTTCCCCTAATCCAATCGGGGATTTGAAACTACAACAGGAAAGTCTGCAAATGCTTTGAGGTCAGCCCGACCTTTGATTAATTAGAACAGATGTTCATGTAAGTATGAGGTGACACACTACCCCCTCTGGTCCCTCATTCCCCATAAATGGGAAATGACAAAGGGAAGTCCTCAATTTTAATATTCCTGTTACTACTTTTTCTGCATGAACTTATGTTGAAACTAATATAGATCTCGAGATAAAAACCGTGCCTTTATTACCCCCAACCGGCCGACCTATTAAAGGTGGAATACAATATTGGAATAAAAGTGTTGTTTGCTCGAGTTTGAAGGTGGCCTATAACGCAGAGATGTGTCAATTAACCGTACAAAGCATTGTGCACTTTCGATTTTGACCAGAATTCTAATGGATCTTGACATACACAAGAAATTCTCCGAACAAGGTAAATATGTCTCATTGTTTCCTTCAGCTAAACTTATGTTATCGTCTACATTCAGTAAAGATGCGATTCACTATTAAACATTTTGGTAAGTATTCAGTATGCTATTAAGGGTCTTCCTAAAGTAACCTCACTAGTCACTATAACATACTAATTCACTTTACTTTTGCGTTTTCCACATGCGTAAAAATTGTATTTGCAAGCGGATTTACCAACGGAAAGTCTCCTGTATTCGTACAACGAAATGTGTATAAATCATTTTTACAAACGTTCATCTCGCTTAACGTGAACCAGATAAAAAAATAAGCTTTTGTAAGAATACTTAGTTGTTGGAATGACGTCAATAATAAAGGCAGAGAGGGGAAAAGGCTTACTATAAATAATAATAATAACAATAATAATAATAATAATAATAATAATAATAATAATAATAATAATAATTCTATGGCACAACAGCGAATGAAAGGCCAAGTCATACCTACCCAACAGCCGGTCTCACGCTTAAAATGGACACGGCAGTCCCTGCAATTGGTGCGGGGAGATAACCTGGTCAGCGTATTGGGTTTCGTGGCCCAAACCTAGCTCCTCACATTGTTGATTACGCATCGGTCCTATACAAGGACCAAAAGAAACCCCCAGTGTGGGGAACAATACGCATTTCGTGGCATAAATAAAAGCACCACGCTACATACTTCTGCATCACGGCGCAGATTCACTGTACCTATGCTACGGACTAGAGTCACTAGACTATATTTTTGCATCGTTCCTTATTGTATGTAAAAAATCTACTGATTGATAAAGCTGCTATACGCGTCTGATTTAAGACTCTAGATATATATTTAGGGGGGGAGGTAAAGAAAATATTAGCAAGTGTCATTAGCAAATTCCAACACTGGATCTGCCCCCTCTGTTAAATCTTTTTACTTTCTTTAGCACCTACCTGCAGTAGAGGTAGCAGTAGTTCAACGGAGCGGGACGCCTCGCGCACTGCGACCTGCACAGATCTTTTGCGGCTACCACCCCCTAAAAGGAAGGAATAGGTGAAGGAACCATAGAAGGCAAAGGCCGGCGTAGGCAGACAGGCCATAGAAACGCGCGAAAGTCCCTAACATTTCCAAGCTTGCAGACCCGTCCCATTGCTGGAGCCGCCGAGAGAGGATGAAGAACGAGCCATTAATCAAGCAGCCCTCTGGTGTCGACGGGGAATACTCTTTCCGCGCCATCTGTCCAACACCGTCATACGCCATGAAACCTAGAAGCACGCCTGAAATATGAAAAGAAAATGGAATGAAAGGGAAACGATGGAAAGGAAATCGTGGTAGAAAAGAAACCACGCCAGCATTCGCCTGCCGACTCTCAGGAAACCACTCGGGAAAAAGCCCATGGGTCAGTGATGGTCGCCGGGGATCGAATTGGGGACCTCCGGAATGCCAGTCGCACACTTACCGCGGCGCCACCTCGCTCAGTCCGACCTATAGTACGTAGAGGAAGTATTGCATTCCACTAAAAAATTCGATAGGTATCGAGATTTTACAAAAAATATTATGATTCCCTGAATAAAAACAAACATTTTTTTTTTATAAAAAAGGTCCATATTGTCTGTGTGTGCGCGTCTGTCTTTGATCAACATAACCCAAAAAACAAAAGGCGGATAAATATCAAATTGGGTATTTTAGATGAGGGTCATATAAGGATAAGACATGAAGATTTTCAAGAAGACCTCCAAACTATCCTTTACTTGGAAAATGTTACATTATTTTCTCAAAAATGGTTCTAGCGATTCTGATTGGCATATGTTTAAGATATTAGGGTGCCAAATACGAAACGCCTGTAAAATACTATTCTTTTCTAATTAAGTTTGTATATTTTTATACAGCCAGTAAACTGCAAATATTAGACAACAACTTACTTTATAAACAAATGCAGATATTATTTATTCACAGAATATATGTCTAATACACCGAGATATTTGTTGTTATTGGTTTGAATTTTAAAATATCTTATACTTTTTTAAAGTGCTTAAGTTGTTATTCGTTTATTTCTCGTGGTCACGAAACGAGTGGAATTTGAAAGCCTTCGCATAGCGACCCGCTTCAGCCTCTTTTGTATCCCTGTTGTACCTAAAACGAAATGTGTATTGCAGCTATTTCAACAAACGTATATCTCGATTAACATATAAGTATGTATATGTATGAAGTATATAAGAGAATAAGCTATGTAAGAATTGTTTGTAGAAGAGAGTGTAAATGATGTCATGTGAATGTAACACAATAACATTTCTTTTTTCAAAGATACAGTGTGTAGTACAAATTGTTCTTAAAAGTGACTTAATTTAAGAGAAATATGTTTATTATCTACAGACAGTATTTCGCACGATTTATTTGCCCTAGAAATAATGTTTCTCATCCATTACACTTCTACGGGGCCGACTTACCAACTTGTGTAATTTAAAAAATGCGTTTATGTAATTTAGATCTGCCAAGTGTCTGGTTAATAATAACCTATTTCCAGAATTTTAGCGTTCATTAATACAATTTCATTTTATGAATATTTTAATATAGTTTATTCACTTTGTTATCAGACACTCCTCGTGCCATAGGTTTTATTATTTCATCCTGTAATTCAGTATTGTGATTATTATAGATCGAAAACAAAAAGTTGCTTTTTTATTGTTCCATTAGCTTTGACTGCAGTGGTCATATCGGCGGCCTTTTCACTTTCTCTACTACGTACAGTAAGTAGGGGAAGAATTGTATTCCACCCAAAAATTTGATACCGATATTTCACCGGAAATATATGTTTTGATACCCCCTGAATTCAAAAAAGCATTTTTGGAAACGTGTGTGTCTGTGTGTCTGTCTGTGAACAGCATAACTCAGAAACGAACAGTTGGATAAACACCAAACTTGGTATTTAGATTCAGTGTCTTCCAGAGATGCGACACGAAGGTTTTCAGGAAAATCCCCCCACCCCAGATTACCCTTTACATGGAACATTTTTCGAAAATTTTAATTTTCTTAAAAATGGCTGTAACGATTTTGATTAAAATATCATATATTTAAGATACTTTCATGACAAATAAAATGTATATCTTGAATTTTCTGGGAATGTCTCCAAAAGTATTCTTCATTGTGAACGACTTTTGCATAACTGGTAAACCATAAGAGATAGACAAAAGCTTACTACACAAAAAATGTAGATCGCGTTAAAATACACAATTTATGTCATACATTTTTTCCGCTGAGTGAACCATTTTTGAGATATTGCTTGTTTTTTTTTCCTGGTAATGCAAAGAGAATGGAATACTCCACATAGCAACCAGCTCTTAAAATATTTGACTATCGCTTAAAGCCTACCAATTCCCCTTGCATCTACAAGAAAATTAGCAATAAGGTTGACATCTCGATATCTCGATTAACATGAAGCATATAGAGAATACGCGTTTGTAAAAATAGTTTGTACAAGACTAGAGAAAGTCATGTGAGTGTAACACATCAGATATTTACCTATGGAACAAATTGCCTATCGGCAATGATGTTAACTAGTATAAAAATGGAAATGGATTTCTGGTTTTTCTTTAGGTTTTATACATTCTATCACGCACACATTTTCACACTCAGACTCTGGGAGCATAGGGAATAATCTTGACTACAGGAAATTTCACACCCTCCAGCCGGGAATCGAACCCGCCACCCCTCGCACAGCAGGTAGGAGCTCTAGAGACTGAGCTACGAGGCCAGCCAAGCTGCTTTTTATTTTACCCCATAAATGAACAATGTATCAGCTAATTTTTTTTTCCAATTACAGTACCTGTAGTTTTTCAAAAACCTCATATGATTTTAGTTAGAACACAAGTGAATTTCATGTGCATCCAATGTGCTTGGTTTTGGTATAAATGTAGTAATGTGTATTTTGCTTCATATACATGTAAAGATTCTCTTTTGAAATTCACAATAGCAATATAATGGTCTCCTTTAGCAACATAGATAGAAAGGGAGACTGCAACAGGAATAAAATTAAAACTCATCAGCAGAAATATACTGAATGTAAACAATGTACCTAAGAAGCTGCATGAAATACACAGCAGCATTTTCTAAAGAACTGCTAAATAGTTTTAAAAGCACAGTGAAAAAACTCTGAAATTACTTTAAAGAAAAAAAGCAAAGATTGGAACATTTTAACCACTTGGTCCAAACTCAATACGCATCCTCTAACTATATATAGTAAAGCAAAACTTAACCGTATAATACCCGCACTTTAAGAAAACTGTAGTGAATATGAAATTAATATTTCCGCTGTTAATTATTTCAAAGCTATGCACTGAGAGCATGTTTACAGTATATTATGATATTTATGAGAAACCATTAAAGACTAAGAATAAAACATCAAGTGTCTCTGGGCAGAATTTCACCTGTTGATGCTATCGAAATGTCACATTTTGTTTTCACTATAAAACAACTGCTGGCCGTCTCGTGCGTTCAAAACACATTCACATAATAACACACTATATTAAAAAAAAGTGAGGGGAACAAAACCCTGTGCGAGTAATCCGAAGCGTGTCTCTGACACTCGTGTTTATGGATGTTTGGAAAGTTGGCGTGGTGGGAAATATGGTAACAGAAAAGTGATCGTTGGCTAGCCCGGAGCGAGTATTGCACTACAGTCAGATACAGATCCCGGGCTACACTTGAGGCGATGTGTTCTGTTTGTGAAAACTGTCACCACAAGTGTCAATTGTACTCTGCTACAATTATTACTGCTTGCTATGGGTTTGTTATTTCTGTCACCAAAACAATACGCTCTTGTTGAACAGCTTATCCAGTCTTAAATGTCAAAAATGCCTGCAGAGCTAAAGCTAGCGGATAATAATATAGATTAAATTATACTGTAGCACGCTGGGTTTCAATTATACACATTTTATTGTGAAATCTGTTTCCAACTGGCGCAAAGGGACAAAACGCGCGTACAGCTATTGCAACAGCTATTTCAAAACATGTTAATATATATGATGACATTACTTCAAAAGTTAAAAATCTGATGTGATAGGGAACAATTTTCTTAAACAGCTGACATTCTCTGCTCTTGTACAAACTATTTTTACAAACGCTTATTTTCCATTTACTTCATGTTAATCGAGATAAACGTTAAGGTAGCCGATACATTTTTACCGAATTATAATATTATAAGTGCACAAATTTGTGTCACCATTGGCCAAGTGGTGATATAAAAGGTAGAGGTAAGGATATATTTTAAAAACCCAAGATACTATACGATTACAATTGAGAGTTGGGGTAATTTTTGGAAGTTATAAGATAAACTATGTGCCGGGTTCTATAGTATGGTTGTGTAACATTTTGACAAAATGAGTTAAACAGTGCAGATAAGGGGCTAAATGTTGCAGTTTTTGGAATTATGTGAGGGTTTGTTCATAAGGTAGCTTATAATTTATAACTATTGGAGGTCCAATAAAGCTGTATAGGATAGGTGAAATATTTGTATGTAAGACATTGAAAATAAGCAAGTTTCTGTAAGTTGCAGTAAAGCTAATATCTATAAGTCTGTAAAAACCAGTGCAAGAGTTTTTCTTTCAAAACCATACCAAAAATACTCCCTGATAACAATGTTCAGTTAGAAATTCGGATATGAATGAAAATTGGCATACGAACACATTTTTTCTGTTTGTAACATTCGAATACAGCGAGTCACAGCTGCTACAAGCCACTGCATAAACCCCGGCTAAGTTAAATAAAAGCGCAAATGTTGTTATTTAGTTTCAGACAAAACACGTTTGGAGTTGTTCTAAAGCACGTAAAATTAGAAACATTAACGAAGTTTTGCAGATAGCTTCAGTTCAATTTTGCCTCCCTGACTCAAACACACTGCGGCATTTGAAGTCGGGTGGCAGTGTCCAGCTATATGGTACAGCAAGCGTGGCGAAACTGCCTTCTTCCTCGAGTCCAAGAACACCCAGACATCGCATCCCCTAGCAACATGTAAAATACAAAATGCAGAAATGAGAGGGTCTACTGTTCAAAAGAGAAGCAGCGGAGGGAATCCAAATCATCTTTCCGTTACCCCGTCCTACAACAGCAATATGCGGCATGCTGTCTTGTGTCATTTCACCATTATAAACAAAACGTCTGTGGATAAAACACCATCTTCTTGAATGGTTAGTCGCCCACCTCAGTATCAGTTCCCAACTAGATGCGGAAAAATTGCATGTATGATTTTCTCCTCGTCACTTATTGTGAACCTTAATTTGAGTAGATTGCTTTAAATTATGAATTAAATTTTAAGTTTAGCTTTCTTTTTGAAATTTCTATTTCATTTTGTGGGTTAATATATCTTCGCAAGAGTTGCAATTTTTTACTTTTTGTATTATGCACTCACAGTAAGTAGAGGAAGTAGGCTGTTTTGCACTCAAAAATTCGATATCGAGATTACACCAAAAATACATGTTTTGAGTCGCCCTGTACACAAAAAAGCATCTTTAAAAAAGAGAGGCCTCTGTGTGTATCCGTGAACAGCATAACTGAAAAACAAAAAGTCGGTTAAATACCAAACTTGGTATTTAAGTTCAGCATCTTCCAAGGATGCGACGTGAAGTTTTTCAAGAAAATCCCCAAACTCAAACTACCCTTATTCGGAAACTTTTTCGAAAGCGTTTTATTTTCTCAATAATGGCTATAATTGTTTTGATTAAAATACCATATTTTAAGATATTTTCACGACAAATGAAATGTATACCTTGAATTTTCTGGGAATAGCCTTTGAAGGCCTCTTCATTCCGTATGACTTTAGTATAATTGATAAACCATAAGAGATAAACAAAATTTGTCTACACAAAAATGTAGTTCTGCTTAATGCACGCAATTTATGGCATACACTTTTTATTTTATTTATCTATTGTTTGAGTTAACCATTTCCGAGATATTCCATGATATTGGTTTGAATTTTCAAATACTTACACTTTTCTAAACTGGGAAGTCGTTATTCGTTTGTTTCTTATAGCCATACAAAAAGCATAAATCCATCACATGGCTACACGCTCTTTAAAAATGTGACTGTCGCTTTAGCCTACCAAAGTTGTTAGCGCTGGTAGAACATCTTAAACAGTATGTTTTCATTGACTATCCACGTATAAAGAAACAGAAATGTAAATCAACTAGACATAAATGCACCTTTGTGCAATGATTTGCTTCCTTTAACATGGAAGGAAAACGTTTTACGCCGTAATACGAAATTCCCCTAGCAGGCAAGTATTTGCCTATCATCCCGCTTTGGATATATAACGCAACGTGGAGGACTTAGTTGCGATCGATTATTGAATATGTAAATACCAGTTACCCAGCTAATAGAAGTAATGGAAGCGAGACCCTCGTACAACAGAACAACCTGTTTAACATAATGTAATGAGAAACCCGACCCTATATCAAAAGGAACACTGGTACTGCACAAAATTACTGATCCGGACATTGGCCGCTATACAGAATTGGGGTAATCTTCTCTGAAACACGTACATGAGCGCAAAATGACATTTCTGCCATTCGTCTTTTGCCAAACACGCGCATCAAGTTCGCATTTTCTCTTTCAGTTTGACAGGAACACGCGTCGCTGGAAATTTGCTGCATAAATTGGCATAGTGTTCAGCGTTTCTCTGCGGTTAAGCACCAAATAATTGATTTGTGTGTAACTGGTGCGCGAATCGAGGGGACAAAAGGCAAAAGTAACTGCCGAAATCCTCACGAATTGTGACTAGAAGCCCTATGTGAGCGCAAATAAACTTCATTACACCAACAATGGCCATGTACGCCGGAAGTCAATGGTTTTGACTTCAACTGACCTTTCCTTCGAAACATGAGCTAATGCCAATGTACATAAAAGGCAAATGGTACAGATTATTTTATTGGTGATCTGTATGCAATACTTACAACATGTTAATAGAATTTAAGACTAATGTTAATGGTACATAAGACAATGATTGCTGTAGGAGACCCCCTTCCATACAGTCTCCCTAACTGTTTAGCTCTCTATCTGACGAGTAGAGGGGCCCCCCATTTCCCCCTTTATCACAATACAAATAAAACATTTTATTTCTGTTCCATTTTGTTTTTCTTGTAGTTTGTACTCATAAAGTGCCTAATCATAGACTTAAGCTTATTACAAACGTTAATGAGTAGGATTATACCTACAAGAAATACTTTTATTTTCTATCCTTTTATAAAAGATTTTAGTTACGTGATGCATACATGCAGGAACTGAGACACAGTCAACTTTTACAAAATAAATATAAATACACGATAGAAAAAAGAAAATCTGACTGGTACACTCATACGCTTTTATCTACAAAATTCATATGTCCCTTGTATATTCTATATGTTATTCTTATATCCACCATATTTTATTGCCAGGATATTACATTATTCACGATAAATGTTTCGAATTCAGCAACAAGATGTTTAAAGTAGATACAACATGCGTAACAGCGTACAAGCGTTTATATTACACACCGAAGTAATAAGCACATCCAATGGAAGAGAATAAAGAGGAATAATTGCAAATTTTTAGACATATTACATCAGATGATGTACTTGGACGTGGGAAAATAATAAAAATACATCACAAACATCAAAGAATATTTGGAAAATGACTACAGTTAGAGAAGCATTTAGCATGTGTAATCTCTTTTGGTTTACCATTTATAAAAATTATATAGAGTCTAATCAGAATGTAGGATACTCCATTGGACACCTTCAAAATTTAAAGCATACATTTTGTTTTTCATGACAACATCCCAAATATAATTCAATTAATCCATCTGAATTTGAGGGGGAAAAAACGACGTTTTTCCAAGGAGTTTCGTTTAGTATCCTTGAAAGATGCCGGTTATAAGTAACAAGTAGGTATTCACCAGACTGTTTTTGAGAGACAGAGACACGCACATACACATAGACCTATTTCTAAAATTGGTTCAAGGGACTTCAAAATCTGTATTTCTGGTGAAATTTCGATATTGAAGTGTTGGATGCAATAAGAACTTCCTCAACTCGCCATTGGAGAAGAGTGTGAAATGTGGCGTAGGATGTTCCTCGATGTTTCTGGCTGGTTCAGCTTCTTAGAAGAGAAGACAGCATCAGGATACTTCTCGCAGAGTTGGATCTATTTACAGTGTCATGCTAACTCGTATTGCATCATACTTAATCCTTACAGTTCTTCGTGGATTTTTCTCCCACACTTTTTAACTACACTTGCGAATACGAGCTGCATGAGGGACTGTTCCATTTTTAACTTTTTAACGAATCTGTTGGGAATACAGGAAACATAGCTAGAAGTAAGCAGCATCAAAATGTAGTTTAAATTAAACTAAAAAAGTTGGACCGAATTAGTTACGTTATCCCGTACTACTCATATTTGCCTGAAACTCCGGAAGTAGGTACGTTTTTGTGTGTAATAATGTTGATAGTACAACCTCCCTTGAGAAGTTTTGCACCATAATTTCGATTACCAAAATGTTATTTACGTGTACTTCAATTGCAAAAATTGATGTTTAAAAGTCCCGGTTTGCTTTGTCGGGGTCACTAAATTCCTGGAGGCCCACTCTCTGGTTTTTAAAATAGCTATCGGTTTCCATGCTTCGCTTAATTGGAACTGTTGATCCTATTAAAATTATTATTCCTGATCTTGTTTCTGTGGCCACTTGAACCTCCCAAACCTCCCAACAAAATCTTTTGTTCCAACTAAATACAGTGTTCGGCTACAGCCAACTTGCCCAGTTGGAACAAAATATATGGCTCCAGTGTTCTTAGCACCTTTTCCCTATTATCCGACTTGTTTGTCGCCCGTATACAAGTCCACACGGGTAAGGAATTCGGTAAATTCTTGGAGGTCTGATGCCACGATCATTTGCAAGGATAACGACCACTCGGAGGTGCTTGTGTCGTGTCAGCGCAAGCTGATGCACATCGAGCACCACCTCATGGAGCCGGACGGCGCCACTGACAGCAACTGCGACGACCGACCCACGCGACTGAGTGCCCTTGAGGTCTCCATTGCTGGGCTTCGAGAGCAGCACCTGGAATCAGAAAGCACCACTGTCCAGGAACTACAGCAACTCCAGAACAACCACCAGCAACTGCAGGAAGGCAACACACGAATACGGGCGTTTAAGAAGTCACATGTTCTTCCAAATCCGCCCGCCTGCTCCTCCGCCGGCCCGCCGCCTCTCACTCCACAGACGTATCCACAACACCAAGCCGTCTCGACTGCAGCTTCTGGAGCCCCCCGCATCCATCAACGCGCAAGCGACTGGTCGGGCGATCTCAGGCCAACCTTCCATCACAAGGCCTCGATTTTCAGAATTACAAGCCACGTTTTCCTCGAACTCATGACCTTTTGGCCTCTTTTGAGGCCAACTCAAGCACTTAGGCGCGCAGATAATCTCAAATAAACACTGTTGCTCCCTGAAGCCTCTCCTAATCACCAGGTGCCTGTCAGGGTCTCGGCCATGGCAGTCTCCTGGCTTATCCTTCATTCCGCTCCTGCCCTAGCAGCATCACTCACGCCCGCATGGGTGCGAAATATCGAGGGTGCTTCTGCGGAACCTCGCTACCTTCCCGAACTTTCCTTCAAACCCCTCTCCTTTATCCAAAAAAAAAGCATGATCATCCTTCACGGATCGTAACTTGATTTAGTTTCTTTGGTAGCATGCACACAGAACCTATGTAATAACATCTAAATAGCCTCCCAATCTTATTTGAATAAAAGCTCTTTTCCTTTCTTTCATATTCTGATCCATGGCGTGACATGCTTTTGTATTATTCTTATTCTTCATTAAGACCCAAGCCGTTCTTACATCCTTTTTATTATAACCACTATGTAGTTAAAGTGTCGAGTGTTCAATTTCAGCTTTCAAGTTATCTTGATCGGAGAGGTACACGCCCTGTATAATCTTTTAGAACTCCTAGTTTTTGTGCTGGGTGTTGGTGGCTGTTACTATTTAAATGATGTTTATGAATGCCCAGTTTTATCAATACCCTGAAGAATTTCTCGGTGTAAAAGGCCGAAATCTTGATCATGGAACCGCATATTACTCTGCTGTACTCGCCTGAGGTCATAGTAAATATTTATGTTCTAATAGATTTTTAGTGTTAAAACATCCTGTATAATAACTAGGGCTAGGATAGTTATATAATAACAGCAACAGTTTCTTTTGATTAAACACATGCATGTTGTAATATGTGCAGGAAATAATGTCTCCCGAGTCTGATAATCTAAATTTCATAGCGCATGTTTTTGCACATCAGGGATATTTTCATAGTTGCATATATGTTTACATATATTTAGATTTTCACCAGAAAATATTTAAAATATATAATTTATTTGCTAAACTTTTACCAATAAATACAAAAAAAAAGGAATTACAAATGGGACTCATTTCTCTTGGATATCCTGAGCTAACAGTAATAAAACAGTCATATCTCGGATGACTGGCAAACAGATCTTACTCCAACTGAAATGCATGTAAACGATCTGTATGTGATGTAATTGTAGGTAGGCTCTGTCAAAATGAAATTTCAAAAGCTTATCTTCTTGCGGTGGAAGAAATAGCAACAACAGATCATTCCAATATCACGAAAGTGTTCATTAACGCAATGTTGTTATTGTGGCCAGAGGGAATTAAATATGAAAATGTAGTTTTGTCCTTATCAGATGCTGCCCCCTATTTGGTTAAGGCAGGTAGGGGAGTAAAGCTTTTGTATAATTGAATGATTCCATGGTTGACGCATGCAGTAAATGGCCTCTGTGAAACGGTGCGCTTAAATTTTCCTACTGTTAATTATTTAATAGCAAGCATAAAAAAGGCTTGTCTTAAATCTCCGAGTAGAATCAAGCCATTTAAACAGTTGGCACCGGAAACTCCACTTTATCCTGAACCAATTTTACGATGTGGGAGCTAGTTATAGGCTGCTGTATATTATTGTAACAATTTTCACATTATTGAAAAGATACTACAAGAAGAACGCATTGTTGAAGCGAAAAGCTCTATATGTAGGGATGGAATAAATGAGGAATTAATTAACATTAAGTCACATTTCACCTGCATTTCCACAGCCATCACAGCACTCGAACGAAATGATACAACGCTGGTCACAAATATAAGTATGTGTAAGAGAACATCTCTTACTAGAGCTTAAATCTGCACTACGATAAGATAGGACTAGAAGATCTTATGCACCTAGGCCCCTGACGGGGCGCCCCCGGGAGGGGGGGATGAGATGAGAAGAGATAGAGAGCACGAAGGTAGAGGGCTGGGTCCCTACCGTTTACAGATTTGAACTCCCCGGATGGTGGCTGGTGCAGCCGGTATCCCTCCCTCCTGTAGGCTTACACATCCCCTGGAGGGCTCGGGACCCGGAGACCACTTGCAGTCCGGGGGACGAAGGTTTCCTCAAAGCTTCTTCTCCCCTGCCATGCACACACCGAGATCTCCTGCCGACACTTGCAACTTCGAAAGAAACCAAGCATATGAAAGGTGCACTAAAATGAGAATAGAGATGAAATCGAAGGACAGGAAATTCGGGGGATGTAATGATCCTTTCCAGCATTCACCTGGCGACTCGGGCAAACCCCCGAAAGGTCAGGAAGGTCGGCCACGGGAATGGAACACACGATCTCTCGAATGCGGGCTACAGTGTTACCGCCTTAGCCTTCTCGCTCGGTAAAGTCTGTGCTAGGTGAAACTGCAAAGAAAGTAGTAGAAAAATTTAACTACGTACTTCAAAATAATCCGGGGTTCCATACATTACAACATATTGCCAATATCTTGTCTGGTGAAATGGAAAGCAAATTGTGCAACAATCAAGAAACGTTGTCGCTGGAAAAGATGGCAAACTTTAAATATGAGCCTATAACGTCTGTTATAGACGAACGTTGTTCTCCTCAACACAAATCAGTTATTGGAAGCAACAGAATAGTTTCGGTTCTCAAACCTTAAAATGGTTGCTGTTACATACTGCAATGGGAAGAATTATGTTCACTTCAGCAGCAGTTCCATCCAGTGCATAAAATCTGTGAGTTTTACAACTACACTTTTATTGCTTTCGTATATTAATGTGTTAACTTAGATTTTCAATCTAAAAAATAATGGGCGAAAAGTACAATTTCCATTTTTCCATTATTTTTGTGAGATTTAGAGAGTACATACTTTCTGGGTTGATAATGCATATATTCCTATTTACCTTCATATTTGCATTTTAATGCAATAACTATCCTTGCCCTAATAATAGCCGTAAAGTGTTACTTGGAGTATAACCTTTAGGAGAAATTATCGACAGGACGGATATGGGATACTTCTTATATGACATGCTGTTGGGCTTGTGCTTTTGTAACAATGTGAAGTAGAATCCCACAGAAATAATGACCCATGATAATAAGGGGAAATTAAATATTTTACGATATTACGACGTCATAAAAAATTGAGCGAAATACTATTTGCCTCTATGTTTGCATCTAAGATTGTCCAAAAACATCTGTACACACATATAATAGTCTGTTTCTTGCTCATGTAATTATTGAGGCACTTTTGCATTCGGTATGAAACTCTGAGTCTCTTCCATACCACAGCATTTAATTAACAAGGGCATATAGATATTAGTTAACTGGTCATAAACTAACATTCAAAAATACCTCTCGACTAACTTTAGCTTTATTCGTTTCATATAGGTTCTTTACATGTTTTCTGGAAAAGTAGAACTGTTTCTGGATACTGAGCTATTATGCGGTCCAAATCTCTTGACGTTTGAGGCGTGTTCACTAATACGGCACTAGCGAATAGCAGCAGTGCGGCGTTGCCTCATACGGACAGTACACCTCGCCTGGTAAAACTCTAATTGAAATATCATGCGGATTTCATATTTCAGAAAAGCAACAAGTAGCTAAGATAAAAGGTGACGTTTTGCTGAGCAAGTACAAAAAAGAATCATATCTTTACACTCAATGGTTCGCCATTAATTTAGTTATCTTTCGTGATGTTTAAACAGAGACTGTTAGTTATGGTTATGCTTTAATAGTAATAAATCCATTGCTGTCATAGTTTATTTTACATTGTTAAGTCATAGACATAATTATTACTTATTAATGTGCAATTCTCTATGTCGTAAATAAATTTAGAAATATTTATCCCACGAGGTTTTCTAATACTGCTACAAACTCGTCATGAAAATCCTTTCAAAGCCCTCTGATGCAGCTCTAGAATACCATACATGGCGTTGTTTTTTAATAAACAACGTCATGCACGGTTTCGTTCCGCAGAATAATACCAATGAGCTTAATGCCGAGTCCTAGAACCAAACACGTATCCGTTACATGAGAAGAGCGTGTTGCGCTTTTTACAACATTGAACACCTCGTTACTTGGAATGCACTACAACAATAAATAAAGAAATAAAACCGTATAAAGAATAAGCCAACTGGGAACTTTAAGCAACGAATCACCAACTGTGATCACATTCTCGAGGAAGCATCAACAATGAAATTCCTTGCACCATTGACGCAAGGTTAAAACATTACTAAAGCATTGTTAAAACATTGAAAAAGCAAAAATACTCCTGGTATACTTTTTACAGCGCGCTTAATGGAAAGTTAACCGATTCAGTTGTGAATTCAACTGTGGTGTAGCTACTCAGTTCTTACAGTGATAGGCTTTGTCCTGCCATTTATAAAGTTAGCTGTTTCATGAAAATGTAGCTTAATAAGCCCATAGCACCAGTGGATATAGCATTAAGGTTAGGGTTGTTGTCTTCGGTGTGTATAATTTCTTTAAAAAGTATGCCAACGAAAACAACCGTAAAAGTCCTAACTTGAAGAACTGTCAAGAACTTACGGCTGAGGCGTCTCATTAAGTACACCAACTGTTTCACGCGTGTGTAGGAAAGCAAAACAGGATATGTCGTTAGCTGTGCTGCCCGAATAACATAGGACGCATAGAAAGGTATGGTTTTTATTTCTCTGTTTCTATATTACATTTCCATTATTGTGTCTCTTCTTGTTTTCTTTTAGCTTTTAAGTGAACATTGCGATGGCATTTATAACAAACGCGTAACTTTCTGGCGAAGCGAAGTGTTGCAACCGCGCGGTCACTCCGTATTGGTTATCACGAAACGTCAAGAGATTTGAACCGCACAGTAAGCTTGGCTAAGAATTACGCCACACAGACCAAAGAGAGGTGTGTGTAGGCATAGTGTATGTGTATAATGTTATGTAGTACGAGTATTGTGACGTAGCGGCTATGACCCGAGGTTATCGCGAGTTCGGCGCCAGGCAGTCGAAGATATAGATAAGTCGATTCTCACCCGGCGTAAACATCAGAAGCGCTATCGGTAGATAACCAGAATCTTCTGGATGTTTCTTTCCCCCGCCTCCAAAACGCGTGCCCAGATAGTTCTGGGATGTTCTGTGGAAGATTCCATTGGTTATATAAGCGAACGTTCTCACGAACGTGAGTCAGACTGTGGTTGAGTCAATGGGCGAGTGCGATTCTGATGCGACGAAAGGTGCTGTTCTCCGAAAGAGTTTGTGACGAATGTCGTGACGTGCAGTGGGTAGTGCTACTGCAGGAGAGACTCGAGACGTCTTGTGTTCGATTCCCCAGCGAATGAAGTGAACTATCCGGAGAAGAGGCTGCGTCCTGCGTATTTCATTACGTCGCTACGCCACAAAAACAGCGAAGTGACGGAGGAAATTGAATTAGTTCAAATTAGTAAAACAGTGAACGTGTGAACTAATTAAAATCTCGGGTGAGTTGAACTATATTAAAACGTGATAGTGAAAAATAGTGAAGCAACAGTATTACGTATACACTAACAGAGACTTCTGAACATAGCTTGTACAATATAGTTAAGCATATGTACTGAAAATGAAAACCGAGATAGAATGAAATGAATGTTAATCCCAAATGTTTTTATTATAATAGCATAACATCTGTAAATCTAGACTAATGTTTGCATGCCTGACTGATTCTTGCCTGGCTGCAGAGATTTACTTAGTAACCTCCGCTTCCCTTAGCCAGTGATATCAAATGTAAACAAAAGATTTTTCCCCGTGTTTTGTGCCTTGAGTAGTTTTTATCACTAACCATACAACTTCATATTCTGATTACTTCTTCCTTTATATGTGCAAACGTGCCTTCCATACCTTTTAAGGTATACATAATACGTCTAGAAAGTCCAAAAATATAAGAGGGAAAACTTCGATAGACAAAGTATTTGACATTCATTGTATACTTGAACGAGATCTACATTTTTTCTGTAGTTTTGGTTAGTTTGCTATGGTTTTTCAATTATATAAAATTCCAGGAGAATGAATAGGACTTAAAGGGCACTTTAGAGAACATTGAAGATATACCTACGTGTTGTCCTATCATTGCTCAAACCATGAAGTTTTAATCAAAAGCTATGTATCTAGAACTTCATTTTGACACAGAGAAGAGTTTGCACAAGATAAAAGATATTTCAGCATATAACTGAAAAACTTAATGTTTGGAAACCCTCCTAGTGTGGTGTGCCTGCAAGTTTCTGAAGTAGTAAGTTAATTCCCAAGAAAAATATTCTAGGTAGCGCGTTAGTTCAGAGCCCGCAGTTTAGTTAGCTGTATACAGCTTTGCTTTCGAGCTTAAATTTTCAATTTTTTTTTAATTATTTCGACTTTGTGTTGCACTGTCTGTGATTTGTTTAAACATGATAAATATAACTTTGTGTGGTTTCTCAGATTCTGTTTTGCTAGCACAAATGTTGCATACATTACCACGAGTGTTTACGAAAAGTTGGCCGTGGCACAAGTAACACAGAATCAATACCAAGTCCAGTGGTACTATAATATCTCGTATGGGATTGATCGAGCACTTTATGACACGCTCACAAGTGGTGGCGGGAGCGGTCGATGGAGGGGCGGCACGCGAAGAGACTTACCAACCTTTATTTCGTTCTCCATAAAATCCGCCAGGTTGCACATGAGGCCCATCTCAATTAAATTATTACCTACCGCACAGTTGCTCCAAGCGTCACGTTTCTGTAGCGCTGTTGTTGCTATACATACTTAAGGTAAAGAGCTATTACCATGCTAGCCTCTAGTTCCCGAGGTCGCGTTTCAAATCCGGCGAAGGGCGATGAATTTTTTCGAGCGTAAAAATCCTTAGCATTGCTTCCTTCGGAAGGGAAGTAAAGCCGATGGTCCCATGTCGTAGGTTTACGGCACGTAAAAGAACCTCAAGCCTGATAAACAGGCCTCTGAGCAAAATTACCGGTCTTTCACATCCAATATAGAATGGGAAGCTAAGGAGCACCGCAGTTAAAAAGCCTCCATAAATAAAACTCAATTTTAACGTATACTGTTTTCATGTACCTCTGGGCTTCGTACAGAAACTCCTAACATATAAGAAATAGACTTCAGCTTGCCCTAACTGGAGGCTGTTCACGAACAAAGCGTGCACTTAACAACAAAAGCATATAATTGCATAACAATAATAATAATTAAATAATTTTAAAAACTTCTAAATTATAAAACAACAATTAAAAATAATTATAATTTCAAATATGTATGAAAATGGGCTTTATCTAAATATATAAAATATATGTATTAATTTATTCATATAAAACTTATTTAATAGGGACTTGAACACCAACTGTTCTGTTATACCCAAATCCTATATTACAGAATCATATTAACATTACATTTTGTTTGCTTGTTTACGTTTGGCTTAGAAAGAAGAATTGCATTTGAAAAATTCCAACTTGCATTCCGTGCGTACGCTGTTTATAGCTTAGTTATCCCGCATATCTACCTAACATCACCATAAACTCAGTTTACCTGCTTCTTTATGCAGAGACTCAGATTCCACCAGCACATAGAGTCTCCAACTTTAGATCCACTGCTAGTTAAGCAGAGGTAAGTGTTATTACTGAAAAAATTCTTTCATACTAACTCAGCATCCTCTAAATAACCTTACGACAGAGGATGATTTAGAAAAAATTTTACCGTTTTCAAAGAGGAAGTAGTCACCAAAATAAAACAAAAAAATCTTGAATAAAGATGCACTGCTTTATTATTTCTAAATCTCGGCTCTGACTGTTTAAACGAATGGCTACACCTAAGATTTTAGGGGATGTAAGTATTCACAAAAACAAGAAAACGGTCCCAAAATTAGTTTTGTAATAAAAGTAGCATGAATACAAATCCAACAAGTTTATCTACATCTTATCATTTTTTCTCATGGTTATTTCTGCTTCTACCCGATAAATATTCTAATAAACATTATCAATTAGGTAATATTACAATAATGCACGTTTTGAGACAGGATTCAGTTGTTTAAAAAGTAAGTCTATACTATGCTAGCCATGACACCACATTTACAGGAGTTATGAGAAACAAAACAAGTCGATTGCCTACGTGGCCGAGTGGTCAGCGCTCTAACTACTCAACACAGAGTGCATTGCTTATACTGTGGGAGCATTCTACCTACTAACAGAGTGATTCAGAAATGGTTTTCTAAAAGTTACTTTTTAATAAATTGTACATTTAATTAGTTCCACAAGTCTGTCGTCTCTGTGGTGTAGTGGTTACCATGCTAGTCTCTAGTTCCCGAGGTCGCGGCTTCTTCAAATCCGGCGGAGGCCGATGGATTTTTTCGGGCGTAAAAATCCTTAGCATGGCTTCCTCCGGAAGGGAAGTAAACTGGTCTTTGTCCTAAATTTACGGCACGTAAAAGAACCTCAAGCCTGATAAAGAGGTCTCTGAGCTAAATACCGGTCTTTTTGAGGCAGTATTTTAACACTTATCAGTCTAATTATATAATAAAATATAATAACAGCCTGCCTTAAAAGCAATATGTGTATGTAATAATATGTAAAATGTATGTAACAGTCATTGTATTATGTTTATATTATTATGTAAATGTATAAAAACGTTAGGTGAATGTATTAAATAATTTAACAATGTAGGAGCTGTGAGAATATAAGCCGAAAGTTGCTAACAATGAGGTAACCTTGAGGCAACAATAAATTAGAAAGTTTAATAATGCTACTAATAATTCTTGGAACAATAATGTAATCGTTAAAACAGTTTACAAATTGCCAATCAACAACTAGAAATGCTAAAAGTTAAATAAAAGTATTCTATTGGAGTAGAATTAGCCATCAGAGACATAAAATATAGTAATATGTACAAATTTAACAAATTCAGGCGCCAGACGCTAGAAGGAAGCGTTCCAGAGCAGTTCGCTCGATACATATTCGGTGTAACACATAAAAAAATCTGATGTGTTACACTCACATGAGTTTCTCTACTCTTGTACAAACTATTTTTACAAACGCTTATTCTCCATCTACTTCATGTTAATCGAGATAAACAATTGCAGACTCTATCTTATTGCTAATTTTCTTGTAAATGTAAGGGGAAAATATATTTACAAGGGCAATATAAAAAATCTGATGTGTTACACTCACATGACTTTCTCTACTCTTGTACAATCTATTTTTACAAACGCCTATTCTCCATATGCTTCATATTAATCGAGATATCGAGATGTCAATCTTATTTGTAATTTTCTTGTAGATGCAAGGGGAATATGGTAGGCTTTTAACGATAGTCAAATATTTTATCACTGGTTGCTATGTGGCGCATTCCATTCTCTTTGCATGTCCAGGACATAGAAAAATGAGTAACGAATTTGAGAAAAAGTATGAAGTATTGGAAAATTTAAGGAAATAACAAGCAATATCTCGGAAACGGTTCACTCAACAAAAAAAATGTATATGACATAAGTTGTGTATTTTAACGCGATCTACATTTTGTGTGTAGTAAAATTTTGTCTATCTCTTATGGTTTACCAGTTATGCAAAAGTCGTTCATAATGAAGAATACTTTTGGAGACATTCCCAGAAATTTCGAGATATACATTTCATTTCTCATGACATTATCTTAAACATATTATATTTTCATCAAAATCGTTAGAGCCATTTTTGAGAAAATTAAAATTTTCGAAAAATGTTCCATGTAAAGGGTAGTCTGCGGTGGGGGGATTTTTTTGAAAATCTTCGTGTCGCATCTCTGGAAGATACTGAACGTAAATACCAAGTTTGGTGTTTATCCGTCTGTTAGTTTTTGAGTTATGCTGTTCACAGACACACACACACACACAGACACACACACACACACACACAGACACACACACGGACATGTTTCCAAAAATGCTTTTTTTGGATTCAGGAGGTCTCAAAACATGTATTTCCGGTGAAATCTCGGTATCGAATTTTTGGGTGGAATGCAATACTTCCCCTACTTACTATACGTAGTAGAGAAAGTAAAAATGAATAACGAATTTGAGAAAAAGTATAAGTATTGGAAAATTTAAGGAAATAACAAGCAATATCTCGAAAACGGTTCACTCAACAAAAAAAATGTATATGATATAAGTTGTGTATTTTAACGCGATCTACATTTTTTGTGTAGTAAACTTTTGTCTATCTCTTATGATTTACCAGTTATGCAAAAGTCGTTCATAATGAAGAATACTTTTGGAGACATTCCCAGAAATTTCGAGATATGCATTTCATTTCTCATGACATTATCTTAAACATATGATATTTTCATCAAAATCGTTAGAGCCATTTTTGAGAAAATTAAAATTTTCGAAAAATGTTCCATGTAAAGGGTAGTCCGGGGTAGGGGGATTTTCTTGAAAATCTTCGTGTCGCATCTCTGGAAGATACTGAACGTAAATACCAAGTTTGGTGTTTATCCGACTGTTAGTTTTTGAGTTATGCTGTTCACAGACACACACACACAGACACACACACGGACATGTTTCCAAAAATGCTTTTTTTGGATTCAGGAGGTCTCAAAACATGTATTTCCGGTGAAATCTCGGTATCGAATTTTTGGGTGGAATGCAATACTTCCCCTACTTACTATACGTAGTAGAGAAAGTAAAAATTCATTATGGCGTGAATAACATATAAAGTTTAAGTGTTAAAAAGTGCAATTAAACAATAATCTCACAGCTCTACAGTACGATATATCTGTGAGGTGTTATTTAATCGTGAGAAGGATTAAAAAAAGGAGTGAAGTAAAAATAATAATTTGTGTATGCCTTCATTCTTTAGCCACACCACCTCTGCTAAGAGATACGTGTTTCTGCAAATTACTACTAAGCCGAGGCAAATATACATATATAATATTTAAAGAAACATAAAAAATATGAAGTTGATTTTTTTTTAAACGTGGGTGCTAACACCGGAAAGTGTTTATTACACACATTATAACTGCAAAGGCTGCTTGATTTTAAGGCATTCATGTTCACACATAAAACCTGTAGTAATGTTCTTTATTTTTAAAATAAATATGAAATAAGTAATATTCTCAAACGAAAAACTTAACTTTAAATTAATATACGGTATATAAACCCTTCAGTTCTAAGCCTGTCCTCATTCTTAGATAATTTATATTCAAATCGAAGATGACTGCATGATGCTTTGAGTTTAAGCATGAATGCCTTATAATTCAAAGAAAGTAAAAATATACGGAACTTACGTATATTAAACCTTAATTTTAGATGCAAGAAATTGAAGTATGTGGAGGATTCGAAAGAAGAAGAAAAAAAATCTAATTGTAATTACCACGCTACATATTTTAGAGCCTGGAAAGTATGAATACAAGAGTGAATGTGCTTATTTAACCTTAAAGTGAAAAATAATAAGAATAATATAATAATAATACTGAAAAAAGTCTAATTTTTTTTTATCCAGCGCAAATAAATAAGAAATACCAGTAACTGTCCCGAAAATCAAAGTTTACGATATCACTATAGTAATTAAGAGTAGCAATTAAATTAAAAATATAAATGTGCTTCCTCTACCTTTTGTAAACGGCAGGGAAAATATAAAATATCTGCTTTGAAGCATAACGTGACCTTCTCTTCAAATTGGCAATTAATTTTTATAGCTATTCTATAAATTATTCAAATGAAATCTTGATTGTGCGTGCACTTATTGTCAACCATGATAAATGCCCGAAAGAAATATTTCACTTAAGTCACACGACTAATGCGACGCATTTTGTACGCCGAGGTAACAAAAATGAAATTGAGTTTTATTTATGGACGCTCTTTAACTGTTGTGGTCCTTAGTATTCCATTCTATATTGGACGTGAAACACCGGAAATTTTGCTAAAATGCCTCTTTATCAGGCTTGAGGTTATTTTACGTGCCGTAAATCAACGACACGGTACTGCCGGCTTTACTTCTTTTCCAAAGGAAGCCATGCTAAGGATTTTTACGCCCGAAAAAATCCATCGCCCTCCGCCGTGTTTGAACCCGCAACCTTGGGAACTAAAAGCTGGCATGGTAACCACTACACCACAGAGGACGACACTGAGGTAACAGTAGCTGTTTAAAAGTCAGACCAGTATAGTCTACTGCCCATAATATTCAAACTGTTTTCAAAAGCTTCTGAGAAGCAAAACAGTGAATCTTGCATTCAAAAGCTTACTGCCTAAAGTATTGGAAGGACAGCAGTGGATACCGGAAAGCTAACCTCACAAACATTTTGATTGATATAAACTCTGTCTTTTACCCTTTCATAGTTATAACTGAGAATAAATGGGGCTTACAAGATGTTTAAGAAGCATCAAGATATTCTGGTTTATCATGGTAGTGTGGAATAATTTATATTTTTAACGAAACGATTTTGAAGAAATAAATAAGGTAAAATTGAATATGCAAAGCGTTCCTCGGTGTTGGGGAACTTTCTGATAACCTTCGCTGTAAAGGGAGGTTTAAATATGAAATCTTGTATTTATCCCACATTTCGTATTGTTTATGCGGTTCATGGACAATCCTCGCTCTGTTTCTCTCTCTGTCTCAGATCCATTCACAGAAATTTTTTTTAAAAATACTCTTTTTTACGTGGAGATTCCAAACTTGTGTGTGCGGCGATATTTGGATATCGAATTTTTTTTATGAAATGCAATATGTGATAGAGACAGTAAAACAGGCAAAAACATTACGCGATACATTCTGAATCAATTCAAATGTTACAAAAAAGCACTATGTAAGCACACCGCACTTCTTGAAGCTACAGCAACATCGAAGAACCTAGTAAGTTGCAGTTGTTTATTACTTCGCTCTTAGATTTCAAAAGGAAAATTCTATATCGAAGTATTGGTTATAAAACAAAGCATGACATTTCGGCAACAAATCACAGTCCATTGCTTACTAAAGAATAGCACATATTGCTTGTTTAATTTTTGTGGCAGGGTAACATTTATTCCGAAATGCAAAATACCAAATCTGTTCTAATTGCTGCCATCAATGATACAGAAAGCTCATACTGATGCAAAACAAAGCACTTGTGTGTGTGTGTGTGTGTGTGTGTGTGTGTGTGTTCAGCAGCATAACTCGTAAACAAAATATATCATAAATACCAAACTTGGAACTTGATATTCAAGTTCAGTATCTTTCAAAGATGCGGTACGAATATTTTCAACATAGTACTTCACCAAAACTCCCATTACATGCAAATTTTTTCAACTGATTTAGATTTTCTCAAAAATGACTGACGATATTGATTAAAATAGCATATATTTAAATAGCAAATAAATTGTATATCTTGAATTTTCTGATAATAACCTGTGATGACCTCTTCATTTGGAAACAATTTTTATATTTTCTGTATAACTTGTATATAAACAACTAAAGATATACAAAAACTTGTTACACAAGAAACGTAGATGTGTTTAAATTACTTATTTCATTTCAAATACTTTTTTTTTCATCAGCCATTTCAGAGACATTCCTTGTTATTGGTTTAAATTGTTCAACACTTTTGTCATTTTTGAAGTCCTGTCACCAAACAGCTGTTTCTCATAATGTCATGGAAAGAGTGTAGAATTTCTACACCAGCATATAATGACCCGCTTTTAAGAATTTGGCTATCCGTATCCCAATTGTAACTAGAACGAAATGTGTAGAAAAGCTATTTCTGAAAACGTTTATCTCAATTAACATAAAATAAATGGAAAGGCAAGCTTTTGTAAGAATAGTTTGTGCACGCTATGTGAAAGTAAACGATAGTGGGTAGCGAAAATCATGTGAATGTAGCACCTTTTTTCACAGTTGGGAAACGCTACGGACATAGGTGGTTAAGACGATTTCTGATTTTAACAATTAAATAAATAAAACGCTAAATATCCTTTACATTAGAATAGAAACATTTTTGAGATATATAAAATGTACTTATTAGTCATCGTCGTTATTACTTCACACAGAATGGGTATAAAAAAAACAAAAAAAGCCTATTATGTTTTATTCCAAGCAACATGGGAGTATGGAGATATGGCCACTATGTAGCGGTTAACCTAGGGAGAAATGCTAAGCAAACAGAAGGCAGAATGAAACATAGGACACTCGAATTGTGCTTATAATGCTGAAATTATTATATTTATTTCTTTAATTGACGCGTTATCAAAATATACCTTAGATGAATGCAGTGAAGTAGTATTACAACGTCTGAACATTTACTCCATTCTACAGTTTCTGTGCGCTAAAACCCTTTAATACCTCTTATGTAAGTAAGTTTTGCTGTATCTTCACTGCATATTATATTAACTTCTTTAACAGTGTGTACTTAATACACACATAAAGGGAGAAAACTGCATACAATGTGTGTGCAATTTTTCTAGAGAAATGGTGGATTATACATCAAGCCCAGCATGTTTAAACTGCTGGTTTGGAAGGGGAAGGTACGCCACTCGTCCGTTTCGCTCCTATTTCGTAGAAAGTTTCCGCTAATGTAAAAATAGTTGGAGTATTTAGTTAATAAATAACTACGGGAGCAAAAATGAGGTACAAACGTTCTTATTTAACAATTATTCCACCGAGTAAAATAAAATCGTGGACTTAAATGCCGGTATCGTCTTATTAACAAAACATACTTTGAGATGCCGTGGTTTGAGATAAAAAACATGTGACCTTTAAAGTTTCGTTCGCGACTATGGCACACATGGAGTCAGTGAGTGACCTATAACCTTCTGAAGACACCCACCACAGTCGAAGATGAAACGTCAAGCCTGCATGGTTTTAGTATTCGACCACAGCAATTACGTAAGGCATGTTTCACTTAATTTGGTGATTAGAATGATTCGTTCACAGTTAAGAGATAGTACTCGTAGCTAAACTACATTTCCAGAGTTTGGAATATTGATTGGGTGAGGGGATTTAAAGAGTTCAGAAACAGAACATTGGTCAATATTTCACTCCCATTTCCGTGAATATTACAAATGTCATAGAGAATCACAAAGTTACAGTTTTAAGAGATAAAAACTATAAAACGCCTTTAAATTATTCTACAGTAAGCTCATAGAGGTCGAGGGAGTAAATAAAATTACTGATTGTCATGCGAATTTAAAAAGCCATTCGTGAAAAGGCGAGTAAACCAGCTAGCCGAAAATAAATATTTTACTTTCTGTCAGGAAATCACTAAATGTATAACACATCTGAATATAGAAGACACATTAATGTAGTGGAAAACTAATTCTGCCTAATCTTAATATTTATGTAAAATTTATGTAAATTAGGGTTACCAACGGTGTCTTTTTTGGGTACATTGTGTGAATTTAACATTACTAGTATTTTAAATGATGCACGATTGAGATATGTTCTCCCACGCAATAACGGACCTCGAACCCATGCCATTGCGGTATGAAAACCCACGCGACATGGATCTCCACGCCCAACGGTATTTTTATATTGGTGCTAACCGCGGCGCGCGGGCCTTTAAAATTGGCATCAAAGTGAATCATGGTGCCGGTATAATTGGTAGGTGATTTAATTAGCTATATGGCATCTCTATATTCCACGGCTGATGGAGTCCAATAATAATACTAACAAACATAATTAAAGGTTATAATAATAAATCGCGGCGTTTTATATTGGGAAAGTCCACAGGGAAATTGTTCACGCTGCACCGTCATTGTTATACTACACAATGGATGGCTAGACACAAAGCACCGGTATTAATTTGTGGATGAAGTGCGAAGAGTTGTGCCCTGTGACGTCATGCGCTGACCCCCTTCCATTGTTCCACAGCGGGACTTCGTCAAGATGCACGCGAGTCTCGTTCGTTTCAAATGTCGATTATAAACATAGAATTTAGGCATCAAATTTTCTTCCTAAGCTAACGTATTTGAAGTCGTATACATACAAGGTGAAACATTTAAGTTGAGACTGTAGAATACCTCCAAAACTAAGCGTTGTAGAAAGAAATGTTTTTAATAAAAGTTGCTTGATATTACGGAGTAAAGTAAATGCCATTAGTTCTGTTTTGTTTGAAGGACGTTATGATGGTCATTTTGGGGTCAATTCTGACAAAGGTAACAATAGAAGGAATTTACAAGTTTATGTACTAACATGTAATATAGCATAATGGAAAGTTGTTTTATTTTAAGATTAAATACAATGACCTGCACCTTAATATAAACTTAACAAATAACACCGGTTACACATTCTCAGTATACAGAAGATGTTTTTCTTACTTAGCATTTAAAATTTGGTTTTCTAAAACAGCTACAGAGATGGTCTACCTTGCTTATCCCCAAGAAAGTGACGATTGTGTTTAGGACTCTCTTTTTCTACGGATAGCTTGGAATAAAAGTCAACCGTGGAAGTAGGGTTTGGCTTTTACCTTCCTTTTCTTTCTTTTCTACTTTCTTTACTACGTATAGTAAGTAGGGGAAGTATTGCATTCCGCCCAAAAATTCGATACCGAGATTTCACCGGAAATATGTAGTTTTAGGCCTCCTGAATCGCCTCCCAAAAAGCATTTTTACAAAAGGTCCGTGTGTGTGTGTCTGTGAACGACATAACTCGAAAACGAAAAGTCGGATAAATACCAAACTTTGTATTTAGGTTCAGTATTTTTCAAAGATGCGACACGGAAATTTTCAAGAAAATCCCCCCCCAATCCAGATTACCCTTTACATGGAACATTTTTTCGAAAAGTTTGTTTTTCTCAAAAATGGCTCTAACGATTTTGATTAAAATATCATATGTTTAAGATACTTTCATGGCAAATGAAATGTATATCTTGAATTTTCTAGGAATGTCCCCAAATATACCTAGATCCCTAGTCAAGTCGAAGCAGAGATTATAGGAATAATAAAAAATGGATGTAGGAGAAAAAAGTATCAGTTATTGATTTTTGAGCATAATGCTTTAAAACTATCGATTAAGTTTGATTTTAACTGGTAAATAACCTATTCATTCTGAATAACTTTTGCATAACTGGTAAACGTAAGAGATAGACAACATTTTACTACACAAAAAAATGTAGATCTCGTTAAAACACACAATTTATGTCAAGCGAATTTATTTGTCAAAGTGAACCATTTCCGAGATATTCCTTGTTATTTCTTTTACTTTCTTTTACTACTTTTTCTGAAACGGGAATTCGTTCTTCTTCTTCTTCTTTTAATATCCTGAGCATGCAAAGAGAATGGAATGTTCCACATAGCAACGAGCGTCTAAAGATTTGACTATAGCTTAAAGTCTACCATATTCCCCTCGCATCTATAAGAAAATTAGCAATACGATGCTTTCTGCGAATTTTTGTATCAATCAACATGAAGTAGATCGAGAATAAGCGTTTCTAAAAATAGTTTGTACAAGAATAGAGAAAATGAAATTGAGTTTTATTTATGGACGCTCTTTAACTGCTGTGGTCCTCCTCCCATTCTATATTGGACGTGAAAGACCGGTAATTTTGCTCAGAGATCTCTTTATCGGACTTGAGGTTCTTTTAGGTGCCGCAAATCTACGACACGGGACCACCGGCTTTACTTTCCTTCCGAAGGAAGCTATGCTAAGGATTTTTACGCCCGACAAAAATCCATCGCCCTCCGCCGGATTTGAACCCGCGACCTCAGGAAAACTAGAGGCATGGTAACCACTACACCACGGAGGACGACAGAATAGAGAATGTCATGTAAGTGTAACGCATGAGATTATTTATAACAATATGTTTGTTATTATAACTGTGCTTGCTTAAAACCTATGTTTATTTTAGGAAATAGTTGTACTAAGTTGTATCTAGCAGAAGTGAACAAATTGTTCTTCTTATTATCATGGCTTAATAATTGTAGCAGTGCATTGATAAAATAAAGTAAATTTAAGAAATAGCATCGGAAATGGGTGTTCATTTATCTAACTCGGAGTATGTTGCCAGAATATCAGTTTTTTTTTTTCAAGCAGCGAAGAAATTATACACAAAAAGTCAATTTGCACAGGTGCACCTGATGGACTGTGAATTAAATTTCGGTCACTGCGCTGATAATGTGGGGGAAGGTTGAAAAATCATTTACAAATCATTATTCAGATAATTTTCCAAAACGACAGGTTCCCCATACATCACTCCAGGGCAGCAATGCAATGTATTCAATGGCATCTCTCTCGTTCGCTCGCTAGACCTTAGCGGTCGACCATAAAAAATACAGAGCCAGACGGAGGGTGAGGATTTTAAAATGTATGAATTCAGAATTGTAAATACCTATTACTATTGTGTATATTTATGTAATATGTATAAACGACCCGGGGCTAGCTTTCTCCTGTCCATCCCCAGAGTGACGCTACGTACGTATGCTAGAATATGAGAATGTGTGTGCATCTGCTGCTAGCCTCATTAGCTTCTCATTTTTATATATCGCTGCGTAAATACAGCATCATTTGGATAAACACATATGATTACATTCCTAAAGTTCACTGTAATTTCATATCTAGAGCACAAGTGGAAATATTTACTGCCTCATTCGCCAGGAAGTCCCAAGTACATACGTGCGACATTTCTGTCTTAGGTTTTTTAAACCTTCCTGCCCTAGTTTTATTGCTGTAAATAGAACCTCAATATAATAATGCAATGTACTATAGATTATTATTTATAAAAGTGCTGTAAAGAAACATGAATATACAGGGTGTATCAATCGCTAACGAGTATCCACTTCCTCAATAGTTTTAACAATTAAGAAAATATTTCAACAACAATTTGAAGTGGACTAACCATAATTTACGAAAAATGTTATAAGACCACAATTTGTGTTGGAGGTGTCCGTCATTTCTATTGCAAACGTGTTTTGGAAAACGCATGCCAGCACTCTGTTGACAATTAGTGAATTTCTTTGGTCATTTTAGCTCTGTTTGATCTGTGGTGTAATGGCGAGGAACTTTCCACTGGATGTTTCCACCTGGATGGAGTGAGATCCTACATATCACAGGTCAGAATTGAACCATTTTTCAATAACCACACTATCTTGAAGGGCTTTTGGGCATCGCACTAATTTTAAAAGAACCTATCACAAAGAAATAAAGAAAAATAAAAAATTAAATAATAAAGGTGAAGTACACACGCCTTGAAACAATTCTCTGGCATTGTTGCGGATGTGTGGTAAGGAATTTTAATGCGCCGATTTTAATTCTGTCTGAAAGCAAAATGATTTCATCATTCTCATTTTGCAAGAAGGTGCTCATGCTCAAAACGTTTCAATTATTATGCCAAACCTTACTCAGACATCGAGGACATAAACAAATAGGGACGGTTTCAAAACCACTGTGCATACAAACCATGAGCAAGAATGCAGAAAGGTAGAGTGAGAACTAGCAGCAATTGATGATGTGTCTTCCACTTGCACTCTGCTCATTAACGCTTAATCTGCTAGAGAAGCCATTATACATTGCAAAGCTATTGTACGAGAACTCAGAAGCAGGTGCAGTTCCACGGTCTTGAATCTTCTTGCAGCCCTTGTATTGTAACGCAATATACTTATTCTCCTCGATTAAAGAATTATTTTTAGAACAGTTTAAAACAAACAGATGGCAGTACCGTGTGCTTAACTACTCATTTGGAAATGTATAATTGAATTTGATCGGTCTGCAACTAGGTATACGATATTCTCACTACTGTTATACTTATGTCTCAGTGATATGGTGTAGGGTTGTTAGCCAGTAAGGATTGCATACCCTGAGATGTCCTCAGACGTTCCGCTCTCCACGCCTCAGGCCCAGAAAAATAAAATAAACTGAGCTTTATTTATGGACGTTGTTTAGTTACAATGGACCTTAGTGGCACATTCTATATTGGGCCGAAATATCGAAAAGTTTGCTCAGAGGTCTCTTTACCAAGCTTGACACGGAACCATCGGCTTTATTTTCCTTCCGATCTCGGGAACTGGAGGTACCCCTAGACCACGGAGGACAATCACACCAAGAGGAGGTTTTTGGGAGGATGTGCCTATGACTGTGAACACGTCGGGCCTTTACAGTATCAACTTGTCAAGAAGTTTGAAGCATAAAATATTTCAAGATTTTACAAATAGACTCCAGCTTCCTTAGCGGCCATCTCGCCAGTGCACATGGCACAAGGAGAAACGGGAAAAAAGGAGCACACTTGTCTTCTTGAAGAGAAACCGCTCAGCCCGAGGGTAGGTGCTAGTAGCAGAGCAAATTAAAACCGCGTTAAAGCGCCAAAGGTCCCAGTACATCTCATGCATGGTGGATTGCTTTGCTGTTGATAACATTCCTCTTTATGCGAGCACCGTCAATGGCCATGCTGCCGTCTGCTTCTGACGCCAATTGATTAAACAAAACTTCGTGATGAGTACCCCGGAGCAAAAGCACCCCATTCCCCCTTTCCGCTGATTCACCCTCTTGTTGATGCGCTCCTTTCCTTCGAACAAGCGTGTTTCCATAACAAATGTCTTGAGCTTGATACAATGATTTGGGACAAGATTTCTTTCACACAGAGGTTTTCAATCTTCTTCAAAGATGGTGGTGTATAGGTAACATATGCTTTATTCTTTTGCACTCTTCAACCGCATAGTTTTTCCTCGTCCTTTTTGAGAACGGATTCTTGTAATCGTTTGGCTAACCTTCCGTCTGTTGATGATCGGTAGAAGTTCTAGTGTTGTCAGCTGTCAAGAGGAATGGGAAAGTTTAAGAAGTATTAAGAAAACAAATGTATGGTTTCAATAATGAAGTGGCGTATTCTACTGTATCTAAGTAAAGAACAATAAACCAGGCTGCGTTTTGTGTGTGCTGAGTTAGTACAATTTTATTGTGAAGCAATTAGAAATTCAGCACTACTGTAACAAACGACAGGTTCAGACCGCATCCTCTACTTGTGTCCATATAGGACGTTAGGAATAAGCTGCAGAGTAATTCGCACTCCCCTGCGTGTGTGCATGAGTTCTATTTCCTGAAATAGCTGTTTCTTCATTACTTAATTACTGATCGTTTTTAAATGTTATGCTCCGAGTAACTGAAATCGCTCTGAAAAAGGATTTTCGTCACGGCACCACACGGTAGTATATCGGCACGGAAAACTGAAGATCTGTGTTTTTGAGTTCCGGTTGTGGAACCTTCAAAAATAACATTTTTCCTTAATGAACAGGATGGTTCACATTAACGAAATTATCGGTGAAATGCTAAGACATTGCTGAAAATCTATTGCAAACTCTACCACTTTCAGTATACCATACCACCTTCAACAATAATAACGAAAGGAAACATTGCATTTTGATTAATCATGACTTTCTATATTCATGTTTTGTTTTTAATTTTTGAATTATTATAAGCTTTGAATATGTAAAATCAATGTTCGGCAAAGCGGTGAGAACATATGTGACATCTCTAATGAACTTATAAAGGAAAATTATTTTAAGCGAATCATTTAAGCTGGCATAGCCTTGTTTAAACGCTTCCCTTGACTACATATTTAAAGAAGACGGTGAAGCAGATCAAATTCCATCAATTGGTAACAGCTCACTTAGAGGTTATATTAAATTACTAATGCTATTATGTTGTAACAATCTACTTCTAAATTTTATACGCTTTGTTTCGTGAAATACTCTAATTAAATTTCAAACAAGCATTATTTCCTTTGACTTCGTCACTCGTAAACCTATCAAGAAAATCAATACGTCTAATGAGATGAATAAATAGAATCCTTGTTAAACACCTTGTTACACCACAAGGAAATTCAGGAGAAAATGGATATGGCGGCCTTAGTTCTTCTCCCAGCATGTACCGAAGTGGTAAAGTGGTAAAGGGCCTTAAAGCTACATAGCAGCACGTGGCTAGCTGTCCACTGAAGTTTAAGCTCGGAAGTGACACTTTATGAAGTGGATTGGCATCCTACTCACATATTGCTGCCTTTTATTTGTTGTTTTATACCTCAATATTTCCTTAACACATTGAATTTCATCAGGTATCGATGTATTTACCAATATTACCATCAGGGAGTGGGGAAGTAACACCAATGTAGTTTGCTTGATACATTATGTTCAAGTTCTGCGCATCGTCAATGCATTTCACTAGGGTTTTGTCATCTATAAAGTGATTAAAACACAAGGGAGAACAAAAGAAACACCAGAGGCCCTAGAAAGAACTTCTGCCAGCGATGGTGGCCCGAGCTAAGCAAAACAAGAGATAGGCTTATCCGCATTGGTAAACAGGTAATTTAGAAGTGTAGGTTTGGGAGAGAAGTTCATCATTAAAAGTGCGAACGTACGATCCGTACAAACCTACGTTTAATAAGCTTTGAAGGATTAGTTGATTCTTAATTACAATTTATAGCTTCAGCCTTAAAATGCTGCTTCTAGTATGTATGACTTTCCAATGATATAATAAAATGTGTCATTTAAACCACTGCATAGGAAAATAAAACATGAATTCATAAGATAATTGTATAATATTACTTTACGCAAAAACAAGGCATTTCAGGATAATGAAGCGACATCAGGACATTTCGAATGCAACTATTTTAAGGCCCCATTCCTGTACATTACTTCATTCAGTCACGTAGGAAATAAATCGATCTTGTCCACTCTAAGCGAGGAAGCGATTGCACTGTACCAAGTTATTCTGCCTGCTGCAGCAGACCCGCAACCTTGTGTTAGTTTACAACGAGCCACTATCGTTGTCTGTGCCTGTACATGAGAGTAAACCGTCAGCCGTGACACGGATAAAGGTGCAATTTTCCAGTTTACACCCGACGCCGTAAACACTCAGACACCTTGTTTGCATATACCGCGCCATGTGCAATACGATATGTGATCTTCTCTTAGCTATGATGCGACTTTCAGTTTTAATCACTTTGTGGTTGTCTCTTATCGTTATTTCTGAGGACAGAATATAAAGATTTGCACAGAAGATTTGGTGTTGGCTGCCAAATTATTTGTTATGTGGTCGTAAGCTTTGTAGTACTGTAAGGCCCGCACATGCACGAGTTTTGAAAGAAGGTTCTTTTGTCAGCCAGTCACTCTCGCGGTAACATCAGTAACGTATTTAAGTTCTTTTCTATATATTTTTGCTCCGTCTTCTAATTACTATCCTGTTTATTGCTAAATAATGAGCATTCTGATAGCTCTTACAGAGAAAAATGTAATCCATTTATGGCTCTTTTAGGTTAAATCAGCTAAGTGCTGCTAAGGACGAATTACTATTCAAGTGCTTTCATCTTTGATACCAGTTATTAGTATCTACTATTCGACAGACACTACTACTGTACTGTTACTATAGACAGAGTAAACACACATTAGTAGTATTATTTGTTAAATGAAAATAAATACTATAAATCAATAGGAAATACAATTATACTTTTGGATGCTATACGGAGACGAAGAGACCAAAAATAAGACAGAAGAGGCGGAGTTTTTAATGAAATGGCTTTCCATGGGCAGAAAACTATGATTGATTGATTAATAAACCAAAAATGATATTACTGGGTAAAAGTGAGTAAAGTATATTAACACTTTGTACTGTGTATAAAAGGAAAATAGACATCAATATTACTATTGTAAAGAGAGAAAATGTATGTGTGTGCGCGCGCGCTCTAGCTGTTCAGTGACGTTTTAGCTAATGGAGTGGCGTGGCTTATGTCTCAGGGAAGGCTTTAACTAGTTTGAGGGGTACACAGTATGCTGAACTCTTGCCGAGTGTGACTCGTATAGTGGAAAACAGCCAACAGTTTTTCACTATCGCGTGTCTTTATCCCTCACTTGCCTCATACCAAGTAAACATTACCTCCTTCCAGTAACTAAACCCCACCTGCTTGGAAGAGCTCCCCCACCCGCTAGCTAAAATGTTGCTGAGCAGACAGTATGTAGGTTAATGTCAAAAAGCACTCAAACAGTTTTGATGATTTTTTACCACTGAAACGTTCTATTCTTCCAGATGGTCACAGCTATATAATGCTTCCAATTTCTTTTTTTAAACTGTAGGTTGGAGTTTCTTTTTCATATTTGTGTAACCAAATTTCTATCACGTTTCGTTGAAGTGCTACTTTTGGCACTTTATTGCAAATATGACAGACTTTTAATCATTTCGAGCCCAAAGGGATGAATGGAGAAGCCTAAAACAGTTTAAAACTGAGTAATTTGTGGTCTTTAGGGGGTTGTATATTTCACATCACATTTTCCTCATATCTCACAGAAGTTTCATCAAGTAACATTTTTATGTTATTTTGGCAAAACCGGTATATTTGGATTCTAGAAACTAATCAAAATGATAAGCTACCCATACACCCAATCCCTATTTTCAACCTCTAACATACAAATTAACATTCTTTGGCCTATCTAAATGAAACTGTGCGCTTATACTATAAGTCCCAACGAAAAAATAAGTTATCTTGGAACTCTAAAAGCAGCCCTCGTTCCCAAGTCGCGGGTTCAAACCCGGCGGAGGGCGTTGGATTTTCTCGGGCGTAAAAATCCTCAGCATGCCTTCCTTCGGAAGGGAAGTAAAGCCGGTGGTCCCGTGTCGTACATTTACGGCATGTAAATGAACCTCAAGCCTGATAAAGAGGCCTCTGAGAAAAATTACCGGTCTTTCACGCCCAATATGGAATGGGACGCTAAGAACCATAGTAGTTAAAGAGCGTCCATAAATAAAAACAACTCAACTCAACCTACCATATCTTCAGCTCCTTATGTCAAAGTCTGTACTGTTTAAACTATATTGTCAAAATATTGTACAATTATACAATAGGAGTTGGCAAAATCATGGGTTACGTTACAACTTCCGAAAACCACACAATCCTTGTTTTGAATTATATGGAACTTGAAATTTTTAAAAGCTGTCGTTACTTTTATCTTCAATCCCTTAAAGATAAAACAGGACGCTAATGACCTAGTAGTTGAGAGCCCTTAAATGCAAATAATCATCATCATCATTAAACATAAAACTATACTGCTTGGTCAACCAGGGCACATATGTATGCACTTTGATTATAGGGCGGCGAAAATTATAGGATACCATACAACTTCGAAAAGCTATCCATACTACTCATATTTTTCAACCTCTTAGAAATTGTCAGTTTGACCAATCTGGACATAACCTTGTTCACTTCGTTTTAGGTACAATTTCAAATTACAGACTACCTACGACTTTCAAAAATCGCCCCTATCCTTATTTTTTCTCTCACACTTATACAATGTATATGCAGTGCCGGTAAAACAGCTATAAATATATAAAGAGAGAAAGCTGCTAACATTAGAAATCAGTGAACCGAAATTTCTTAATTAACAACTGAGAAGATCATTTTCTCGATGGTCACAGTCTATGTGTCTTTTCCAAATTTTGATGGCCTGGGAGTGGAAATCTACATCTTCAATGCTTCACCTCTATTTCCTTGTATGTGTTATGCGTTTCTGTGTTATCTGAAAACTGTGTTATCTTTTATCCTATTAAATATCTACAGAACCAAAGAGAAGGAACAAAGATTTAAAATTTCACCTACTGTAATTATCCAACAAATTGCTCGACCATTCTGATCGATAATTGTACCACAGCCAAAGAATACTTAAAGGCTAAGCAGAATTTCCTGAACTTGGAGCCCTCAGGGGCTCACCTTGGTGAGTACGGGAGTGGCGACCTGGTACCTGAGCCACCCAGTGTCTGAGGGTATAACCAGTCCACCCTGTCTCCTGGGGTCAGAAATAAGGAGACCTGGTCCTCCAGGTTGGGGGGTTAAGCATGGGGCTCTCAATCCCACTTGTAAAAACCTTGTTAAGACGGAGGTGTGTGTTGGCGGCTTGGAATGTTCAAACTATGTTATGACCTGGAAAAATGAAAGAAGTGACAAATAACTCTTAAAGTGTTGGCTGGACTGAAGTGTTGCAAGAAAAACATTGGAGTGGAAGCGCAAAAATAGATAAACAGGATTACGCATTATTGTATTGTGGATCAACTGAGCCTGGACTACACAAGATAGGATTTATTATCGCAAAGGGAATAAAGAAGAGCCTAACAAAGGTGGATCCAGTTAATGAAGGATTGTGTAAAATAGACTTAAGGTCCAATTTTGAAATGTGACTATACTTATTGTGTACGCATCTGTGGAGGAAAGGGCAAGTTGACAGGAAAGTTTTCGTGCGAGTTTGGAAGGAGAGTGTGGTGAAGGAGTTTATGGATACGTTGATGTTCTTGGGTGATTTTGGTGCTGGAGTGGCGGGGAGGCAAGCGTTCCCTGAACTAGGTGTCGAGGTTGGTGCCTTGCATGGACAGTTTGTGATTGGAATTCATTGGATTATTAAGGAAGGAAGTTTCTCGATGTTATCGTTTTTTATAACTGTGTAGAATTGCATTGTATGTTTACATTTGCTCAGGGTTAGTTCTTATTTGCCATATCCTGTGAGATTTATATTGCTTAATTTTTGCATTTGTTGATTTCCTATTTCTATTTTTGTAATCCCGGTGTTTCTCTCTGTGAATGCTCTGACTGTATTGGTTTTGTACCAGAATGTGATTATCTATATAACGAGAGCTGCTTCTGTAATCTGAGTTGTTTAATTTGTACTTGTTTTGTTTTTATTGTATTGATGCACTGACTTGAATAAATTTATAGCCAGAGGGTGGCGCTGATGACCGTCGCAGTTTTGCGCCACTAAAACTGCTACTACTACTACCACTACTACTACTACTACTACTACTACTACTACTACTACTACTACTACCACTACTACTACCACTACTACCACTACTACTACCACTACTACTACCACTACTACTACTACTACTACCACTACTACTACTACTACTACCACTACTACCACTACTACTACTAATACTACTACCACTACTACTACTACCACTACTACTACTACCACTACTACTACTACCACTACTACTACCACTACTACTACTACCACTACTACTACTACTACCACTACTACTACTACCACTACCACTACTACTACTACCACTACTACTACCACTACTACTACCACTACCACTACTACTACCACTACTACTACTACTACTACTACCACTACTACTACTACCACTACTACCACTACTACTACTACCACTACTACTACTACTACCACTACCACTACCACTACTACTACCACTACTACTACCACTACTACTACTACTACTACCACTACCACTACTACTACCACTACTACTACTACTACTACCACTACTACTACTACCACTACTACTACTACTATCACTACCACTACTACCACTACTACTACTACCACTACTACTACTACTACTACCACTACTACTACTACCACTACTACTAATACTACTATTACTACAGAACTTGGTAGGCCGTAGGGGGAGGTTAAGGAAGTCAGACGTTCCTCCAATGATTCAGATCTTTTTGTGTGAATATTAGGAGATTTCTTAACCCTTATTAGAAATATGTACAGTTATAAAGGGCAAAGAGGAGAATTCACCATAAAAACACTTCTAGATCACTGTTCAACTATTTCATAAAGAACGAGGGGAGGTAAATGATGTTAAGTCGTCATCAGAATTTAAAAAGCTACCCGTGCAATGTCCAGCGCTTGCTGGTTATAAACAAATAAGGCAATTTTAATTAGACTTTTAACTGATGGTGGGGTGGGTCTTGGTTTCTTTAACTATCAGTCATCTTTCTAAAGAAGTATATATTGCTTTTCACTTATCTTGCCACCTTTATGTGCCAAGCTACCTTATTCGGTAACTTGTTCCCCTCCTTGTCCAACAAACTTATCTCTAACATTATCTTGGGTATATGCCTTCATTTACCGCTATAAGTGGCCCAGCTATTGTAGCCTAGTGCCTTTACGGATTTAACCACACATTTCCCTTTTATCACTCGATTAATTTGATCATTATGCATACTCGACAGATATATTGTACCTTTATCAGTTCATAATTACTTTCTCTGTTACGTATAGTAAATAGGGGAGCTATTGCATTCCACCCAAAAAGCTCGATACCGAGATTTCACCGTAAGTATATGTGGCGCCCTGAATAACTCAAAAATGAAAAGTCGTATAAATCCAAACTTAGTATTTGAGTTTAGTATCTTCCAAGGATGCGACACGAACATTTTCAAGAAAATTCTTCACCCCAGACTACACTTTACATAGGACACTTATCGAAAATTTTTATTTTTCAAAAATGACTAACAATTTTGATTACAATACCGTATATGAAAGATATTTACATGACAAATAAAACGTACATATTGAATTTTCTGGAAATTGCCTAGGAATTTCCCTTCATTCGAAAGGACTTTTGTATAATCTTATATAACACAAACGTTAAGCGATAGACGAAAACGAACCACACAAAAAATGTAGATCCCTTTAAAACACACACTTTACTTAAAATAAGTTTTTTTGTCGCATCCGTTATTAAGGTTGGATTTTTTTTTAAATTTCATTTATACTTCGCCTTTAACTACATTGGTCTTATCGGCGGCCTTTCCTTTGAAACTTACCGCCTAAAATCGTATTCGCTTGTCGTTGGGTTTCTTGCATTATGGGGTTTTTAATCATTAGATCACATATATATTCTTACTCTCATTCATACTTCCAGAATCTGGGGAGGATAGGGAATAATCTTGGCTGGAGAAAAATTCCCAACCTCCAGCCGGGAATTGAACCCGACATCCCTAGCACAGCATTCAGGTTCTCTACCAATTCAGCTACGAGCCAAGGTTCGAATTGTTCAATACTTGTCATTCTTTTAAAGTCCCATCAATTTTCAGTTATTTCTCGCCAGTGCATGGAAATAATATGGAATTTTAAGGCCAGCATATAGCATCCAATTTTTAAACATTTGACTGTCGCTGTTCTCTTTGTATTTATGACTAAATGTATAATGTTATTTTTGCAAAGTTTGTTTGGATTAAATGTAGTAAGATAAATAAGCTTTAGTGAGATTAGTTTGTATACACACTAATAAAGAAAAGAGGATAGAGAAAGTCATGTGAATGCATCACATCAGAATTTTTGTGGTTTTCTTAATATTTATCGGGCCACCATTGTCATTATCCAGGACTCAATCCCATATGTGACCACAGGACTTGAATTGTACACTAAGGAAAACGAGATAAGATAATATCTTGCTTTGGTGCATATCGGGCAAATGTTTCACTGTTTTTATACCTTCTAAATGGACAAAAAAAGTATTGCAACATAACACGATTATAAATAACCAAATAATAATGATGTAAAAGTAACGTTGTAACTTTTACATCATGTGTCCTCAACATTGTGGATTCGAATTAATTCTGACCCGCAAATTACTTTTTATCACGTTTTGTCTTCCCGTAATTTATAACATTTGGCTCGTATTTGGAAGATACTGGGATTAAATTCAGGTGCCTGTCAATTCGTAGTTTCTTTCTCCAGTCACCAGAGAATGGAATATCTAGTGAATGCTTGAGTAACTACCAAAGTTCGAAGTTTCATGTACGAAATAAAATAAAATAAGCAACTGAGGATATCTGACCGGTCTACAATGACATATGAGCATCAAAGAACCTATATTTGATTTTGTTCTGATGCATAATCTGGTTGCACGGGTAGAAATATAGCTTCAGCTTAAGATATATCAGTTTTGCTATTGATGCCATAGCATTTTCCCCCAAGAAATAATTTCACTATGCTTTATGTTCCATTATTCACTTCTGTAATTAGTTTTAAGTTTCAAAGTTTTATTTTCTTGTGATTTATTGTACAAATGTATTCTAACTAGTCCGTAAGGTAAGACGGAGAATGAAAAACTATTTATTCATTTGCATTCAAACAATTTGTCCTATAGATCCAAACTTATTCAATGCCAAAAAGCGTACCTAAACGATAAAGAAAGCTTGTTTTCTTGAAATTACCCTAGCAAGAATCAGCCTTACTACTGAACAAACTGCTTCAGGAAACTGTTTAATGGAGAGAAATTAATGTTCCAAAACTAAGGTTAAAAACTGTGGGACCTGGTGGTTGTCTTTGAACGTTCTAAATGCCAGCAGGTTCTAGAAAAAGATAAAACGAGAGTTAGTGAGGGATAACTTTTCCGAGATGTTAACATGAAGCAATTGCTAATGTATAAGTGAGGTAGTGGGGTCTTACGTTCGAACCATGTAGAAGTAGGTGCTGCTAAAGACGGCCAAAAAAGAAATGGCTTTATTGAGCATAAAACCTTATTTAGTCACCGTAACATAAACACTGGTTCCTCAAAGAATTTCTTCTGTTCATTTACTATGTTTATATACTGGCATATCAATTTAGTTCCACAAGATATCGACGCAACAAAAATTTACCCCTGGTCGCACTTCTATTTAAATGGATAATATCTGAATTCTAATGTACTTTATGCACATTACAAACATTTATCAGTACTAGCTGTCGCCAATTCGGGAAGGTTATTAAGATGAACCAGAGTATATTTTTATGAGTAGGTATCAGAACTGCCAACTTTTATGTTACACAGAGGTTCCGAAATTGAGAACAATAGCAACATGTTCTCGGCCGGTGAACATGGAACATCCGCCTGCACCACGGCTGCCATCAAAAGCTAACTAATTCCACGCTTGGACACTGTGCAGTTTTAATATCCCAAACAAACTACACGCAATCTCTGACTGACTGTCGATTAAACCCAACGTGTGCAAGGGGGCAAGATGAATAAGGGTATAAAAAAAAGTCGTCAATACACCGGCCTCGCCAATTACTGACGAAAAAGTGCTCTCAACGCTGACAAAGGCGATTGTTTTAGCTCCTGTTTTACAAAACCGGATATTACAAAAGCGAGTGCACAAAAATGAGCGCCGTATTTATTGTTCTGAACTAACTTTATATCTGATCCAAGCTTTCAGTAAGCTTTGATTCAACGCCAAATTATTTTAAAATTAACTTTCATAATAGACGACGTGGAATTGGCAGTTGCTATCCTAGGTGAAAAGTATACAGTGGCTGGATTGCATTATTAGATGTACTCTGTGTGCAGGTGTTGTGAAGGTGGTATTGCTGCAGTTGGGGAGCCGAACTTGATGAAGTAGTTGCAGTCCTACGTATGGTACAAAGTTTTCGGTGCTCTTCGCCCCAACGATTAGGAATCAACTTTGTATTTTATGTTTCTTTAAATATCATATATATTTAGGTTTGCCTCGACTGCGTCAGTATTAATTTGTAGAAACATGTGTCTCTTTGCAGGATGTGATGCGGCTAAAGAATGTAGGCTTACACAAATTATAATTTTTACTTCACTCCTTTTATTAATCCTTAAATAACACTTCATTTATATAGAGAGCTGTGAGATTATTTATTAATTACTTGCACTTTTTAACACATAAACTTTATAATATTCTCGCTGTAATGCATTTTCGTCTCACACTGAATATGTATTAAACTTCTCGAGGACGCGTTTCGCGTCCAGTTAGAAACGCTGTCTACTAGCAACTGACTTCTACCGCCTGAATTTGTAAATTTTTTTGTTTCAAGTCTCTGAATGGCTAATCCTACTCCAATAGAATACCTTTATTTAACTTTTAGCCTTTCTAGTTGTTGATTGGCTATTTATAAACTGCTTTGAAAATATTACATTATTGTTTCCAATAGTTACTAGTAGCATTATTAAACTTTCCAATTCATTATTGCCTCAAGGTTAATTGTTACCTCATTGTTAGCAACTTTTGACCTCTATTCTCACAGCTCCTACATTATTAAATTACTTAATACATTCACATAACATTATTATACATGTATACAATAATATAAACATTAATACAATGACTGTTACATATATTTTATATATTATATTATACATATATTGCTTTAAGGTGGGCTGTTATTATATTTTATATTATATAATTAGACTGAAATCTTTTAAGTGAAAAATACTGCCTCATTTGCCGTCTTTCCAAGTCGAAATACCACGATACCCTTAGACTGCATATTTTGTTAGGGATAGAGGCAAGGCAGTACTTAAGAATGTGTGTAAATTTATCTTTAATGTTTCAATTTTGATGCTGTTATTCCTCCTATTTTAATAGTGGATTTTTGATCAGTATCTGCGCATTCAGCAAAGGCTTTTTTTAACTGATGATAAATAACGAAACTCAAAATAAGTCATTCTATAGTTACAACTTTCAAGGAATTTACCCACCACTGTCTTTATAAGGCTACTTCTCTAATCAGTTAAAAGATTTTACTTGTGGAAAATAATCGTTTAGCTCTACAATTCCTCAAGAGAATAGATAGAACAAATTTGAGCAACTTCAAATGGAATTACTGAAAAACTACCTCTGTTTCTGATCCGCCTGTATCAAAATTAGTCTTTTCGTAATTATAAACTATGCCTCTAGCGTAGTGAACTCATGAAATAGCTCGTCACTATCAATAGTTAACTGTTTTCTCACTTTTATATATTTTCAAGACCACCGCCGCTTGCTAAAAAGAAGAGGAAATACAACTGGAACTACTTTTCCTAATAAACTAAGTTTTTAATAAAAATAGAAACATTTTTATAAAAGCCTTGTCTGTTGGTCACATGTTCTTTAAATTTTTATTCATTTTGAAGCCGAAAAGGTCACTCCAAAGTTTCAATTTGAATACAATTTTACACAATTGATGCTAACATAGAATGTGAGAAAATCTGGAACATTTTTAATGTCACGCCTAAACAATGAAGTTGTTAGTTTGTTGTATTGTTATTTGCCCCAAATTTTGGGAGCCAATTTGAAGAAGTTTTATTGCTGCTACGTATGGTAAAAAGTTTCCGGTAGCCTTCACCTCAAATGTACTTTCCGGTGGCCTTTGCCCCCAAAAAATGTTTAAAAATATTAACTTTGTAATTTTGACTGTTTCTTTAAATATTATATATTTATGTTTGCCTCGGCTGCGTCAGTATTTATTTTTAGAGTCATGAATGTCTTAACAAGTCGTGGTGCGGCTGAAGAATGTAGGCCTACACAGATTATAATTTGTACTTCACTCCATTTATCAATTCCTTAAACGATTAAAATAACACTTCACTGATATAGAGAGCTGTGAGATTCTTTTATTAATTACTTGCACTTTTTTAATACGTAAACTATTTTCGTCTCACACTGAATAGGTATTAAACTTCTCGAGGAAGCGTTTCGCGTCTGATTAGTAACACTGACTGCTAGCAACTGACTTGATTTCTACCGCCTAAATTTGTAAATTTCTGTATTACAAGTCTCTGATTGGCTATTCCTAATCCAATAGAATACTTTTATTTAACTTAAGCTTCTTTCTGGTCGTTGATTGGTTATTTTATAAACTATCTCAAAAATTACATCATTGTTTTCCAAGAATGACTAGTAGCATTATTAAACCTTCTAATTCATTATTGCCTTAAGGTTACCTCATTATTACCTCATTGTTAGCAACTTTTAACCTATTTCTCACAGCTCCTACATTATTAAATTACGTAATACATTCACATAATAATATTACACATGTATACAATAATATAAACATATACAATGACTGTAATATACACTTGTTATGTATTGTTACATACACATATTGCTTTAAGGCGGGCTCTTATTGTATTTATATATTATGTAATTAGACTGAAATCATTTAAGTGTTAAAAATACTGCCTCAACAATGAGAGCAATAATAACATCTGAAAGATAGCAAGATGACATAAAAGATTATTTGTCATACTCTTGGCGCTGTTATGCTCTCAAATATTAGAATTTTCCATGACTAGAATGGTGGTACAGGCGTCCGGCTTCCCGAGTTCTTCGGCGCCTAGAAATCACTCACTTTCTCCTTTTCAGAAAATGTGTATTAGGCAGCTTACTTCGACCAGCAATTTAACCTGGGTGTGTAGGTGTTTGCCAGAGGAGAGCCAGAACGTGCAAAACCTTATATCGCATACGGGTGAAACTGGGGAGAAATTCACAGGAAACCCAGAAATTAAGATACAGTAGAAAAATTAGACCCTGCTTGAATTTGGGATCTGTTTATAATGGCGGGCCATAATTCCGACAATTCAGATGTGTTGAACTAGATAAGCATGCAAATTTCAAACATAAAATTTTAAAAAACTAAGACAAAAATTGGTATCGAAAGGTGTAAAAGCAAATGAACCTGGTCTGAAAAATAAGCTAAACTAAAAATAATACGTTTCCACTTATCCACCATTTTAGCATATCCATACATTCCACGAAAGCTGAGGGACGAGTGATACGTGCTTCCAAATACCAGTCTTATAACTGATTCACAGGAAACGGGACGTTATTATCCGACTGAGACGAGTGCTACTGGTAGCAGCAATGCATGCACGAATCGTTCATCTCGATGAATGTGCCGCGATGTTGTCACCGGTCACGCTACAGTATAGAGTAGGGGTGTAACAAACAGTTATTTTCGAGTGACGGTTATAACTGTCGCAGTTGTAATGCGGTAACGGTTACATGTAACTCAATCGTTACTTGTTTTATTATCACGTTATAAGTTACATTACATTAATGGTTATCAGTAACAATAGCTGTTACTACGTTTCAATATGAATGATGTCGATACAGACTTTATTTGTTATTTGATGCAATCAAAAAAAACCTTTCTCTAGCTGTGTCAACACTACGGTAGTTTATAATGTAAAATGCATTCCACTTCTACATTCGTATTACATACATACTAGTTCATACATAGCCTTCTCTCTATTGACTAAGCTATTCGTGTCGTAAGCGCGCCTCTCTCTCTTTTAATCTCATTTCTTCTGGTTTTTGTTTCTTCTTTTCTTTGCTTTTCGTATTTTTCCCGGTATATCATTACCGTGCTTCCCCGTGTTTTACTTTTTACTGCCATTACTGTTACACATATACACATACAGAACACACGGACACAAACACCCATGCCCATGGCGGATCTAGAACCCACGACCCTCTTGGCGGAGCTCTTAGCCCGTGCAGATGGGAACATCCGTAAGTAAATGAAAAAATCATTACATTCAGGCAAATTGAGGTCTGAAGCATGCAGTTGTACAATATTAATAAAGAATATTCAACTTAAAATTAGGGTGTGTTTGGGACGAGGCAGCCCTTTCAATTTCGAGGTTTGATTCGGGGAATACTTTAACCCTGTCGTGTATCTCTCGGCCTTTCATTGTTCTTTGCCATGCAAGATTAAAAGCGTAAGTATCCAATGTTAACAAATCCAAAAGAGCGGAAGCACACCCTTTACTACTCCTTTTCGAATTCGAACATGGAGAAATTTCACGTTTCTTTAAGCAATCTTAGAGGAAAGATCTTGATTCACCACTGTTAACATTTATGCACCGTTGTTTGAGCTCAGCGGCGCGCATATTACTAAACAGCATTAGTTGTTTATTCTCACCGCGATGTATAAAAACTCATGCACCCATATTCGTAAATGAACAAGTATCTTAATATAATACGCGCAGCTTTGTTGCCGCAGTGCAGAGTGACCTATATTCAAAGCGATAAGTAATGCGTTGTAATAAACAAATATCTACTTGAACCCCGTGCGACTAAAGCCGCTTGTACACGATCAAATTTTTGTCAAATTCAATACTTTACAAGACTTTTCAAGAGTTGTCACAGCTTCACAACTTTTCTAATCAAATTGCTTCCAATATTTTTAAAGTCTTTGAAAGTCTTGAAAGCAAATAAGGACATGTTCTAAACGGTCAAAGATTTCACAATGATTTGATGGCTTTGGTCAATGAAATGCGAGTATTTACAGTGCGTCACGAAATCTGCAACATGGCTGAAAGCGAAAAGTAAACAAAAATGGCTACCCGGCCAAGGTATGTCGTATGCGAACTGATTAGGTTATACATAAGCTGGTCATGTCTGTACATCGAGGGCTCCGTGGATTACCACAAGATGGAACAGATGAACGCGACTATGAAGAAATAATTGTCAGGCAGTTTTCCGAACTAAGTATACATAATGCAATGTAATATAGTGTGGTTAACCTATCGGTTGGTGTTATTTTCATTGTATTCCACTCACGTAATCTGATTTCAATGGATATAATATGGTAAGTGCTACATAATATTAGCAAAGAACAATGATTGATTGCGAATTATTATACTGTGACGCAAATACTAAATTGCTTTGCGCGTGATAAATTATCAATGTGTTCTGAAGGGTTTCAATTTGGCGAAGATACAACTTATAAATACACATTTTTGACATTGCCAACTCTTGTCAAGTCTTGTCTTGTCACATATTGAAAAACATTTCACAGTTTTTCTTGTAAACTTTTGAATTGAAAAAAAAAGTTTGATCGTGTACAAGGGGCTTAAGACTCAAGTTGCAACGAAGAGACGGCCTTGGCTGAGGTAAGTAGTTCCCAATAAGCGATACCAATGCTGCGCACTTGCGTGAATGATTTCAGCTCAGCCGTTAACTCAATAACTACTTGTAATCGTTACTTTCGTAACCGTTATTGGGTAGCTAATTACTTTGTATTGGTTTTTTGATAACTATTACATTAAGGTAACTGTTACAATATAGCCGATACGTTATTTTCTGTCCATCCCTAGGATAGAGGACTTCATTTCCCCTTGATCCCTTTTAAATTAGACACACGCCACCAGTGCTAAAGTAGTGGGAGGAGTTGCAAGTTCCTCCTTACTGCCATTGTTCAGAAAAATATAATGCTTAACAGGTTGAAGTAAGTTATGCAATGTGCTGTATCGGCTAAACCGCGACGTCCTCAGAATATAAACGGGTCGAGCGCAAGCTCATTAATATCGCGTCGTGGTTTGGTTTAAGCTCATTGAGTAGTCATTCGTGGCTCAACCAACAGAGTACGATATAAATTTTATTTCAACCAATAAAGGAGTCAGTTTTATTCATTTTTTATTCTTGCAACTGCATAGTAATGGAATAGTAGTAACGTAAAATATACTAAATAAGAAAAATTATTGAAGTTCATTCATCTTGACTGCTTTTGGCACCTGTTATCAATTGATGTTGATCAATTGTTTGGCACTGTTGATGTCAGTTTTATTTTAAATACACTATACGTCTATGACTCCTGTGCTGTGGTGTAATGGATTGGACCGTACTATTCCAATTCCCAGCCAGGGAATGCGCATGGGTTGTAGCTCACTAATGAGGGAACGAATGTTTTGGTGCTTATAAAGGATCGAATGTCCACTTAACATCGCGAGGAATTTGAGTACCTACGATATTTAACGGCCTGTAGATCACGAAAACCAGCACTCCGACTGTGGGAAGCACGGTGCTGACCACATCATCTGCCTGTATCGACTAGATGAGGTGGTCAGTAGTGCTGCGCGCATGTAGGAGTGAGTCCTAGCCAGGTTAGTCGGCCCAGGCCCAGGGCTACTGTAACACCGATAATTATTATACGCCAATGGATGTCTCTAGAAACACTGACAACTCGCCTAACCAAACGAATGTCCGGAAAATTGCTTATATATATATATAATACAGAACAGGCAATGATCACTACAGAAGGTTCCGTTCCGGGAAAAACGGTACTCTCCAGTGATATTCTGTGCCCCCTAAACCAGTTCTCGCAAGTAGTGCATTTAATTCTCCTGCTTGGATTAGTCGACATTTATAGATAGACATCTGCCCCATGGAGGTCATAACTAGAACTTCCTGCATGTGATGCTTGTATTAGTGCTCCCCTGCAGAATGCATTTCACTGCGGTCTACCGCATATGAACAGTTTGGGATTATGCGTAGCAAAAGATTGTGTCACCTCTCGCGGGTAGGCAGTGGGGCCCAATTAAAACAGAATGGCTCATACAGACATGCTCAGATGTTGATTAATTGGGAGCTGGGGCGGGAGAGCAGTCGCTAATGAGCAGCTCCAAAAGTTCAGACTTGTCTAACATCTTGGAAAGGGCTGCGGCGAGGGTATTTATACATTTTTGTCTACACCCGGATGGAAGTAAAACAAGTAACTAATTGCTAATTAGTGCAGAAATTACCAATTATCAAACGCGTATTAAAATTTCGACACAAAGCAGCACAGCACCTTGCAGATTTTAAGGGTGTGCACGGCGGTGGTATTTTAATGAACTAGCCGTTGGGTTATGTCCGCAGGGCGCGATAATGAGGGCACGGTGTGGGGAGGGGCTTATTCTGCACTAACTAACCCACTTGGAGGAGCTGTATGTGAATTATTGCGCGAGCAGGACCAGGCGCTAGAAGTGGCCCCGAACCGACAGGCCCCCATTAACCTCATTATATGCCCGCTACTTCAACTGCGCCGCCGTCTTCTTCTTCTTACTCCTTCGGGACGTCGATAGTGAGTGCGTTCTTGTTAGCCGGATACACCGTTTAGCTTAGCTTCCTGTTTCCAAGCAAAGAAAGATTTTAAGCCTGAATATGCCACTGGGGGAGGGTCGTTTCCTGTTGTTGGTAGATGATCCAATTCACTTTAGGGAATGGTTTGAGTATCTGTCCCATTTATGAGAACAGAGGGTTACAGGAACATCCTAAAGAGCTGTAGCGGAATTGAAGAACAGATGGAATAGATACTCCACACTCCGTTAACGCACAGATCATAGGAAGAAAGACATGTTCGGCGCTACTGGTGAGCGCAGAAGAGGAAGAACTGAGAAATAAATTTCTACTTAAGAATGAACAGCTCCGAGTTCTGATAGTAGTAGAGAGTAGTGTGAACAGAGTTAACCTAATTTTGTGGATGTTTCTATTATTATGTCTGATATTTTCATATTCTACGCAACAATGGAATAGGCTACTACTGTGTATTCTCTATTCAACTGCTTCAAGTTCTAAAGCGTTTTTCTTTCTTTGTTTCTTACTTTATTTCTTCCCGCTGTTATACTTGATGATATATTTTATGATTTGTGCTGACAATTTTAATACGAGTGTAAATTGGAAAATATTTAAGGGCACTGCAAAGAGCAGAGCTAACCACACAGAATAAGAGTAAGAAAATGGTCAACTACTGAACTTCGCGTAACCACAGATAAGTGTCAAAATATCGATTTATTACTTAATTCTTATAAATTAGTTCCGTTTTTGTGTTAATCAACTAAAACAGCGAGTGTAGACGTAGGTATGTGCCAATGCTACCCTCGGAATATTCCTGAGTAAACAATCTGAATAAGGGAAGAAATTTGAAAAATAACATCTACTCTTAGCCTTCCAGCGCTGCATGGTGTGGTACACCTGTGATGCTGATTTTCGTTCCTGTCATGTTTTCTTCTGCTCCCAGTGCAAGAAAACATACAAAACTATTAACGAGAGCAAATGTTCCAAAGATGGACCAGCCCCTCATGAAGTGATAAGTAATCTGTAAATGCAAGCAGCGATTGGCTAAGCAAGTCATTTACTGTAGGGAAATTATTCTCAGCGACTCCAGCATTTTGAGATTACCGAGCTGGGAATCAAAGTCACACTATCAAATGATTGCTACCATATTTGTGAGAATACTATGTTATAAACTGTATTACGCGGAAACGTGCTATGGTACTGGCGACGGCAGCCAGACTACACGTCGTGGTTTGTTAAACGCTTGCGACTTGTAATACAATTTACTCTAAATTATTTAACGACCTAGTCTGAATACAGACGATACCGTGTAGTATTATCAACAAGATCACTTAAATCAGTGTAATATGACGAACTGTTTGCTTAGTTTATCAAGACTTTCTTCCACAAAACAGGTGGATAACATATTAATGAAATGAATTTCATTTATTTATATTACAAATATGATGTGGCATGTGCACAGATTATAGTATAGTAATACGTCCTCTGGTTACCCAAGTTGAAGGTTGGCAGTTTATCCGAGGAGGGGCGATTAAGGGGAAACAGTCTCATTGGAGGGGATATGGCGTTAGTGACGCCAAGCTTAGCGTTTTTTCAGATAGTCTGTGACGAGTCTTCGCGTGAGCTAGACGGATAACTGTACCATGGCGTCCTCGCCCGGCAGACACATGGGGTAAGAGATATTATTATAATAAATCTACTAGTTGTCCATTCCTTTGCAGTTTCTAATTATGATAGTAGAATAGAATCCTTGCCTCTCCCTTCAGCCAGGAATTATGTTGTGAATATAACTTTAGCTGCGTCCCTTCGTCGTTGCCTCTTAAAAGTAAAGTTCTTTGTTTGATTAACGATCCCTCTCCTAAGCGAGTTGCTCCCATCTGAATTTCTGAAGTTAAATAATAAATAAATATTGAGGTACTCGACAATATAACTAACTACGAGGTGGAAACAGCCCAACTGGGCCAGAGCCTTCCCTCCTTAACGCCCACCCGAACCAAGGACCCACACTCTCCAGGACGCCTGACAACGCCTGGGGTAGAAGCCTGACGGCGGGCAGGGGGCCTACTGATCAGAGTCAGAGACCAGGGTGGGTGATCAACCACACGCCCGGGATGAGAGCGAGGAAGTGGATGCTAGATGTAGATCAGAGATGAATGTTAGGAAAGGTGATGATGGAGCATCGGTGGAATGAAACATGGCAGAGGAACCTGGAGAACTGAGTTTTGTAAATACAAACTGAGTTTTACAGACAGGTATTAGTTTTTAAATTTCTAATCCACATACAGGCATTAAAATTTATTATTCAAGATGTACATATACCGTAAAGTAAAGAATGTTGCATTATTTATACAAACAGAAAATTAATTACTCCAAAGGATGAATTAAGGATAGATATATCCGTTACTTATAAAAATTGTCTGAATTGTGTTATTATCAAGTAATTACACGAGGTTTTTCAGAAAATAATTTCTGCAACCCACCTGTCCAAGTAGTGAGTCTTTGTTTTAACGTCATAACGTCATTGCTCTGAGTCATTTTTTTTAAGCGACTGTCAGCTCTAAGGGGAAGAACGTAACGTAGTACACGTGCGGCAGAGAAGTTGCCTAGGAATCACGGCGTTCACTCACAAGAGTACTAACTTAGAAACGACAGTCTTCATGACTGGAATGTGAACTATTTTGAAACACCAAGGCAAACGTTTGCCTTACCGTCGGGGTTCTAGGGTGAGGGTTAGGACGATTATTTGTTTACATCTCTTAGACGGACAGCATGAATACCGAACACTTGACTTTTATGGTGGAATGCTACTTCCGAAATGGTTTGGTGGTGCTATATCAGTACCTTGTCGGTGAATGCCTTTCTAATGAAGTATCCAGAACCTCAGCAAGATGTTTAAATGGCAATCTGTTAATTTAAATATTGTGTATTTTTATTACTTTTCTTTGTTGTGTTCGTTTATGTAGGTTGTGGAAGTGTATATTTATTTTTGATAGGTGTATAGTGACTTCAAGAAACGTCTCAGGCTTTGAATGGCACGAGTGGCGCTTCAAAGAAAATTAACCGCAGAAACCCACAACATAATTCGAGATACAATGATACATCAACTACGAACATCATTGCTTCAGCTGAGGAGGTTAACTAGTTTATCCCTTGACTCTCGTCACACAGCTGTGAGATGATTCTTGAAGTTGTTCCCCTACAAGATCACAGCGCATCATAAATAATTTACCTAATATTCTTATAGACAAAAGAACCTGACTCGCCTCTGTCGTAGTTTTTGTACATTTTTTGTAGAAAATGTTGAGGCTGATGAGAAGCTGGATGTACTGTTAACATCCGATGAATGCCAGTTCCAGCTTAATGGCCATGTAAACATCCAAAGCTGTCGGATATGTGGTTCATTGAAGTGAACATGTTCTACGTACACACGATACTTCTCCAACCAAGAGCACCGCTAAACTTTCCAATTCATATGTGGAGAATTTACAAAGGCCAAGAGCTATAACAAATTAACCACCTTACGAATATATAGAAATCAGTCTCTACAATGAATAAATTTTGGTATAGGCTGTCTTATACCGGCAACGAGTTATAGGTCCACTTGTTTTCAAGGGGAGGTTGAATGCTCGTTGTTACTAGAAGGGCATTTTGACCGATTTTAGCGATGAATTAGACGACGTTGAGAATTCGGAATACACGGTTCCAGCACTACTTTTTCTTGCTCACACTGCCCATAGCACAATAGCATTTCTTCAGAGACAGTTCCTAGGCAGGTATGAAATAAAACAACAATAATAAGAACAATACGTGGCCACCACGGTCACCAGAGTTACCGCTCCCAAAGTATTTTCTATGGGGATACCTCAAAGATCTGTCTTTTTAGACGCCCCACGAACATAAATGAACTGAACAATTATTCATAATCGAGGCAGCGGCTACTGTAACACCCGCAATATTGGATGCGACCTACTACAGCATGACTGGACATGGATATGTTTGGAGGTGAGTGGGACACACGATGAACAATGTAAAACTGTTTTATATTCCTAACAGAAATTGAACATATTGTAAATTCTCATGAGTTATGCTTTTATTTTCTTTGTATAAGCATTAGTTTTAGATTCGAGGTTCAACCTGTGAGAAGTATCTGCATTACTTCAATACTTTATTTCTGACCTTAGTTGTGTTTAATGCTCACAAAGTACCTATTACGTACCTATTATGTGAAATACTGTCTTATGAGGATAAAGGGGTTACGTTATCGTCATCCCTTTATCATCATAAGACAGTATTTCACATTAATCACAAAACATATACTAAAAAACCTCCTTTACAAAATCACACGGAAAAGCGTAAAATAAAATAATTAAACCTGGCATAACCCCACAAAAGTCCATTCATTCCGCACAGATATGTTTTTATTTACATTCGCGGAAGGGAGCCGCAACACTCCCTGCTTACAAATTCATGTTAACTTACACTAGCGACGATAACAAGAACCCCACTTAAAACTTTCTTGGATCTTCGATATCGACCAAACAAAACAGTCCAAAAGAGGTTTCGGTAGGACACATGCCGTACAGACCGCCACTGTTGCTACGACGCGGAAGGTTATCAGTAAGACTAGGAAGTTGGGACCTTGTGTGCCTAAGCGACCGTGTGAACAAACACCTCCATCAACACAGAGGTATTAGTCGGCTGCGATGTGAGTGCGTTCGGTGGGAAGAGGAACTTCAGTCACGGAGCAAGAGGACTGGGAATCGGAAATACAGTCTGGCAAAGAAAACAACCGCAGTTCCGAGTTGCACTTACTAATGAAGCTGTAGAGTGCAAATGTAGTACTGTTTTCATTGTGCAACTGTACATTCCCACCATCGTCTTGTTCTTCACTCCTCTCGGATCGCAAGCCTTGGCGTCGTTATGCATTGTCAACAAAACAATGGCGCCCTCTTCCAAACGCACTCATATCGTGGCCGACTAGTACTGTCACTGAGTTACACTGTGCTATATTTTGTTATACCTATAGCCCCAGTTGACAGCAGAGCACACCGGGTCCCAAGCACTAGTTATCAAGTTCAAAATTTCTCCGACAAATGCCGCTTTGCATTTTCATAAGTATTAGAGGGATTGAATTCTAGGCTCAGCGGTTAGGCAAGTGACGTCAAACAGCTGCCATGGCACACTTTGAAATGAACTCGCAGTATATGTAAACTGCAAGCGATTCCTTACTAAGAGAAGCAATAAAACTGAAGTATTTTGACAAACGTTTATATACAGCTTATATAATGGGCAGAAATGATGGCGTGAAAACCAAGGACTTCAGCAAGGAGTATACATATATTTGTCCACTGCAAAATTGTAAAAATTAAATCCCATAGCCATCTGCATGAAACTGGTTATCCACGCACGTCTGTTATTGACAGCTGATGAGGAAAAGTGAACAGTTTTTTAATAGCGAAGCAATCGAGTTGATTTTTCAAAGGCTGCTTTTTTCAAAACATCAGACAAAGCAGTCCATTGCATCCAGTAATTGCCAAATGTGAACATTGTGCTTACAAAACGGTATAAGCAGTCGCTATTCCATCTGAACAAAGTTTAGTCAATACTGCCGCACACAACCTTTATTTATTCCATTCATGTTACGAGGCAATAACGACAAGATAAAGCACTAGTCACCAAGAATATGTCACAATTTGATTACTTCTGCTAAAGGGGAAGAAACTCCGTCGTCGTTGACGAAAATTAAATGTTGTCAACATTTTTCCAACTTCCTTTCCAAAGGCCATGTAACTAAATAATTTACTGGCGCGTTTTTTAATATATTCTACTTCATGAGTCGGAAGGATGATTTTGTGACTTCTGTAGTGAAAAGACCCAACGATTGGACTCTAGTATACCTACGGAGTAGAAAAAATTCTAAAAAATGTAGACAAGTAGCAATAATTTTGGTAGCCATCAGAAGTCTATCGTCTTTTGAGTATATCTGTGAGCAGAGTGAAATTAAAACTCAAAATTAAATTCCAAATATGTTTAATATTTGGCTACATAGCGATTTGGTAGCATGTTGACATAGGGGAATAGGATTCATACTTAGCATTGGTCTTTCACAGGTCATTCATATCTCAACTCAGTTTTCAAAAAATGCCCTATTATCACTTTACTTGTGAATTAAAGTATGAATTACCCTATTCTATTGAATTCAAAGACATAAAATAGGGTACTGCTGAATCACTGCTAGAGGCCAGAGACAATTCTGCTAAAGAGTCAGCCAGAGAAACGTTAGTGCTTGAAGCCAAGAAAATTCTTTTACTTCAATTACGTTGCATCTTGCTATGGACCAAGTCTACTAGGATAATGCACCTATAATTTACATCCCAAATAAATGAAGCTGTCCACCTCCTTCACTACCTATTCTCGAATTCGCAAATGTATCTTCTTTGCAATAACAATAGCCGTTTTCCCTTTCACGTTTGCCGTTTTCATTCATTCCCTTAGCATGTTCTTGAGAAAAAAAATCTGATGTGTTACACTCACATGACCTTCTCTACTCTTGTACAAACTATTTTCACAAACGCTTATTCTCCATCTACTTCATGTTAATCGAGATAAACATTTGCAGACTCTATCTTATTGCTAATTTTCTTGTAGAGGTAAGGGGAAAATATATTTACAAGGGCAATATAGAAATACAGTAGCCTTTAAGCACATACATATCTCTTAATAGCTGGTTGCTAGGAGCAGCACCATTCCCTTTTCCACAGATTATAAACTCTTTGCATACCCAAGACAAAAAATGAATAACGAATTCCCATTTTAGAAAATAAGTATTGAAAAATTTAAGGGAATAACAAGCAATATTTCTAAAATGGTTCACTCAACAAAAAAAATGTATATGACATAAATTGTGTATTTTAACGCGATCTACATTTTTTGTGTAGTAAAAGTTTGTCTATCTCTTATGGTTTACCAGTTATGCAAAAGTCGTTCACAATAAAGAATACTTTTGGACACATTCCTAGGAAATTCAAGATATACATTTTATTTGCCATAAAAATATCTTAAACATATGATATTTTAATCAAAATCGTTAGAGCCATTTTTGAGAAAATTAAAATTTTCAAAAAATGTTCCATGTAAGGGTACTCTGGGGTGGGGGGATTTTCTTGAAAACCTTCATGTCGCATCCTTGGAAGATACTGAACCTAAATACCAAGTTTGGTGTTTATCCGATTGTTCGTTTCCGAGTTATGCTGTTCACAGACACACACACGGACATGTTTCCAAAAATTTTTTTGGATTCAGGGGGTCTCAAAACATTTATTTCCGGCGAAATCTCGGTATCGAATTTTTGGGTGGAATACAATACTTCCCCTACTTACTATACGTAGTAGAGAAAGTAAAAATTACTTTCACTAGCAGTGACATATCATCAGCAAATCATTTGGATGTTATTATTCTTCTTCCAAAACCCCTTCCTACTAGAAATTGTCTCTGTCTCTAAGGGCTTCAAGATGACAGCAACATTTCGTCTGAAGAATACTGGAAAATGTTTTCAGCTGAAATCTATGTGCATTCATAAACTCAGTTCGAACTGTTTTCTGGAACAACTACTTCAGTAATAGTTCATTTTAGTCACACAACTCCCATCCACGAATAATTTAGACAATTTCGTAATGCAATACGTTTTAACGCTGTTTCAAAAGCAGATACAGCAATTGTTAAGAATGAGGAACCTATGGATGTGGAAGCTCAGTATGACACTAGACGTTTTGAACCTAGGATCGAGCTATGTTATTAGCACGGGTAGTATAGAAGCAGCCTCCCATACCTTTGCCGTACGAGGAGCTCGTCTGTTGCTGAGGAATGCAAGTAATTAGTCTCTTCAGACCGCCAATTAACGCTGCGAGCCGGCTCTTCCTCCAAGACTTGGCAACGTCGGCACAAATTACCTGCTGTTTAATCTTTCCCCAAACATTGATTACATACACCGGCCCCTACACCAAGGTTTCTCGTGCAAGCCTTTTTTATATATATTCGCAGAATGTCTCCTAGTACTGAGCCGGTCTTACTCCAACCAATTAGTAATGTCTCGAAGGAAATTCGGGTCACAGACGTCAAGAGAAACGGTGAGCAAGGAAGTGCTTCTGCATCTTCAGCTTCAGTGGCGGCTATTTCGGTAAAGACGTCATCAATGTTTGGCATAACGAGTACTTTACTTAAAATGTAATTTTTTAATGCTCTTTTCTGGAAGAAACATCATAACCCCCAGATCAACAATGGCGATCATAAGGCAATTCGTCGGACTGCGTCGCAATTAATTACAAAACTCTCCTTGCCAGTACACCCAATGTTATTGTCTGAATGTTTTCGGTGATGTTTGCTTTTAAGGCATTTATTCCCCGGTTTGGTGAGGAATTCTATATTGAATGTTTCTTCTCAATGGAGTGAAATAAACTCACATTACAACTAATAGGGTCGGCTGCGACATTTCGAAGAGGCTTTATCTACCGTACTCAGCCGACTGATTATATACCTGTAAACGGGATATTACTCGTATCACCAAAAAGAAATTAAGGATACAGATCTAGAAGCCAACATCATCCAAAACGATTAACGTAGTTACGGGATCTATTGGCAGGAACTTTATAACTTATAGACTCAGGGTTCAGCCCTTCCGGAGGTAAATGACAACCAATATCAGCCCAAGTTATGCCATAGATGTTTGATAAAGTAATGCAAAATAGCTTTAAGTTGTATTATTATATTAATTTTCGTAAAAATTATTGAACAGCCTTTTCGACGTCTACCTTCAAATGAAACTGAAAACACGTACTAACATGCGCAAGAAAAATACATATTCAGTGTGTATAAGTATGTAAGAAGCCTTAATATTATATAGTGTTGCTCATTATAATCTTTACATAGGTAAATCATGGATTAACTCTAAAAAAAGGAGAGAAAGAAAAAGATTATTCAAAAGGTAAATGTTGGGGAGTTTTCAGTCGCAAGGTATTAGAAGCTAAATGACTAAGTGAAACTGAGAATACAACATGAGGAGATCCAGCGGACTATATCGGTTCCAATACTGTACTAGTTGGTATCTCCAGAAAAGGGCAAGTTATGGGTTAACACACAATTAAACATTAGACGTTTCAATATAAATGTTTTCTCAGGTGCATTTGAAGCAGACAAAAAAGGCACGGAAGAGAGTTTGTTGCTAAATCAGTATTTCTGTACAGAGGAGAGCATTATTCAGACATAGTCTCCGTATCAGGTTTGCAGTTCTTTACGAAATACCTGAATTTATTGTTTTGTTTGACGATATTGCACAATTGTGACGCTTACAGTCAAAAATAAAATACAGACAAATGATTCATTCCTTAAATGCTTGTTAGGCCCAGCAATGATGATTATTAACAGTCATAAATCTAATCATATTTTAAATTTAAGGTGGGTGCTGGTTTCGGTTAAAAAAAACAGAACATAAGAGATATAGCGAACAACAGCAGCTATCACATTTGTAAGGTATTAACATTTTTATAAACATAATTGCAAAATATTCACGTTTAAATACCGAATGTGTGACTCATAAGTGAAAGTGTTACTGACATGATGTATCAAGTGATATTGCATAGAGTTGCATTTTTACTTTCTCTATTACTTATAGTAAGTAGGGGAAGTATTGCATTCTACCCAAAAATTCGTAAACGAGATTTCACCGGAAATACATGTTTTGAGGTGCACTGCATGCATATAAAGCATTTTTGGAAACATATCTGTGGGTGTGTATTGTGTGTGTGTGTGTGTGTGTGTCTGTGAACAGCATAACTCAGAAACGAACAGTCGGATAAACCCCAAACTTGGTATTTAGGTTCAGTATCTTCCAGAGATGAGACACGAAGGTTTTCAAGAAAATCCCCCCACCGCAGATTACCCTTTACATGGAACATTTTTCGAAAATTCTAATTTTCGCAAAAATTGCTTTAACGATTTTGATTAAAATATCATATATTCAAGATACTTTCACGACAAATATAATGTAGGATCTTGAATTTTCTGGGAATGTCTCCAAAAGTGTTCTTCATTGTGAACGACTTTTGCATAATTGATAAACCATAAGAGATAGACAAAATTTTACTACACAAAAATGTAGATCGCGTTAAAATACACAATTTATGTCATATACATTTTTTGTTGTTGAGTGAATCATTTTCGAGATATTGCTTTTATTCCCTTAAATTCCCTTATACTTTTTCTCAAATGGGAATTCGTTATTCATTTTTTTTAGTCCTGGTAATGCAAAAAGAATGGAATACTCCACATAGCAACCAGCTCTTAAAATATTTGATTATCGCTTAAAGCCTACCAATTCCCCTTGCATCTACAAGAAAATTAACAATAAGTTTAACATCTCGATATCTCGATTAACATGAAGCATATGGAGAATAAGGGTTTGTAAAATTAGTTTGTACAAGAACAGAGAAAGTCATGTGAGTGTAACACATCAGATTTTTTTAAAGGGCGTATACAGCGCTTCAGCTCGCATGAAATGAAGCACCTATGATTATTATCGTTCTAAGAATAATCTTCTGCGGTTTCTGAATGAAAATCTTAATAACCTGGGTTTATATATCGACTGCATAATGCATTTAGAGAGTCAATAACGTGCTAAATGTTGTTTTTCATACTAATTTGCTCAGTAATGCCCAGAACAAAAACATTTCATTTACCAAGGCAGTTCTGTCATGCAGAACTCACGCAAGGCGAATCTCCTCCGCACCCGGCAAGATAAACGTCAGGATTATTACTAGGTTTTTTTTAACAGTATGGAAACTATAGCTCGATACGCTATTTGCTTATTAATTTTTCTTCCATTATTCCGGCTCTTTTTACTAAAATCAATTTAACTGCATATTAGCTTACCAATAAAATAACTTTTGCCTTTAATGAGAGTACGTATAGATAGAATTAATTTTTCCTTAAGAAAATTCAATCTAGACTCAAAATAGGTCTGGGCTTTCTTAAGATTTATACTTGCTAAACATTATGTATATTCGAAAGGTTTAAACCTTAGGAACAAAAGTGAATCGTGCTTTTCATGTTCACATTTATGAAAAATATAGGTATAAGTATTATCTTCATTGTCAAACAACTAATAACTGCTTTAGTAACTAACTGAAATTAATCTAGACTCCTTCCGAATTTACCATAGTTCACACTCCATGCTTGAGTAATACCATAAGCCCTTTCCAAACTTGAGAACTAATGCTTATTAAATCAGTTAATTTATCAGTTCTTTTATAAAATATTTTAAAATTTATATGGTTTCTTGAGTAACGCTTTAGATAAAACTGATGCAATATATTGGTACGAGCACTTGATTAAAACAACTTATAGGCAAATACACAATTATAATAAACATAGGAAGAGCTAGCAGCGGAGAAAATTTAAGACTGTTGCCAAATCTTTATAACATTTTCATAGACGTATAATAGGTCCAGATACATTTATAGATCTATATAAGCTTACATGAGTTGAGTATATCATCTTTTCCCAAAGTACAGTCCGGAAAATAGAAGCAATGACTCTTTTCTTGAGCTCTGAAGATTGTAGTATGCAACAAAATTGTAGAGCAAGTGAGTCATTTTAAAATTCTAGGATGTTTAAAATGTACTGAGTCAAAAGGTGGCAAAATAACTACAATATAAAAAGCTAAATCAAATATAAGTATGAAATTAAAGTATGTAAGAGGTCTGACACACAAAGAAACAGAACTGGAGCAAGAATTAAGCAACGCTAATATTGATATTGTAGACATCACTGAAACGAAAAAGAAACTACGGGGAACTATGCAATTTAGAACTATGTGATGATCTATTGTGGAGTACCACAATAATAACGAGGTGTTGCTGGAGTCTGTCTGTATATGGGTGCGGAAAACACTAAGGAAAGAATAGCAATACTACGTCTTAATTAGAGAGAGAATATATTTCTATATTGCCTTAATTATGCGCCGGAAGAAGGAAAAACTCAAAATACTAATAAATTTCATGCATTGTTACAGAAAACTATAGGAAAAATAAATAAAAATCATTATATACATCTTATGGGAGATTTAAATGCTCGAATTGGCAAAAAACTTATTCAGAGGGTGAAAATACTCCAACTAACAATGGAAGAAAGTTAATATAGTTTGCTACACATAATGAATTAAGGATAACAAGCACTTTCTTTAAACACAGTAATGTTTACAAATGTACATGAGCAGCTCGTCGTACAGCTTCAGTATATCATTGTGACTAAAAAGATATGAGTAAGAACAAACACAGAAGAGGGTATAGAAGCTTCGATTAGATCACTTTTTACTAAGAAGCGAGATAAAAAATTTAAAAATGTACTTACATGACTTTCTCTACTCTTGTACAAACTATTTTTACAAACGCGTATTCTCTATCTACTTCATGTTAATCGAGATATTGAGATGTTATCTTATTGCTAATTTTCTTGTAGATGCATGGGGAATTGGTAGGCTTTAAGCGATAGTCAAATATTTTAAGAGCTCGTTGCTATGTGGAGCATTCATTGTCTGTGCATGTCCAAGACATAAGAAAAACGAATGACGAATTCCTATTTGAGAAAAAAGTGTATTGGAAAATTTAAACAAATAACAAGGAATATCTCGGAAATTGTTCACTCCACAAAAAAAATCATATGAATTAAACTGCGTGTTATAACGAGATCTACATTTTTTGTGTAGTATAATTTTGTCTCTCTCTTACAGTTTACCAGTTATGCGAAAGTCATTCAGAATTTGGCGACATTCCCAGAAAATTCAAGACATACATTTAATTTGGCATGAAAATATGTTAAAATATTATCTTTTATTCAAAATCGTTAGAGCCATTTTTGAGAAACTCAAAATTTTCAAAAAGTGCTCCATTTAAGGGTAGTCGGTGTGGGGATTTCCTTGAAAATCTTCGTGTCGCATCCACGGAAGATAGTAAACTCAAGCACCAAGTGTGGTACTTATCGCCTTTTCGTTTTTGAGTTACGCTGTTCACAGACTGACAGACACGCACGCGGACATGTTTCCAAAAATACTTTATGTGGATTCAGGGCACCTCAAAACGTGTATTTTCGATGAAATCCCGATATCGAATTTTTGGGTGGAATGCAATACTTGCCCTATTTACCCTACGTAGTAGAGAAAGTAAAAAATAGAAGAAACCACGTAAAAGCACCCAGTTGGAAATAACATAAAGTGCATCTGCTCCAAGAATATAGCATCAAATTATTACACCAAAAGAGATTAAATGAATCCAGTAAGTGATAATATAAATGGAAAATGGGACAATATAAAAGAAATAATAACGCAAGCAGCCGCTGAAGCATTAGGAACAAGTAAAACGAAATATACTAAAAGCGGTTTAACAATTTGGAACGATCACATTAGTAAATTAATAACAGACAAAAAATAAGTATATCTACATACCATATCATTACCTAATAATGTTAATTACAGAGGAGATTACAATTATTATAAATCTGCCTTAGTAAAGAAGGAAATACATAAAATTAAACGGGAAAGTTGGGATCGATATGTGGGTGTTATAGAGCATGATATTCATGGAAGACAAGAAAAGGCATATAAAATTATAAAGCGCTTGAATAAGCATGAACGAGATACATTACAGTAAAATATAGTATCCACAAAGGAGTGGTTAAAGTACTTTAAACAATTATGGACTAATAATGAAGAAAACCAGAAATAAACATTAATATCAACGATTATGTGGATCTGATAACAATAGAAGTACTGCAAAAAGTGATTCAAGAAGTTAAAAACAAAAAAAAATCATCGGAAATTAATTATATAAATATGGAGTTGATTAAATATGCCTCTGATCAACTAAAACATAGAATTTTAAATTGTATGAATGTTTGCTGGTTCAGTGGACATGTACCGGAAGAGTGAATTGAAGCTTTGATATGCCCTATTTATAGGAAAGGTGTTAAATCACAATGTGAAAATTACCGAGGAATAGGTATGTTATATGCCAAAATTATAAATACGAGACTAAGACCAATTGTGGAAGCACGAATGTTAGAGTTACAGCATGGTTTTAGGAAAGGTCTGGTTGTGTTTTCATTTTGGCTCAAATAACTGAGAAAATAAGAGAGGAATGGATTACCAACTTACTTTGTTTTTGTTCACTATGAAAAGCGTTTAACAGGCTAAAACGCAAAATGCTATGGGAGTCGTTAAAAGAAACTGGAGTGCCAGCACCTTTGATTACGGCAATTCAGTCATTATGCAAAAATAATAAAGTAAGGATTGTACTGCTAGGAATGGGACAGAATCATCCGAAATTAACCAAGAAGTTAGACACGGCTGTTCACTCCGCATGCTCTTTGGAATGTTTATACTGACGATATGATTAATAAATGATTGACTATTGAATAAGACAATAAGTAATGATAATTTAATTTCATGAAGCTATTACTTGCTGATGATAAGCTTATAATAGGAAACCTGAAGGCAAAGTCCAAATTGAACATAAGTAGAGTCAAATTGCTTCTAATTATAGAATGAGAATATCGATAGATAAAACGAAAGTGATGGAATTTCGAGAACTGTGACCAATAAGAGCCAAAACTGTTGTAGACAGACATATAACTGTACAAGTAAGAGAGTTTAAATATTTAGGGTGCAATTTTAAATGTACTAAGTCAGATGATATAGTAGAGCTAAAATTGGCTACATTCAGACATTTTTGTGGAACCATACAACGCACATTAAAAACATAATGTGCGAAAAGAAACATTCATTAAATTTTAGAAAGTAATAGCCTTTCCTTTGCTGCTGTATGGTGGTGATTCAGACCAATTACAACAAATTGAGTCGTTAGAGATGAAGTTTGGAGCAGGATATTCATTACTGGACCATAAAAGTACTGATGTTAGTACAAGAACTAAATGTAGAATTTATTACAACAATAATTGAAAAATATAGACTAAATAGGAGAGATCATGCCCAACATCTGTCAAATAGTAGAATAATAAAAACTGCAACGTAATAATATATCCCAAAGGAAAAAGGGAACATTGGACGTCCTTAAAAAGAGATGGCGTGAACAATTCTGAGGAGGAACAGGCCGAAAGGCCTAATCCTTGAAGACGATGATGCTAAAGTTCTATGAAGTTATAGCAGCACCTGTGTGGATCAGGAACTAGAGTCCTTTTGCAAAACAACAAAACAACGTAGGAAAATAGGAGCTTAAGATCCTAAATACGCATAAGACTGTACACGACTGAAACATTAAGTAATCAAGTTATTAAATATTAATTGGAAATATATAATTTATACCATATGGTCAGAGCATGTTGAAAAAATTAATTATAACAGGATCAGTTAAATGCTGGAAATTATAGAGTGCAAGCACTACGAATGTTGGACCGCGCAAATAAGCAATGGCAGGACTTTAGAAATGATAGTACACAATGATGTTCTTTGCATCATGATGAGAAGCAAGAGAATAAGAAGAAGACTCATTTTCACGTCAGGACATCGAAAAGATAGAATTTCTCGAAATAAACTTGGAAAAGGGGAGGTTCATCATGAAAGAATTGTGAGCTAGAATAACTGACAACAGAGCAACAGGGATGTATTAACCATCCTTAGAAATCTACAGTTCAACGAATTACAACACCATCAGTTTTATCTCGAGTCAAAGCCTTCCTCTACCACCAGCACTGTCTTATCACATATTTAGATAACATTACATTATTTTGTAACTGCTTTGCTAATCTTTTTATAGAACTATCCGTTTCCCTTCAGCTGGTATTTTAGTAGTTACTTATGTTTTTACTGTCTCTATTGTTTGCCTATGCTGGGTAGGAAGTATTTATATACAATTAAAATTTTACCAATATAAGTGTTAAAGTTTTATAAACCTATGTATGTATTTATTTTAGTATATACCCCATATTACTTCAATTGGGATTGGCGGATTAAACCTTTTCTTTGCCAAGTTCTACATAGACTTCATCACGGATGCATATTTTGAGATCCTTGAACAAAAACTGCCCACTTGCAACGGTCCGTGTCTATGAACAACTTAACTCAAAAACAAGCTGGTTGAATACTAACGTCGTGTTTAAAACATCAGGATTTTTCAAGGATGCACCAAGAAGATTTGCCCCCCCCCCACAAAGAAAAAACACACCTCCTTAAACTCTCAACATCGATTTTACATGGAAAATTCTCTCAAAAACGTCTCTATCGTGGTTAACATATGCGTTTCAGATAATGACAAGAGAAATAAAAGTTCTATCTTGAATTTACTATCAATAACTTGTTAAGTTCTCTTATTCTGAACGAATTGTGTATACTTTTGTGCTGTCAGAAAACCGTAAGAGGTAAACAAAACTTATTACATAAAAAATGTAGAGCTTCTTAAAACGCAAAACAGAATCTGTAAAATATTTCCTTTCTTAGCGTCAGCCGTTTTCGAAATGTTCCATATCGTACGTCTATTATCTCAAGTGTGTCATCTGATGGAACATGTTTCAACATTTGCGACTATTCTAGTCTATTTTCCTTGGTTGGGCTGTATGCTATGACTTATTTGAATGTCGTTTCCGTATATTTATGTAAATAAGTTCATATTACATAATCTCAAATAACATCCTAACAACCATTTATCACGGGTAACCTACCGAAAGACAAGAATAATCTAATACATGTGCATTTATAATGGGTAGAGAAAGTGTGTGAAGGTTACACACCAGAGTTTTTTAATTCCGTTTGTATTTCCTTCTATTTCTATATTCTTTGCTATAGGATTTTAAGTGTTTTACTTTCTTATACATTTCAATTATTTCTAACATATTCCTAATTTCTTCATTTCTTATTTTATTCGCGACTCCTACAACGCAATCTTTAGCAATTTCAACTCTAACGCCCTTATTTTTTAAAATTCTCCCTTAATGCCTGGTTCTCAGACCTAAAAATACAAATCGCACAGGTGGCAATAACTTTATAATTTTGCAATTTGGTTGCTAATCTCTGAAGAACTATCAAGGGATAAACTAAAACCTCGATTAATGAAATGAGAAACCTGATCTCTTATTCTCCATTAAAATTTGGCTTGTCTGTTTTCTCTTTTTTTTCATGTATAGATGTATTAGGATAGTATTTTTGGCGCCGTTTACATAAAATGTAAATTAGCCTTTGCAGAATTTCTTATTTCTAGCTGGGAAAGCTTATTTATCAACACAAAATTATGCTAAAGTGATTTTCATTGCATTCTTCAAGCTAATTATGCAATTGTCTTCTCAGGCAACTTAAATCTAATTTAATCAGTTTAAAATGAGCTTTATTACCACTATAAGTGCTTGAAGTCGAGTATTTTGGACATTTAGGATTGGGGCTATTGTTTTTCATTATTTGTTTGAATAAATGTGCTTTAATGTACTTTTTCCCTGGTTATACATGCTGGTTAAACCTACTTCCTCTGGCTCGAATTAAATATGTTATTTGAGAATAAGCGACCCTTTAGGAAACTTTATTGCTTTCAAAGCACCACTTCGGCCGGTCTAGTAACTAACAACTTATGCTATAAATTCGTTTGCGGCATTGAAAATATGCGTGTCTCTAAAATAATTGCAATTTTCTCTCATATCCTTTTTTAAATACTGAGTTAACAATTGCCTCCCTTCATTCTTCTCAGAGCTGCTTTGCCTCTCAGCTAAGAAAATATTGTTATAAAGGGAATATTTCACACTTTAAATGCAACATATGCCACACATTGCTGCCGGTAATATATGGTAGCTGCATAATGAGTGAAGAGCTTATTTCTGCGATGGATGGATTTCTGCAATTACCTACAGCATAGTCCGAGTAGTGTTTTAGTCTCATTCGCCATGAAAGATGTCGGCATTCCACATCACTCTTCAACTGACGTGTTGTTACTCGAACTCTAACTTTGAACTTGGTTTTATTTTTTTTTAGCACGAAACATATTCACATTCATAATCATATTCGTAGGGAATCGAACGCTGACCACTCGACTACAAGAAGTCTATGTCGAGCTTGACTGCAAATACGTAAATCCCAGTTTGAAACACTAGCCGCCACTGATATGTAGCGTCCGCTTGACTAAAATTACGACCCGCCAAGCAGGATTTTCTCCCGCGGCGACACGTGAAGAGAAATTCACCCAGTCAGAAGTGTGGGCGATAGATTCCGGCAAAGAAAGTGATTGTTGACCGCGGAGGAGTTTCGACACCTCCACCTGTGAGAAAGCCACGTCACAGTTCTTTATGTGTTAGTCCAGCATTCGTGTATTATAGCTTGTAGTTGCTGAGCAAATCATTTGTATGCTTTTGGCAAAACTTCAATTATTGCTTTCTCTACATCACTTTAGGTCATTTCACAAGAATGATACACGTACGTGAAGGGAAATAGAACATTTTCATGGTTTCGTGTTTAAAACAGCTATCTTTTAAAGTTGCAAGGTGAAAATCATGCAATTACCTACATCAAACAAATAATTTCCTTGCTTTTTTATTTTCACAAACAACTTTAAAATATAAGCATTATGGTTTATTGGATTCATAAATACAATGAAGTAAATTTTCTGCGTATAATTGGCGATTCAGTTTTTCATTTGCATTGAATGTTATAAAATTGGAAAACCATAAACTATAGAGACGAACTTACTCCAGGAAAATACCTGCAAAACTTTTTTCATAACATTAGCCATTTTCGAAGTATTTCCTTTTCTCCGTTTAAATTCTCCAGCATCCAATATCCAGTGTGTTTTGTAACACAAGAACAACCAACGGGATGCATGTTCAGTCACTATGCCTCTAAATTGAGAGTTGCATATAGCTATAACATACGGGACAGCTAACTTGACTGCTATATTGTTGTAAGTACTATATATGTAAACTTAACACCACTCCCCCACTAATAGCCTTTCTGTCCCAAATAATAAAGTTTGTTTTCTTCTTCTTACCAATGGCAAGCTTTTCATTGAAGTTTTCCGAGCAGGTTAAGAGACGTATCCGATAGGTTTATGTGCAAAGAAGTTAAAATGAGGCACAAATGCAAATGTTATTAACATTACCCGAATGTATTTCCATTTCTTACAGACGTATCGTTTTCCTCTAAGCCAAACGACAGAGGAATCTTGAAAGTTAAGTTTTCTTCTGATTTCCTGCAAGAAAAGCAAGACATATTAAAATATAAAATATTTTACTGCTCCAGAAGTATGAAATGTTTCCCCCAACAGAACGCATACACACGCGAAGAACAAACATTTGCATCTTGTTTATGTAAACAAGGAAAATGCAATGGAATTATCCTAATGGCATTGCGTTCTGGAGTGACGTAGCTTACCTGCAATGAATTTTTAAAAGCAAGCGCTATTTTGTGGACAGCGCCGTGTTCGTCACTTCCCCACCCCCTCCTTCCCTCATAAGCGGATGAAGATTACGGAAAGGGGTGGTAGCGTCTGCTCTGTCAAGAGACAGAAAAACGGACCAAACACCACGAATTGTAGGAAAAGAACGGTGGGAAAGGACGTGAGAAAAACGAGAAGGCTTACCTCGTAATGCCGTGATTCCTTCCTTACAACATAGTCAGCTGTGGTAAGCTTATGGACACCTCAACTCCACTCTAATGTTACCGTACTCCAGATACTTACTTCTTCACTAATGTAAAGGTCCTGTGATTGCACGGCATGGGTTGTAGATACACACAGAGTAAACAAAACCAACTACTTAATTTAGGCTGAAGCTCATGATTTGATTAAAAAAAACCCTGACGTGTTACACTCACATGACTTTCTCTAATTACTATTGTTTATTACTTTCTCTACTACGTGTACTCGTAGTAAGTAGGGGAAGTACGAGTATTGTATTCCACCCAAAAATTCGATAACGAGATTTCACAGGAAATACATGTTTTGAGGTGCACTGAATGCATATAAAGTACTTTTGGAAACATGTCCGTGTGTGTGTCTGTGAACAGCATAACTCAGAAACGAACAGTCGGATAAACACCAAACTTGGTATTTAGGTTCAGTGTCTTCCAGAGATGCGACACGAAGGTTTTCAAGAAAATCCTCCCACCCCAGATTACCCTTTACATGGAACATTTTTCGAAAATTTTAATTTTCTCAAAAATGACTCTTACGATTTTGAATAAAATACAAAAGTTTAAGACATTTTTATGGCAAATGAAATGCATATCTCGAATTATCTGGGGATGTCTCCAAAAGTATTCTTCATTGTGAATGACTTTTGCATAACTGGTAAACCATAAGCGACAGACAAAAGTTTACTAGACAAAAAATGTAGATCGCATTAAAATACACAATTTATGTCATATACTTTTTTTTTAGTGAATCATTTTCGAGATATTGCTTGTTATTCCCTTAAATTTTCCAATACTTATACTTTTCTAAAATGGGAATTCGTTATTCATGTTTTTTTTGTTCTGGTAATGCAAAGAGAATGGAATACTACACATAGTAACCAGCTCTTAAAATATTTCATTATCGCTTAAAGCCTAGCAATTCCCCTTGCATCTACAAGAAAATTAGCAATAAGATTAACATCTCGTTTAACAGAGGCATATGGAGAATAAGCGTTTGTAAAAATAGTTTGCACATGAGCTAGAGAAAGTCATGTCAGTGTCACACATCAGATTTTTTTTCTATAGCTTTCACAAGTCATTCTTACGAAATCCTACTTTTCTATTCTCTTAATGCTAATCGAAATAAACCTTTGCAGATATACTTTTATTACACATTTCGTTGAAGGTACAAGGAAGTTTCAAATGTAGTCGCATACGCTGCCCCAGAAATTCCAAGTCCTTTCCATGATATCGCGAGAAACAACTGAATAGAGACAGAACTTTAAAAGATGACAAAGTACTGAAAAATTCAAACCAATAAAAATATATATCGGAAATAAATGACTAATGCCACAAAAGGTTATTTGAAATAAATTGGCGTTTTAAAGAGATGTATTTTTTGTGTAGTGCATTTTTGTCTATCTCCTATGATTTGCCAGTTATACTAAATTATATTAAATTCCTTCCGAATAAACAGGACTTCACAGACTATCCCAGAAAACTTAAGAGGTGCATGTTATTTGGCACATAAATATCCTAAACTTATGGCATTTTCATCATAATCCTTAGAACTATTTGTAGAAAAACGAAAATTTTCTAACATTTTGCTTGTAAAGAGTAGTTGGGAGGGGTGATCTTCCAAGATCCTGAACCTAAATACCAAGTTTGGTATTTATCGTACATTTCGTTTTTGCATTATGCTGTTCAGAGACATACACACATAAACGGACCTTTCTCTAAAAATGATATTTTTAGGTCAATGAGGCTTCAAAACATGTGTTTTCGGTAAAATATAGAAATAGAATTTTGGGGTGGAATGCTTCCTCTATTCACTGTATGTATTAGAGAAAGTAAAAATGATGGGCAATACTCATACCATTCTCCATCCACTAGTAGGTAATTCACAGGTATTTTGATAGCATACTCGTACATCCATATAAACATTGTCGCGGTAACCTGTTCGTGTTATCTTATTTGCTTGGCGCCTGTTATTGTTTTATTATCCTAAGATTTTTGGTTCTTTGTCCTCCGGCTAGCTATTATTACTCAGTCGAGCAAATATCTCTGAGCAGGGGTGTAAACGGAGAGGAGTTGTTACTAAAAGATAACACTGATAAAAGAATTTGTTTTTACACTTTCATTGCCGTCACACTTAATTAGTTTCACATCTTTAATCTTGATACACGCCTGACTGAAACTGTTATATTTCCGAATGTAATTACTGTCGTATTAGTTGCTGCGTACTTCACATTTTGTAACTAACTTTACGACGCGAGAGATTATTCCAAACTGTATGACGTGTACCTCGTGAATGATTCTTTAGAACTGCGTGATGTGTACCTCGCGAAAGATTGCTGAGAGCTGCGTGATGTGTACCTCGTAAATGATTCTGTAGAACTGCGCGACGTTTACCTCGTGAATGATTCTGTAGAACTGCGTGAAACATGCTCATAGCTCGAGAATATATACTCCTTCACCCCGAAATGCCTAAACATTATAATAGAGCTACTATTGGTTACCATATCGCGCCAACATTAGCGTCTGTTTTGTCAGCCAATCCTAATTACTAACACATATGCTCAAGGAAAGATATTCCCTCCATTTCTAAAGAAAGGCACGCTACCCTGACGTCATTTGTTTGTCTCTTCTTAGTGATAAACAACTCACCCCCTCGCTTCATTGTTACCCACTCTATTGTCAGTTTCAGTGAGGCCGTGTAAACCTACTTCCTAACAATGCTTATGGCTAACAAACATCTAAAATCATTGTCATACAATAATGCTAATTTACACTACAATCACTCTGGCATTCACAGTGTTGTGATATAAAATACTGCCTCAACAGTCATTGTGAAACCTCTTTAATTAATCGAACGCTTCAATGGAAAGGGTTTCATATTGAGTAATGGAAACTTGGCTAAATAAACCCTCAAAACAACTTTCCTATTTATAACTACCACAAGACGAGTTTGATTGTGTGGCACACACAAAATAAAATAGAAATGAACGGAGGAAAGAAAGCGAAGTAGCAACTTTTCAAACATATTGCATAGAACGCGCATCGAAACAAATTTTAGCTGGGATAAACCTAAGCATATACCAACAAATATTTTGGAGGCCCCTTATACTGCTAAAAGGTAAGTTATTCAAAAAAAATGTAAATATAGGTGTGACCTTTAAGTCCATCCATAGTGGTGAATATGCCAGACATGCGAGTGTGGTAGTAAACCCGACATATGCATTTGTGATGCTACAGTGATGATGCAGCTTTGAAATGCCATGCTCTTTGCATGACCAGGAGAAAAAAATCTAATGTTTTACTTTCACATCACTTCCTCTAACTTCTATCGCTTATTAGTGGGTATACGAATCGTTCTTACGAAATTTATTTTCTTATCTACTTCATTTTAATCGAAATAAACCTTTCCGGAAATACCTTGCATTGCACATTTCGTTACAGATACAATAATCAAATGTTTAAGAACTGGACGCTATGCAATGGCTTTAAAATTCCATGTTCTTTCCATGCAACTTCCAACAACTGAAAATCTACAGGACTTGAAAAGAATGGCTAAGTATTCGAACCATTAATAACGATATCTAGGAAATGGCTGATCCACAAAAAGTAAATCTGATATGTAGCACTCACGTGACTTCTACTCTTGTACAAACTATTTTTGCAAACGCTTATACTTCATCTACTTCATGTTAATCCAGACAAACATTAGTAGAAACTATCTCATTGCTTATTTTCTTGTAGGTGCAAGGAGAATATGGTAGGCTTTAAGCAATAGTCAAATCTTTTAAGAGCTGGTTGCTATGTGGAGCATTTCATTCTCTTTGCATGTCCAGGACATAATAAAAGGAATAACGAATTTCCATTTGAAAAAAAAGTATAATTATTGGAAAATTCAAATAAATAACTGTGTGTTTTAACAAGATCTACATTTTTGTGTAGAAAAACCTTGTCTCTCTGTTACGGTTCACCAGTTAGGCAAAAGCCATTCAATCCATTCAAAGAGAAGAGGACTTTTGGGGACATTTCCAGAAAATTCAATATTTATATTTCATTTGTCATAAAAAATATCTTAAATATATGATATTTTAATCAAATCGTTAAGTTATATTTTTTAAAAAATTAAAATTTTCGAGAAATGGTCAATGTAAAGGTTAGTCTGGGGTGGGGGATGTTCTTGAAAATCTTCGTGTCGCATCTTTGAAAGATACTGAACCTAAATACCAAGTTTGGTGTTTATCCAACTTTTCGTTTTTGAATTATGCTGTACACAGACACACACACGGACCTCTTTCTAAAAGTGATTTTTCTGGATTCAAGGGCCTCAAACCACGTATTTCCGGTGAAATCTCAGTATCGAATTTTTGGGTGGAATGCAATACTTCCCCTACTTACTATACGTAGTAGACGTATAGTAGGTATTAGGCCTGTTACAGTCTCATTCCTCTCTTCATCGGGCGGTAAACAGATCTTCCATTTTGTCGGCAATTTAATATTTACAAGTCCGAATGGATCATCAGGTTGACAACAATGCTGTGGCAATAAAAGAAAAGTTATATGAAATAAATTGTGTGATTTACAGACATAAACATTTTTTGTGAGGGCTTAACGTTTACCAGTTATACAAGTTTATACAAATTCCTTCAGAATAAAGAGGGCTTCACATGCTATTCCCAGAAAATTCAAGATATGCATTTTATTTGTCATGTAAATATCTTCAGTACATGGCATTTAAACAAAGTCGTTAGAAACATTTTTTATAAAATCAAACATTTCGAAAACTGTTGCATGGAAAGGGTAGTTTGGGGTGGGGGATCTTCATATCGCATCTTTGGAAGGTACTGGAATCTGAATACAAAGTTTGGTATTTACCCGACGTTTCCAAAAATGCTTTTTTGGATTCAGAGGGTCTCAAAACATGTATTTCCGGTGAAATCTCGGTATCGAATTTTTGGGTGGAATACAATACTTCCCCTACTTACTATACGTAATAGAGAAAGTAAAAATTATGCGAATACAGGTAGTTCAGATTTAAAGGCCCAAAGTTTATATTGGCAGTTTATGTAATGCATGCTGGATTTGACGAAGTACAGCTTACCAATTTTTTCTTTCACTTGACAAATGGCACTGTTAATTTCTTTTGCTGTATGAATATACAGCCTAAGACCAAATAAATGAGCAATGAGTTCTATTCGGAAAACATCGGAAGCATTCGCTGAAGCATTCACAATACACGATTTAGAACTACCCTGCGTCCATTTCAAATCTATGCGATAAGTAGGAAGATGCCTTTTAGTGTGGCTGTATGCATGGAAGCCTAGCGTTGAAACGCATGTATCTCCTAACCGGGGTTCGAATCATTGGTGTATGTGTTTTTTTCAATTAATTAAGTTTTAATTTGTTAAATATACAGCAATTCCCTATGTTTTCCAGGCATAAGATATTTATTAATTTTAAGGCATTCATGCAAAAAAGCACAAGTTACTCTTTTGTTTACAAAATAAATGCCATATTAGTAACAATTCTAAAGTGAAGATTAAAACCAAATATTCAATTACTTAATATTGGATGTCAAACTCTTTGCCCCTTTCTTCAGTTATGAATGGAGCTGGCGCGGGCGTGATTATGCACCGGCCCCTCATAGCCTTGGTGTTCTGCAGGATATGTTAGCAATCATACTGACTTTTGCTATGGTTGAGCGCACAAGTAAAGACGAAGCTACAGGGAGATCTCTCCTTACGTTAGTGAACGTTGCTGGGTACTTTGTGTCTCAGGCTGCAAGAGCACATGTCCCTATATCTACGGCTATAGGTGGGTGCGGCTATTCAGGGAATGCGGTTATTCGTCGTCGACCTGGTTCGAGTCGAAAACATTTGTCCACTCCTCGCCAGGATACTGCACTTATAAAAGAGGCAGACAGGAACTCCTTGCAGTATGTTTCTACAATTAGAAGCAATTCTAGTTTCCCGGGTCGAACTGCACAGTCTTGCGTCGTTTGACTACAGCAGGGCTCTTTCCTGAATCGGCAGCTAAGAAGCAGCATCTTACAGACCATCCAGATTTTCTGCCGCGCATTTGCAGAAGAAAATGCCAACCATAACTGGAACAGGGTTACATTCACAGACGAGGTGACATTTTTATCTACAAATGGGGGAAAGTAAATATCATCGCTCCGGAGGAAAACCTTACGTCGCAAAATATGTAGCACAAATAGATCGCCAAGGTCGCGAATCTGTATCGTGTTGGATGTTACGAGATGGTCCAGGTGTATTGTGGAGCTTGAAGGCACATTAAATAGGCAGAATAAAGACATCCTCGAAAACACTATAGTTCCTTCTGTAAGAACTAGATATCCCAATGGAATGATTAAAGTTTAGTAGGATAACGTCTACACAAGTCAACAGGTTTCAAACTGGTTTTCGGAAAGGCAAGATATCACGTTTGATTAGCCTCCTTGCTCACCAGACTTGAATCCTATTGAGAATGTATGGAGAGGTGAAGAAAGTTTTGGAGTTAAATTGGCCTGCAAGCCAGCGCAAGGCAAGAGAGGTTTTTTGGGATAAAATACAGAATGCTTGGGAGGAAATATCATCTCGTGAAAACTTGACTAGGCATTTTATATCATTCATGCCCCGTAGAATGAGGACAGTATTAGAAGCAGTGTGTTTACACACCCGATATTACGTTGATTTCTATTTTTATATAGGAATATAATATTTACAAAAAGAAGAATGTTTCAGATTTTGTGTGTGAGCATAAATGCCTGGAAACCAAATAAGCTTTAGCAATTGGAAATTATATTATAATATGCGTAAAAACGACTGCGTTTTTTCTGCAAGAAAGACAGCCACAAATTAATCTGGGGATACGAACCTGGGTAGGCCTGATTGCTACTACCTGTTCATAACCTCTCGGGTGTCAACGTATATTCAGTGCCTGGCACTCAATATCAAAGGTGACAATATAACGAAGTTAAAGGCCGCGGAAGCGATTTGCACTTCGACAAATACACGCTTCGAGAGTCTGATCACCTTTTTTTTTTTGTCTTAAGGTGTACATATCGAGCGAGGAACCGCGGTATAACGCGTACGTCTCGCATTCGGGAGATCCGGTTTCGATTCCCGGCGACCGCCTACTCTCACCCATGAGTTTTACAGGGATTTTTCCGGTTCGTCAGACGAATGCTGGAGTGGTTTCTCTGAGCCCTCGATTTTTCTGTCCCTCCTTATCGTTCCATTAATGATTCACTCCGTTAGGTCTGTTGCAGGATTTAATGCGCCGGTGATGGTGCTCCGGTGCGGCGTAGCAGGGAAAAAGGATGCTCTTTATGAAACTTTCTCCATTTTTCGGCCTTCGCTGATTGCCGGGGTTTATGGACAGCCTCTTGGGGGCGTCTGCCTGTTCGACTGACGGCGATCCTAATCTGGAAACCGTAGATAATCTGCCATTGCTGTGCCGTCACTCCTGGTTCCGGCCGCCCGGTATCTCCTCTTTCTTCAACCTCCTTTATGTTTCACTACATATCTTCGGTAAGACGGTGCTGCCTGCGAAGCTTGAGACTCAAGTTCGATTATCGCGCCGGTTAATTCAGGTGCTTTCAGCCTGGTAAAGGTTGAGAGGAAACACGTGATGAAGAAGAGGCGACTCTTAATTCGCAAAACTCTGCATCTACAGCCTGAAGTTGGGAATACTGTCCTCTTCCTATCGTGTAGTGTTAAATTGGCGAAAAGATTGGGGCTTCCCTTGAAGCTTCTTCTCATATCCCTTTCCAAAATAATCTTCGTATTCTTTTGAGTTTTCCCAGATTTAAGTCTAGTTGATTTTGAAACTGCTTTTATTTTTTAAAAGCTCGTAGTTTTCTTTAGCAGCTGTGCTTAGTGCTTCGGACTCCTGCATAGAATAAAACGTGATTGTCGTAACATTTCCACATTATTTGTATACAGAACTTTACCGCCATTTTCATCAGAGAGATATCTTTTATTTAAATAAGTATTTCGATATGAGAAAAATGTAACTATTTCCTAGCTTTAGAGATTTGTGCTCCATGCATACAGACTAAAACAGTTTAATACCGCAGATTTGACGTGAGTGTTTAATAAAATATGTTTGTTTGCAGTATTTATAATTTGCTTTTGGAAAGCGTTACAAAATAATAGGGATGTAAGGTTGATGTTTTACATCATAATAAATAACCTTTAGGTCGCAGCACAAGCGTGGTTTTATCGAAAAGCATTAGTCGCTCAGCTTTTTTAAAAGCTAGTATTTTAACGGTTCCAGTGCAACGCTTACCCTGTTTCAACAACGTCCCTTTGAAGTTAGCGGATGTCGATATGACTGTTGCACATTTTGCTTGCGGGTGTGAACAATGCCTTCCTTGCTTCCAGCACTTTACCTATCGATACGTCAGCAACACTCCTGCGAGTCAGGAGCCATCGAAACAAAAAACAAGCGACGTTGTAAATGTTTTAGATAGCACGGCATGCAAAAACACGGGTCTTGTTACCCTTCGCAAACTCCTGTATTTCCGCGCCTAATACGATTAAGAAACCTAATAAATTGTCACCATCTCGCTCTCCAGAGAACTAAACTTTCCTTATCCCAGCAGCTCTAATTACAATAATTTTGTAAATTTCATCATCTATTATAAAGGCCATATAAAATTATTGTGGGATGAATTGAGGGTATGCAATATAAACAAAAATAAAGGGGATTCTCAAATAAAGTTGCCCTGTAATTTTGTTGATATCAGAATAATTCTTTTCATCCAAAGAAGTGGGACATCTATTTCTTTAGGAAGCTTTCACATTACCGTACCCTCACGGCACGAAAGTGTCGCGGGTTTGGAACGCTTCTCAAAGAAAACACATTTAATGCTTCCACGATCGGTCCATCTTGAAGAAGGGTATGTTTGAAAGTTCAAAGATGAGGCAAACATAGCCGTTTTCCTTTTTCAATGTTATTTTTTCACATTACCAATTGAATAGTTTTAAAATCTCTATTTTATGAGATTAATAACATTATGTAGATAGTATTCTTACTGCTCAACTGTTTGAGGTTTACTTTTCTGTTGTCTATTATTATTATTATTATTATTATTATTATTATTATTATTATTATTATTATTTAGTAACTGAATAAACATTATTGTCATTATTACAGTTATTGTAAATGCTTAACTATTACTTACTAAAAACAGTTATATTAAGTTATTGTTGTTATTATGATTAATATTTATTATTCCTTTTCTTAGATATGGAAGGACCAAGATTAAGTTCAATTTTCATTCAGTTTTTCTGCTGCTGCTATTTTGCCGTAGAAGAGAGGTAACGGATAAAAAAACCTCGACACCAACGCCACGTAATACTAGAGCTCACGTATTTACCTACGCAACAGATCGCCATTTACACTCCAGGGACCCTTTACATGTGATTGGCTTGACTTTTTAGAATTCTCTCTTTGTAATCGTGCTTCATATCCCCTGCGGAGGTCTTCCGGGTTTTATTTCTTATTCCTTATGTTTCCATTCTAAGACCGAATATTTCCCTATGCTTGTCATTATGCGGAAAAACGATGTTTTCGAATGTCCATCATAGTTAATAGGAAGGTCGAAAATGTGTATGAATTGTTTGTACACTATGAATGTCCATGAATGTTAATGGTTGTACTTACTACACAAAAAATGTAGATATCTTTAAAGCACACAATTTATTTACAAGATGTTTTCCTATGGCATGACCCATATCCGAGATATCTGTTATTATTGGTTTAAATTTTGCATCGCTTTGTCATTTTTAAAGTGATGTCGCTATTCGGTGCTTTCTCGCGATATCATGGAAGGAATATGAAACTTAAGACCAGTATATAGCGACATCTGACTATCCATTCTGTTTTCTCTGTTCCCCTATATACCCACAACGTTAATGTGTAATGAAACTACACTACGTGATCAAAAGTATCCGGACACCTGGCTGAAAATGACGTACAAGTTCGTGGCGCCCTCCATCGGTAATGCTGGAAGTCAATATGCTGTTGGCCCACCCTTAGCCTTGATGACAGCATTCACTCTCGCAGGCATACTTTCAATCAAGTGCTGGAAGGTTTCTTGGGGAATGGCAGCCCATTCTTCACGGAGTGCGGAACTGAGGAGAGGTATCGATGTAGGTCGGTGAGGCCTGACACGAAGTCGGCGTTCCAAAACATCCCAAACATCCCAAAGGTGTTCTATAGGATTCAAGTCAGAACTCTGTGGAGGCCAGTCCATTACAGGGATGTTATTGTCGTGTAACCACTCCGCCACAGCCCGTGCAGTATGAACAGGTGCTTGATCGTGTTGAAAGATGCAATCGCCATCCCTGAATTGCTCTTCAACAGTGAGAAGCAAGAAGGTGCTTAAAATATCAATGTAGGTCTGCGCTGTGAACGTGCCACGCAAAACAACAAGGGGTGCAAGCCTCCTCCAGGAAAAACACCACCACGACATAACACCACCACCTCCGAATTTCACTTTTGGCACTACACACGCTGGCAGATGGCGTTCACCGGGCATTCGCCACACCCACACCCTGCAGTCGGATCGCCACATTGTGTACCGTGATTCGCCACTCCACACAACGTTTTGCCATTGTTCAATAGTGTATTGTTGACGCTCCTTACACCAAGCGAGGCGTCGTTTGGCGTTTTCCTGCGTGATGTGTGGTTTCTGAGCAGCCGCTCGACCATGGAATCCAAGGTTTCTCACCTCACGCCTAACTGTCATAGTACTTGGAGTGGACCCTGGTGTAATTTGGAATTCCTGTGTGATGGTCTGGATAGATGTCTGCCTATTACTCTTTACGACCCTCTTCAAACGTCGGCGGTCATATGAATGTAATGAATGTAATACATAACAATCCTTTTTATTATTGTTTGCACTTAATTGAAAAGCAGCAATTTACTTTTGCGTTTTGCATGTAGTTTTGGCTAATTATAACATAAGTCATAACTTCAGGTGAAGTTTCTTATTACTTCAAAAAAATGTAAGAAGGTTTTACAGCAACACCCGCACTGAAAGGCTAAGCAACAGTCTAAAACAAGCATATTTCCAATAGCACATATTTTCCGGCAGAGAATGTTTATGCCTGAAAACAATAACTGAAACGCTAGAACTGTTGAGTTAAATGCCGTTCATAGGATTAAAGTGATTCATTCAGCAAACATGGAATATTTTTGTTTTTCTTTATACCGTAATTAGAGAGCTAATATTTTTTCTGTTTGATAACTTCAGATTTGAAAATCTCTGGATAGATTTTGCTTTTCTGCAGCATCCGTAGAGTTTTCTCGGCGAAGTTGGGGTAGTAATACATTAACTATGAAGAAAAGGAATATAACACGAGTTTTAGAAATTGTTGCTGTTCAAATCCTTGTGATACATATAGAAATATAAAATGTGTATTTCGGTCGTATTAAGCATTAAAACATGACATGACAAGAAGCTGTTATGATCCGGTAGTTTATTTACACAAAAATTCAATATTGCCAAAAGATCCTAAGTTTTTTCTTCCTTTATTTATTTTTAATTTATGTGTGAATGTCATTATTAAGATTTCACTTTATACACATTTAACGTTGGTCAGATTCATGGGACCAACAAGACGGATACAAATGACGCTATCTTATGCTAGCGAAATACAGCCCCTGGAGGTAGCAGTATGGAAATCGGCAGGCAGCAGCAAGTTCCGTGATGCCAAACTTTTGCTCCAGCAGCCGTCAGTGGACGGCTCGGACCTCCCCAGAGACTTCACGGCTTGGTGACCACCTAACCAGCCGTGACGTCACGCGACCCTGCCCCCAAGCATTGACTGATAACAGTATGCGACAGAAGCCACATCTCGATATTTTCATTCTTGTTGTTCACATGTTTCACTACAAGTTAGGTACAACTGTTCAACAATTTTACAAAATGCTATCACTAGAAGCAGTAGCCCAAGAAATTATATATATTATTAATAACAATTCTTGTAATATTAGAAGAGTGGTGTACTACTACTGCTACTGCTACTACTACTGCTACTGCTACTACTACTGCTACTACTGCTACTGCTATTGCTACTGCTACTGCTACTACTACTGCTACTGCTACTGCTACTGCTACTGCTACTGCTACTACTACTGCTACTGCTACTACTACTGCTACTGCTACTGCTACTGCTACTGCTACTGCTACTACTACTGCTACTGCTGCTACTGCTACTACTACTGCTACTGCTACTGCTACTGCTACTTTTACTACTACTGCTACTGCTACTGCTACTGCTACTGCTGCTACTGCTACTGCTACTACTACTACTGCTACTGCTACTGCTACTACAACTGCTACTGCTACTGCTACTGCTACTACTACTACTACTACTACTACTGCTACTGCTACTGCTACTACTACTGCTACTGCGACTACTACTGCTACTGCTACTACTACTACTACTGCTACTACTACTGCTACTACTACTACTGCTACTACTACTACTACTACTACTACTGCTGCTACTACTACTACTACTACTGCTACTACTACTACTACTACTACTTTACTTTTCGATGTTTGTGTTGCAAAACCAAATATAATTAAAATACCTTCTTCAAGAATCATCCCTGTACCAGCTCAATTTCCTCCGTGGTCTAGTGGTTACTGTGCTAGCTTCTAATTCCCGAGGTCGCGGGTTCAAACCTGGCAGAGGGCGATGGACTTTTTCGATGTAAAAATCCTTAGTATGGCCTCCTTAGGAAGGGAAATAAAGCCGGTGGGGTCCCGTGTCGTGGATTTACTGCAGGTAAAAGAACCTCAAGCCTGATAAAGAGGCCTCTGAGTAAAATTTCCGGTCTTTCACGTCCAATATAGAATGGGACGCTAAGTACCAGTACTTAAAGAGCGTCCATAAATAACTTTAAAAAAACCTACATATCATTAATATGCCTTATATGGCTTCAAATGCGCGACTAAAAGCATTCAAACCATACAGCCGCGATAACGTGTGCGATTCGCATTCCGGAGGTCTGCGGTTCGGTCCCCGGCGGCCACCACTCCGCCCCATGGATTTTGCCCCAGTGGTTTCCCCGGAATTGGCAGGGGAAATGCTGGGGTGGTTTCTTCTCCACTGCGATTTCCTTTCAATCGTTTCCCTTTCATTCCGTTTACGTCTCATCTTTAAGGTGTGCATCTAGGTTTCGTCGCGTATGGCGGTGCCGGATAGATGGTGCGGATGCGTGCTCAATGGAAAGAGTTACTCCCCTTAGACAGCAGAGGGCTGCTTGATTGGTGGGTCGTTCATCGCCCCCTCTCGATGGCCCCAACAGTGCGAGGGTCTGCGAGCTTGGAAATGTTCGGGGCTTCCGCGCATCTCTCTGGCCTGTGTGCCTATGGCCTGTAGCCTCATGTGGTTTCTTCACCTCATTCCTTCCTCCTGGAGGGTAGCGAGGTGACCCCCCCCCACCTATACCTGTACAGAAGAGGATTCTCCATCTGATAGCGTATACCGTAAGCAGACCAACAGTAATACGTTACATAGGGACCCTAACATCACACCAGTGGGATGCACCTCTTTACATTCTCCATCGTTCCTTCGTCAACCATCCCAATGATGTATTGAACAGTAATCCAACTAGCGTTGTAAAAATACGATATAACACTCTTAGGAAAATGGGACGTAAACTACTGCATTTTACCCCGTATTAGTGGCATTAGTGGTATAATTCGATGCCACCTGCGTAACATTTATGTATCACGTTTTGTATACACCTCAAGCGACCCATTTGCAGTTCTCGTCTGTTCCTGATCCTCACAAACTTCTAGTCAGGGCACCCGAAGTATTTAAGGTACGACATGATTATAATTGCTTTAGTTGTCAACTGTGATACAAAAGTAATTGATTATGGTTTCTTTCTTTATCCTCCGTGTTGTAACTTTTCAAATTGTCAACAAATGTTTTATTAATTGTTCGAAGTCTTTTGGAACATTTCAGATGTGTAATTAAAACAACTATGCCTTATTTTCAATTCACTTGGTTGACATAATGTACATTATGAAAGAAAATGCCTAATAGGAAATAGCGAATTTAGCATCATTTATTTGCATTGAAATCACGAATCCTGCTATGTATACCAATCTTACTGGGTATTATTCCGTTTAAAACCCTGATGTGGTACTATACCAATTATACCCCGTTTTCTTACAAACGAACATTCCTAGCCCTTTAAAATTTAATAGTTACCCTGCTATTACTCTTTAGGAATAAGTAACCGAAATAAACGTGTAAAATGTTCCAGGAGAGTTAATAACATAGGAAAACGAAGACAATGAGTAGGAAACAGAAAACTGAAAAACAAACAGTCTATGAAAGATATAATCACTGGAACACGGAACTTAGAGCCCTACTAAACGACAATGACAACGCCTTTAGATAATATAGGCCCACAGTCAAGCGTCGGCAGGTCCGCTTATTCTCCTTTCTTATTTATTCGAGTGTACGCTTACCTCTTAAGAAACATATTCAGCCACAAAAAGTAGTAGGCATGTGTTGTTTTGTGCTATACCTATCGTTCATTCGTCGGACCGAAAATTCTGAATGATATTTTTGCAATGTATCGTTTCAGCTTCTGCCAACTTATATTCATGTATATGCTTTGTGTAAGATTATCAACCAGATCATTGGTAATTGGAACGTACTGAAACCACCAGTGGGTGATCGCTCTACATGTGTTTTTATTTATTTTTTAGCACTCCAAATCCCAAGGAATTAGAGGTAATTACCTGTTACACTCGCTAACGTGGCCGGAGTAGGACGAAGGATTAGCGAAAATTGATATAATCCTATCAGCCAGGGCTCCTTGGTGGGGTGAAATGATAAAATTTCCCGCAGTAGATACGAAAACAAAACAAGGGGGGAGGAACGAGGTATAAATAAAATTCACTGAGCTGCCTTCAACATAATACAGCTAGCTTCGTTTACCTACCCACATGTTAGTGGGCTATCTCTGCAGTGAGAATATTCCAAACAAGCCAAATTCTATGAGCAGGTGAATTTGCTAAAATTATTTGCCAATTAGAACTGTTTTGATGCGTGTATCTGCAATGAAAATGTTCAGATAATGTAAGTGATAAGCAAAAAGCACAGAGAAAACTATCGCAGTGAGTTTAAATTTGACAAGAAAAAACAAAAAACGCTAGAGAAAAACAACTATATTCTAGAATATATAGTGAATTTGCTAATTAGCAATATATACAAGACATGGTCCTAGTCCTAAGAGAGATTTATTGTAAGACAAAGAAGAGGAGAGAGCTTATTGTTATACTTAGGGACAGAGCAGACACATGCAATATTATCAGGAGGCAGCAGGATGATTGCTGTTAGTGCAAGCAAGAAAGCTGCAAATGTTGAAGAAATTGCTGAGCAGTTATTACATTTTCCACATAAAAGAGCAATACGTTTAAGAAGGTATATACGTCATCAGCTGATACTGCTTGTTAGCGCAAAATTTACATTTCATTGCTCAGCCGTTACTATAAAAGCCACGATCGAAACCAGGAAAGCTTATAATATAAAGAAAACATTAATTAAATTCTACAACAAAAACTTCTGCTGAGATACCACCACTAGCTCTATTTACCGTATGGTCAAATTCTTTATAAATTAGCTTGCTATTGTGCTTCAGGTACCTATAAACAGAATCGAGGAGGTAGGACAGAATAATAATGACGCCTTTAATAACATTCTAAGCCGCACGGTTGTACTGTAGCGCGAGTGAGAACGTGATGGTACTAATAGTGGTAGTGCTGGTAACAGTAGTAATGGGGTAGATAATGGGTGGTGGTGGTAGTAGTATTAGTGGCAGTAACAGAAATGGCGGTGATAGTGGTAGCAGTAAAACAAGCTGGTTGCTGTAGAGTAAGAGTGGTAGCACTGGTAATGGAGATGGTGGTATTAGTAGTAGTAGTGGTGGCGGTGGAGGTGCTGATGGTGATATTAACACCAGCATTATTGGTAATGTAGTAATAGTAATGATAATGGTAGTAATTATTGAGGTGCTGGAGCTGGTGGTAGTAGTAGTAGTAGTAGTAGTAGTAGTAGTAGTAGTAGTAGTAGTAGTAGTAGTAGTAGTAGTAGTAGTAGTAGTAGTAGTAAGTGGTGGTGTTGTTGGTGGTGAAGAAAGCAGTAGTTATGGCAGTAGTAGTAACAACAATAGTTGTGGTGAAATTAGTAGTAGGAACAGTAGTAGAGTAGGAAAATAGTAGTAGTAGTAGTAGTAGTAGTAGTAGTAGTAGTAGTAGTAGTAGTAGTAGTAGTAGTAGTAATGGTGATAATAGTGGTAATGGTGCTAGTAGCAACCATACTGATGGTGATGGAAGTGATGTAGTAGCAACAGTAGTGGTGATTTGTATTGTAGTTGTAACTTAGTAATGGTAGTACTAGTGGTAGTACTTGTAGCAACAGTAGTGGTGGTGACATAACTGGTAGTGTTAATTAAGCTAGTAGCAGTAGCAGTAGTAGTAGTAGTAGTAGTAGTAGTAGTAGTAGTAGTAGTAGTAGTAGTAGTATAAGTAGTTATTGTTGTAGTGGTGGTGGTGGTGGTGGTGGTGGTGCAGTGCTGATTATAGTGATAGAAGCGCTTGAAGTGGTAGTGTGGTTAATAGTGTTGCAGCTACAAAAGTCTAACAATGGTGGTCGTAATAGCAGTAGTGCTGTTGATAGTAGGGGTAATATTAAAGAAGGGAGTCTGGTTGGAATACTGATAGAAATAATAGTAGCGCGAATAGTGTTAACAATAGAGCATTACTATTAACGGAGGTAGGAATGTAGTAGCTAGGTAGTTATCTTCCTTCAGTTGTACCGTAAATCACCATAGTAACTCTAGATAAATGTGGGAAACAACTCCAAGTTATTCGATATAGTATGTATGTACATTTATTTCCATAATGTTTTACAATATTCTTACAATTTTTAATACATTACTTTGAGTTGCTATTTTTTTCTTTTTTTGGTCCATCATGCATTTTAACGCCGTGGTTATTTATACCTGGTGGGTCATAACAAATTCATATTGCTTTATTTTTCTAAACCATTTTTCTCTTACTCTCCCCATATATTCTCCTATTCTTTTTATATCCCTCTCCCTTTTGTATTTTCATTATCCTAACTTTTAATACTTCTTTGTTAACATTCACCCATTCTTTAGGTAAAAACTGATCTCTATAACTTAGTTTCTTCACATTCAATTGTATAATGCAAATCATTATCTGCCTCTCCACAAAGAGGACATCTGTACAAATTCGCTCCCTTCCTATTTCCCCTTAGCCTATATGCACTTATCTGGACCAGGCCCACCCTTCTCTCACTAACCTATTACCTGCATATAGTTCCAAACTTTTCTTTCCTTCCGGATTTTGAAATAATTCTTGTTTCTCTATATCTTCTACTCTGTTCGTCACTTCTTTCCAGAAACCTTTAACTAACCCCTCTCTCTCTCCTCCTATAAGTTACCCATTCCTATTTCCTGTAAAGTTCTTCTAATTCCTTGAGCCCAGTTCATCCCATTTTTTCTTGTATTATTAAACATTGCCTTAAGATATTATGCTCGTCCAATGATTTCAATCTATGGCAATATTTAAGTATCCTTTCTACTATCATGCCCTTGCTACCTACTCTTCCCAACTCCAACATTACTGCTCCATTAGCTCATGAAATAGGTAAACCTAACATACATTTACAGAACGATCTATGTACTTTATCAGTCATCTCCCATCCTTTGTCACTTCCCCAAATCTCTGATGCATAGACCATTTTTGCTTCAACTATAGCTTTGTAAACCCTTTCCAACGATTTAATTTGCATCCTGCCTGCTGTTCGGGTTATTTTGACGTTTGACAGAGATTCTCTCAAGTGCGATATGGTTGTACTCTTTGTGATGATAAATGTGTAATATATAATGACAGCGGAAGACTTATTCAATTGTCCAGGGGCAGTCCTTATATACGCTGCTTATTAAATAACAAGTACACGTACACACTCCCATTCTTACACCAAGCCTGGACATAGTCGAGGAATCTTGTTTATCAAAGAAAAGTGTTTCGATCCGAGATGCTAATGGAAACCGGAACCCTTAGAATAGTGGCAAGGTCTAAATCTACCGACAGCCAAGAGGTCAGGTAGATTGACAAGTGCAATAAAGTTTGCTTATAAAGTTCATCTTTCACTTTAAACTTCGAAAATATATCATGTCCCAAGTGCATCTAAATGTGTCTACATCAAAGGATTCTTCTTGCGCTGAATTTGGAAAACATTAAAAAAATAAGTTTCATTTTTACCTCTTATTTATAAGGAGAATACTATAATGATAATTTTAAAGTTCTTTCCTTAAATAAAACCATTAGAAACATGCATTCCCTTTCAAATTACTTAATGCTGAGTGCATTACACACATACTGCAAATAATAAAAGCGCTTAACTAGCAGTTGCAGTTTATATAATAAAGTCAGTGTTAGACAAGAATTATTCCAATAAATATTTCTAGGTATTTGCGATTTTGAGTCCTCTTGCTGCGATACTGTTGTCTAGAATCTGAAGCACAGTGGTGCTTAGATGGTTGTGAAGTCTTTTTTTCATATTTCACAACCATTCTTCTTATTTTTTCGCTGATGGTATCCAATTTGAAATCTTTTATACCTAACGTACCATGGTGTAGCTTTTTCAGTTGATTACAGAAATAAACTTTTGTTATGAGGATTTCAGTAAAAATTATGTTGTCAATACTATTTTTAAGATAGCAGTATTCAAAATTTCTAGACTTTCTGTGCACAAAAACTTCAAACAAACAAGAAAACAAATGCTTGAAATCGTAACCTTATAAAACCCCTCAGGCATGACGCTCATAAACCCTACTTTAGCAGCGTATTTACGAATAACCACTAATTATAGAGGTATCTCAAATCAGATGAAAGAATCCTCTCGCTGACATCCACAGGGAGAAAGCACGTGTCCTTCAAAGAACTGTAAATTTTCGCAGTGCTCACTTAGTTGGTAGAATGGAGCTGGCTATATGTTGTAGGGCGGAATGGCATTCCAATAAGCGGCCGGGGAACGGGGAGGTGCAATGGGCAGGGTGATTAATGGCCCCAGCTACATCACTTAACAAGGAAACCTTTCTAATTACCCCGCTCGGCCCAAGCTGTCCGTCCAGCCCGTCTCGCTCTTACTTGCATAGTGCAATTTATTGGATCTGCCATCGTAGAACCGCAACATTGCTCCCTCCTTCTCTTGTTTAGTCTTGGAAATTCGAGCCTTGTCTTGTCTTGACCTTCTTTAGGTCGCGCGAGGCTAGAGCGCCACCTGGATTTCCTATTTGCGTAGGAGGACTTAACACATCACCTTAAAACATTTAAAACTCAACCCAAAGAATAACTCAAATTACTCGTTGCACACCTTTTTTAATAAAAACGTTCTGAACTGCTACACCGAGCCGGATACAAATAGCTGCTTAAGAAAATTAAATATATTATAGGTATCTGTGCATATAGTAAAACGTAATTTTGGATGTTTATAATTGATTCAGCGGGTGTATTGGGGCTACCCTGAAATCAATCATCACTCACGAATGACTGAACCGGTTGCTATAAAAATGTGGTGGGTAGCATAAGTTAGATCCCACAAGGGGCATAAGTTTTTCTAAATGCAGAGGAGGAGCGGGATAATATGGCACTATGTCGAAGAACAGAAAAATATCGCTTATTATTGTATTATCGTAAAATGTTTCATAAGTACTTTACAATCAATATTTTTCTGAAAATTCGAACGCGAAACAATTAATGTGCGGATATGATACCAGCTGGATAGGGCAAAATGGCCCTGTACCTTGGTCTGCTGGATCACCTTTTATAAATCATTTAGATCTATGTACATAAGCCTGCTAAACATACGAGTATTAAAGTTCTGAATCTCTTACTGCATCTCCGGTTACCGAAGAAAACAGTATAGTTCCGATGGCAAAACAAGCGTAAGGAAGGGCCACGATTTTTTGTGTTAACTTTATCTTATGTTTTACTTTAGAAAAAGGAATTACAACGAAAAATTGGGAGAGGTAGAAGGGGAGAGAATGAAGCAGTGGGAGCTAGAGATGGGCATGGAGAGATGGTCAAAGGGCGAGAGAGGAATAAGAGTGAGAGAGAGAGAAAGAGTAGGAAAATAATTATACATAATTTGGGAGAGGGCGAGAGAAGGCACAGTTAAAGCAATTATGGGAGCCGAGCTGCGGGTTGTTTTAAATATTAAACAATTACATTAATACTAAATTTTTTCTCAATTGTTTTAAATTTAATTTTACTGTTTATTAACAGTTTTTTCTTAATAAAATGAGTAACCCATAAAATGGAACCCACTTTCATTACATTACATTTAATTATGCTTGTGACATTCTATCACGGAGAAAGTGAACAAAATTTATATTTAGTTTCTCTGCCAACCGCTTGTAGTAGGTGAGAAGTACTGTTATATTTCACCCAAAAATTAGATATCGAGATTTCTCCCGAAATACGTGTTTTGAGGCACACTGAGTAAAAAAAGTATTTTTAAAAAACGGTCTGTTTGCGTGTGTGTCAATACCATAACTCAACAACGAAAAGTCAAATAAATTACAAACTTGGTGTTTAAGTTCAGTGTATTCCAAAGGTGCGACAAGAAGATTTTAAAGAACATTCCCCTACTCCAAAGTACCCCTTACATGGAACATTTTTCGACATTTTTTATTTTCTCAAAAATGACTAATCGTTTTGATTCAAATATATTTAAGATGACATGACATGGCAAATAAAATGTACCTTGAATTTTCTGGGAATAACTGTGAAGTCCACTTTATTCGGAAGCAATTTTGTAAAATAGACAAAAACGTACTACACAACAAATTTGATCTCTTTTGACGTATAACACGCCCATTGGTGATTCAGCTTATTTTGGCTCTGCTTAGTGTATACGATCCACATCTCCATGGGTAAAGATTGTCTTTGAACATTTTCAGCGTATTAATATACAGAAATCTAAGTTACACTGGCTTTTCTTTTACGTCGTGAGTTTACTACGACGTACAGTAATCTATTTGCGAAATACATGGAGCGTAAATCACATGGGAATAGCACATAGGCAGTTTTTTATATTTTGAAAAACCTATGTTTCACATCACACTACGGAAAAGGGGTAATTAAAAATATGAAATATCAGATCTGCGTGAGATTCCCTACACAATTTTGCGAACCCTATATATGTATACTCTCTATAATACTTTTACGTTTCTTTGTCGCTTTTCTTTAACAGTTCCCGTTTACACTTAACTCAATATTTCTTAAAGCTCTTCTGTTGCCTCGAGAGCTTAAGGTATTTAAGTGTAGATGCTTGTAGTTGCAGTATTACTGAAATGTTTCTGAATATATGAAGGATCCTCAAACAAAACTGGTGAAATCATTTCCTTCACTGCACGTATAGCGGCAATTTTCTCTCGTCGAATACATTAATTATGTTAATTATTTTATCGTAAAATTGAGCTTAGTATACTGCGGTCTCTGCGGATGTCCCCCACCAAGTTAGGATAGGTTGTCGATGCACAGGCATTCCAGGTGTCATCTCCATTAATGGTTTGATTTTTAGGGTGCCTTGCGAAATATCTTCTTCACAATGGCTATAAAACTATCATCGAAAAACGGCATCTAATTTGTTCCACAAGTTTGTGAAGACCATGTCCTAGACAGGTTTAAACGTATTAAATGTGGATATACTGATTGCTCTATTCCTATGGCAGTCTTCTTCATGTTATAAGAAGCCTCATCCGTAACCAATAGCAAAACATTTATTTCTTAATACCAGTAGACCACAACAGAGACAAGGAATAATTAAACAAACAAATTATTGTAGAACAATTAACCTTCTCCATCTCTTCAGAGGTTAGAAGAAATATTCTACCTGGACCATTAGGCGTCAGGGTTCTATAGCATTAGAGACTGACAAACTACAGACAGAAAAACCTTTTTATCTCCTACTACATGGCATATTATTTAGGCATTTGTCACAGGCTGTCGGTAAGTATGTTTGTTAGTATATTTGTTCATGAATTTGTTTATTAGCGTGCGACACAGATCGTCGAAAAATTGTGATCTGGAGTTGGGGGCAGAGGAAGTTGAAGGTGCACTTGCTTCAGAATTATATTCTAATAAGACACAAGTTCGTTGTATTTCATTAAATTACAGCATTATTTAATATGATGTTTTAAACGTCCTTTGAGCTCTATACCACATCCGAAGGTTTCGCCATTTGTGCTGAAGTGTTCCGTACCAAATTCCACCACAAACGAAGCTAATTGTGATGATGATTTTGATGTATAAATTCTTCTTTACTTTAGACATGTTGTTATAGTTCTTCGCTGGATGTTAATGAACTACACCGAAATATTTTCGAGAATATGGAAGTGTCTTAAAGAAATAATTTGAGATAGGAGATGTATTGCTTGTCTGTCCAAATTTCGAAGTGGTTACGGCTATAAGTTTCTAAAGAACCAGTACACTACTAATGATGATACCATTCGAGAGCACAACACAGAAAACGAAGACACATTTCAGAGCGTACCTCTTTGGAGCAATGGTTGTGACATTAGCTTTCGAGTAAAAGGTAGTCATTGTTTTCGAGTCTCGTTCACCATTTTTTTGTTTTAAGCACAGCATATTAATGCAGTTTTTTGGAGTTTTAAATTCTTGTTTGAATTTAGGGACTTTAATTTCAACATAACAGTACAATTAATTACAATCCTTATTAACAAAAGGTTGAATCATGCTTAATACTTTCACATGCTGCTTCAAAATTGGAAGTGGTTTAAAGGATGAAAGAAAGAATAAAAACATAGAAATATCTAAGTCTTTACGCCAGTTTTATAGGAACTGCTCGAAATAGCGACCTGCATTTTCAAGGCAAAGTCTATAGCGGTGAAGGAACGATTATCTTACTCTATCCAAGATTTTTGGTGTGTGTCAAATTACGTTGCATGCTGCTATTATTCGGGCAGTTAAGTCATCTTCTGAGGTTATATGTGTTCATACACCATAGACTTCAGGTGGCCCTATAAATCGGATTGAGGTTGGGAGAGCGTGGTGGCCATGCTACTGTTGGACTGCCCCTTGGAGATCCATCGGGCATATAAAACATGGTTCAAATGATGTCGCACAGCCAGGAAAAAATGGGGCGGAGCTCCATCATGTTGTAGCCACATTCGACGACGAATGTGCAGAGGTACATCTTCTAAAATTATAGGTATAATATTCTGCAGCAAATAAAGATAAGCACGTTCATTTAGCCGAGGGAGAAGCAGATATGGTCCAATGAGATGGTCTGAAATAATACGACACATGCGTTCACCGCAAACGTCTACTGGTCACTCTTCTCCACAACAGCATGTGGATGGATATAGTCCCACATATGGCTGTTTCTTGACTTGAAAAGTAGACCATCCCTAGTAAAGAAAGCCTCATCAGTAAACAATACCGACGAAAAGAGTTCAAGCTGCTGGAGCAAAGCCAGTTAAAAAGTTGTACCTCCCGGGCTTAGTGGTTGCACCTTTTGACGGTGAAATGGATGAAGTTGTTCTCTATATAGCTTGCCATATGCTAACATGGTAAGTGCCCAGTGCGCGCGTACTGCTAGATGGTTCTTCTGCAACTCTGCTGAGCGTCGAGTTTGTGTAACACCGTATTGCTCCTGTTTACCTGGAAGGTTCCACAATCTCGCAAACGCTATCGATGAACGGAAAAGAAATTATATGATTGGCACCTATCGGGATACCGTCCTCCTTTACAATGCTGCAGCAGCTAAACCACTGCTTCTTGATTCACCGTAAATAAGTGAATTTTCGCAAGTTGAGAGAAGGTGTACGTGTTCTCCATGTTGTCCCACAGACAATCCTCAGTGTACTAACCCCAGTGAGCCGAATCAAGGAAATTATAGTAGTGTTAATGCACTGGCCAATCAGAATCGTGTTCTGACCATACGTATCGCAGCACTTCTTCGTATGGAATTAAAAAGCATTAACTGCATTACAGGAAACGAATCCATGACCTTCGAGAGATTAGTTTCATGTGTTACACATTAAACCACACAAGCAGTCAAAGAAAAGCCACTAGAGGAGGCTGCATAACGCAAGAAGGCAGTTAATCGATGTTCAGTGTCACACTGTGAAGTCATTAGTTCGAGATTTGAGAGATTTTGTACCATTAAATCTTGAGAACGCTAATAAGTAACTGCTGAAAATCTATATTTCTATACATGTGCAGCAGTTTTAAAAGCATTCTAAACCAATTTTAGACCCGGCTTTACTTTAACGTCGACTTATCAAACCTTATATCAATATGTTTAACACTATATAACTGCCTTATGTTTAGCCGTGGACCATGCATTGCCTACCTCAAATTGCTTACATCAGACGCGTATACAGTCTCTGAAACTATTTCAATGTGGTTCACTAATACCATGCAGCGAATAAATGGAACAGTCGCAACGAAACCATCTGTTGGGGAGGAGAAGCGCGTGTCCGTCGCAGTAGCTGGCGTCACCTAAACTCCTTGCGGTAACACGATTGCTTACTAAAAACCCTCTGCCTGGTGATTGGTCGAGAATCGAGAGTTTGAACTTTCGCCCTGATCCACAGCTTAGGTGTTTCGAAGATAAAACACTTATGTAAGAAATACCTGGATGTAGGATCACTTGGATGCATGAACAGAAATTCCTTAAAGTGATTTCTTTCGAGACAATACGTCCGCCAGACGTATCTCTGTAACAAACTCATGAACAGGATGTGCTTTCTTTGATTTAACTGTCTAATACACTGGATATCTCCAAAGACACTCTCTACCCATGGAATGTATACGCCAAGCAGGGTCAAAATGAGCTGAAACACCAATGAGCGTGTTGTCTTCAAAAGGAAATGGTTTAGGACTTGATCAGAGCTAAACATATGTGGAACACATGTCATACTGTTTTCAAAAATATTATTCCTACAACTATCATTCACGAATATTTTTATTCCTAAATAAAGCTCTTTTTTCACTAAATTAAGCAAGAGTAGGTGCAGAGACTAAATAAAGATTTCAATTACCTACGCACTCCAATCCATACCAGGGTTAAGTAAACATTTATTTTGGACGACAGAAAATAAAGTAGGCTATTGTTTCTGGATGACTATGAAATACTTATAATACCCATTTATTACTCCCAAGTGTAAACAGCGATATCACACGTTTTATAAAGTTGGATTCGGTCACTAGGAAGAGTTGTCACTATTGTACGTAAATCGTCCTGCATTGGAGTGAGCATGCTTGGCAGTGTAATTCATGTGACGATAAACACATAGCCCGAGGGGTAGGAATTCTGATTTTTCTTTTGCTCTGTGGACCCACTTCGATATTGCAAACACTTTGCACCTGATGCTCATCTGTATCTGAGAAGACAGACTTTATCCATCAGCCATTTTAATACGGAGGTATGTGCAGTCTGCTCCCTACCCTATATGGTTACAATACGTGTAAAGTATTCACTGTTTACTTATAACATGATGAAACGGTGCTCTAAACTCACAAAGGGCATAAATTGATATCGTAGCGCTCAAAATGGCAACAAATGACCCAGCAGTGTCATACTGCAACTATTTCTACTAAATAGCAGAAAGAATAAAATAAATAATATGCTCCATATTTTAAGGCCGATTGTCTCACCAGCTTGCGTCTCGGAGGCCCGAAACCTCAGAAGGAGACTAGCTCCGGTGAAAATATTCCCCTACCTTGGTTGATACCCGCGGGGAACAGAACAAGATGTTATGCACGGCAATTTTAACCTGAGTGAAAATTTGGGATTCTGTAACTGCTACTCGCGGTTTTAGTTCGCTTGGCGGCCGCTGGAGGGCCATCCCCTCCCCTCGGAAGGCAGGAATCCCCAGCTGGGACCCACGGACGGACGGATGGGGAGAACAGAACTCCCTAACTCGATTCCATCCACCAGAACTGCGTTCCTCTCCTCAATCAATAGACAGCAGCGCCCGGCGCGGCGGCAAGCGGACTTACCCAGACCAATTACATGCCCACTTTCCCTGTAACTCCGTTTGCATACATTTGCAAAGCGCGAGGAAGACAGACGCTGCCGCCGTCGCTTGCTATTTTATACTATTTCATGTATTTTTTTATTCGTTCTTTTCATTGTTCCACGTTTTTCTCCCGTTCAGTATGTATTTTCAGAAACGTGGTTCGTTTTATAAAAAGAACAGCCCTTCCTCAAACCATCCCTTTTCCCTCGTTCGTCCAAAGAAAGGAACAAGCGATGATCATAAAGCGATCGAATTGATTCACCCTCTAACGGACAAAGGGGAAAGCTAAAATGTCTGCTGCAAGACAAAAAGGCGTCGATGTGAAACAAATTGTTTCTAAAGAGAAACATGGTAATATTTGCAAACCTTCTCTTGCCCGTTTATGAATCTGGTTTTACATTATATATATGCGCACCCGCAAGAAGTGTGCAATTTATTTCATTTCGATTATTAGTACTTGCTGGAAATGCAAAGATTTTCATATTATAATATCAATATAAAAAAATGGGACTGTGTACTTGGAACATTTTAGCACTTATGAACACATAAGCATGCATCCCACGAGAAAACAATCTTTAAATTTATTTTTAAAATCTTTCCATGTGTATTTATACTTTGCTACATTATAGCTAGGGGTCGCCATTTCGTACCCTCCTTACACAATATTCCTCATCATTAGGCAGAAAGCAGCATATTTGCAATGAGTTCCCGAACGTTAGGCAAGAACGATATACATCTACAGTTAAGGAGAATTAAGGCTGGTTCACAACCAACGAGAACGGTAACCAGAACGAGAAGGAGAAAGTTGAAACACATGTATTCAAATGGAAGCGTTCACAATCGACGGGAAGAATGGGAGAAAAGAGACAAAAGGGTCATTTGTAGTTTGTTTATATGCAACTCAAAACTGGCTATTACCTAAAAAACAATGGCAAACGCTACAAAGAACAGCTAAAACCGGTAGATATTAAAAAAGAACAATAAACAACTTTAATGTATGACATTAAATAAAGGAATGAAAGCTTGGCACAACTAGAGGGATCGGAAATGTAATAGATATGCATTCCCGTTCTCGTTACCGGGCTGCTGTAAACCAATATCTTGCATGGTGCATTGCTTCCCGTTCTCGTTTCCGTTCTGGTTACCGTTCTCGGGCGGTTGTGAACCAGCCTTTATCCGTACATAGCATGCTGCTATTTATCCTGGAAAGATCAAAAACTGCAAGCCCGAAGGAATGAATCGATTATTGTGATCTTATGTCATAGTATACGAAGGAGAGTGATTATTAGTGAACTGAGAAATAGTTTCTTTTTCGGGGTTTAAAATTTGGTGTTCTTTTGTCCGGGATATTGATGATTTTTTAACAGCTATACTGCACCGTTTCTAACGCCAGATGCAGCCTAGAAGCAGCAGCAGCAACAATGGGGATGCTTAGTAATCTATAAAGATAACTTTGGCACATTCAGAAAAGAATAGTTTCTTTTGTGAATATTCAAGTAGACCATGGCTGAAAAGCAACGTAAACTTATCAGGGATTACGAGAAGTACGCAGTGTAACTGAATTGCCTTGCGTAACAATACGAAAATGGATATCTGCAATTGGACGCAAGAGGCCCGAACTTCTGCGAAGGCAACCGAGTAGTCTGTGCTCGCTGTTATACGATGCTTTTGATGCAGAACTTCTACGAAATGCGAAAACTGCTAAAACATCGACGTCACCGGACCAGTAATGGGAAGGTAGGTAGTAATAGGTGTGCTCTATCCGAAAAACAAATAAATGACTGCTTAAGGTGCCTTCCAGTAGTACAGAAAGCAGAGATGATATGTAGGGATATCCCGTAGTGGATCTTAAGAAAAATGAAAAGGTAACACTAGCAGTTGATTTAATATTAATTACTGAACAATAATTAGGGCATACCCTCGTACATCACTGCAATTGATAAGAAGCTGTATAGCACAATATTTGTTTTTTCGAAAGCGACGGTTATAAGGAGCAGAAGTAACGTATTAAAGCACCGAGCGTAATGGCTCAGGGCGGTAGCGTCCGAGACATGCATATGGGAGATCCCGTGTTCGATTTCCGTTAGATCGGCCAACCTGACCTTGGCTTTTTTCGTGGTTATCACAGGTCAATAAGCGAATGCTGAGGTGGATTATATACTACAGCGAATTTTCCTGTCCTTCATTTCGTTTCATCTTTCAGGGTTGCAGAGCCTAGCATGTGGTGGATGTGCTTTAAGTGGAGAACGGCTTCTTCGCCGGTACGGAACAACGCACTTGTTCGTCACCCGGAGATGCTCAGTTTTGAAACGATAAGGACCCCGTTGGGCTGCGCCTGCAGCCGTCAGACCTGGCAGCACTTCGCACCCTCACAGCTCATCGCTTCCTCCCGGCGTTAGTAGGCATAATAAGCTTAGCATTGGCGGCGGTGCCCAAATCTTCCTCCGCTCTTTAACCCTAAAGTTAAAAACATTAAAACATTCCACTTATTATTGACTTCTATGAAAAAATGTCACATAACTAAAATTTAGCAGCATTTTGTTCTTTAAAAAAACCTGATGTGTTACACTCACGTGATTTTCTCTACTCTTGTACAAACTATTTTTACAAACGCTTATTCTCCATATGCTTCATGTTAATCGATATATTAATCTTATTGCTAATTTTCTTGTAGATGCAAGGGGAATTGGTAGCCTTTAAGCGATAGTCAAATATTTTAACAGCGGGTTGCTATGTGGAGTATTCCATTCTCTTTGCATTACCAAGACAAAAAAATGAATAACGAATTCCCATTTGAGAAAAAGTATAAGTATTGGAAAATTTAAGGGAATAAAAGCAATATCTCGAAAATGGTTCACTCAACAACAAAAATGTATATGACATAAATTGTGTATTTTAACGCGATCTACATTTTTGTGTAGTAAACTTTTGTCTATCTCTTATGGTTTATCAGTTATGCAAAAGTCGTTCACAATGAAGAACACTTTTGGAGCCATTCCCAGAAAATTCAAGATATACATTTTATTTGTCGTGAAAGTATCTTAAATATATGATATTTTAATCAAAATCGTTAAAGCAATTTTTGAGAAAATTAGAATTTTCGAAAAATGTTCCATGTAAAGGGTAATCTGGGGTGGGGGATTGTCTTGAAAACCTTCGTGTCGCATCTCTGGAAGATACTGAACCTAAATACCAAGTTTAGTGTTTATCCGACTCTTCGTTTCTGAGTTATGCTGTTCACAGACACACACACACACACACACACAGACATGTTTCCAAAAATGCTTTATATGCATGCAGTGCACCTCTAAACATGTATTTCCGGTGAAATCTCGGTATCGAATTTTTGGGTGGAATGCAATACTTCCCCTACTTACTATACGTAGTAGAGAAAGTAAAAATGTTGATACCCAAGAAATTTCGCAGTTGTCGTTATTATAGACATGTATAGAACCGTAAGTGTGTAGCAAATATCATTCTCAGTTATCTTTTATTCTTGATGAAGTATTTCAGAGTTTCATGAAACATTAACATTTAGAATGTTTTCAGTTTCTTCAAGAACATGCCACCTCCCACCGCTTAAGTGTAGTTTATGAGACCAGAGCTGCTATTTTTCAATCAAGTGCTCCTCCATTGTTCCCCGACGATCTCGGGGACCGTCGGTGTGAGGCTGAATGCACCCCAGTTTCTTTACATACCATAGGAGAAAAGAACTGTTAATTTCTTAAACCTTACGTGCACGCCTACCTCGCAGAGAGAGAGAGAGAGAGGAAGAATAGGAGGGAGGCAGAAGTAGGAGAGGCACCACATCGCTCAATGGAAGAACGGAGAGACTATGCGAGTTTTGTTTATACAGTAAAATACCGTAATATAACACTACAAACATAAATATCCAATACATTATTTAATGATGATAACCATTAAAAAGTAATTAAATGAGCTCCCTGTACGAATTCGGTTATTATATTTTTCTTATGTTACATTTAAATCCAAAACAACTTCCTGATCCTCCTGAAACGAGAATAACGATAATAATTTTATATGAAATAAAAGTAAAATACTAATAATTAACTGATATTGCCTTGCTCTAATACAGGTATTTTTATGTGAGAAAACTGGAAGTGAATTAATGGAAATACTTTAGGCAAGAGTGTGCGTATGGAAGGCAGTTTTGACGTGATCTAAGTCGTATGGTGTCATAACACAACAAAAGCTCCAGCACCTAATGTGAGTGTTACAGTAACGCTACTGAAGTACCCGACAATATTGTATCAGTTGTCCACGCGTAACAACCACATTCACATAGCCAAAACGGAAAATGCGATATCTGCAATTTTAGTTGAAGAGCTTCAATTAATAAATTGATCAAATTAGTTAATGAAAAATTAATAAAATAAAAATCATAAATAATAAGCATAGAATCAGCTATCGCAACGCCAAGAATCTTGGAACAAGATATTAAGAGTGGAAACGCCCACTGGTTGCATACTGATATACGGTCCCTTAACTTACCTTGAGTAGTTCCTTTTCTATCCGGCTATCTCGAAGTGAAACGGAACCAGCCGAAGTGAATCATGCTCGTGGTACGCCCAAAAATGAGTTCCACGCCAAACTGGTGAACATTTGACTTAAAAGGAGCATTTCACTCGCTCGAAAGTTAGATTTTGTTCGGGTTTCAAAGCTAGCTGGCTAAGGTGATGTATTTCTCAGAAGCTCAAACTTTTTGGCTCAAAGTAATATTTAGGGCCGTTTTCGAGCGATCGGTGTTTAATTGGCACATAGAAGAAGCGTGAGATTAGGAGAAACATCGGGATATCAATGACGCCGCTTGAGTCGGTGGCTCAACGCGCCGAGCATAAAGTCAAGGATCGAAATTCTAAGCGTGGGGAAGGCAACCCAGAATATTACTTTAATATCAGAACTAGGTTCCGCTACAGCCCCAACAAAGTTCGGTTTCAAAAACTGAAATATTGCTTGTTAGTGCTGTAACGAATTATTAATAATACCAAAACAATAAGGATGCAACAAAATAAATAGTTTCTTCTCTGATTCACTCCTGCGCACTTTTAAAAGGAGTTTACATTAAAATTTCTCCATATCTTTTAAATTCTATATAATTATGAAAATGTTAGAAGTCCAACACTAAAGAGTAATAGATTCAGGAAATCGTTTGAAAAATGTTACTTGTTATTACTATGCCTTTACTCTGATTGGGTTGGGATGTGGCGTCCTTTAGCGGGCATGTCAAATCGAAGAGTGAGTGCATGAATGATAGAAATGATATCCAAATGTGCCCGGGATCTACAGAGCTTAGAATTGCTCGACAATCGCCTTCTGAGGCAAAGGGAATACCTAGGAGAAAATCTTATCTAGGTAATCCACCCTAACCGATTTTCGAAATAGGGACATCTTTAATGTGGAGCAAACATGCTACCCCTACACCACAGAGGCTGTGGATATAGAAGACGTTTAGAGGACGTAAACAGTTATTCACATTGAGAAAGTTAGCGTTCTCCGATTTGCTCATAGGTTTTCATTCAAATCAAAGATATCATGGATTACACATGAAATACTCCCTCAAATTGCAACATGAAGTTGTCAAGTTCTCCGCCGCGCTGTGATTGTTGTCAGCTCGACCGTCTTTTCTAGTCCGGTGAAAGCGACAGCAGCACGCGCAAAGTGACCATTCTGATGGGCTAAATCGGATCTCTGTGCGCAACGTGGAAACATCGTCGCGGCTGTGATGTTCAAAAGGCATGGGAAGTGAAGGGCCCTCCGGCCAAACGACATTAAACGGACCTTCCCTTAACGCATCCAATCACACTAGTGCGCGCGAATTAACGTCTGCCATACCACACATGACGGAATATCTACAAATTCGGCTACGATGCTGCTACTGCCATTTTAAATTCAATTTGCACTTGGAGGCACAGGGTTCTTTATGTGAAGGGGAAAAGCATCAACACGCACATACACTGAGCGATCCTGTGGACAGACAGTTTAGATGAAGGGACTTAGCAAGGATGACCACAATTTTTTTTTTTCATTTCGTTCTCCCCCTTCTCTTATATCTCACCTCCAGTTCTCCCTGCCCAGCCGAATTAATCTAATTACGTTTTTTTAAGCGTTCGCCTGCAAGCGGGTCACTGCACCAAGCGATTACAGTATTACACATACAAGTCTCTCACGTCTATGAGAAAAGCTAGCTAGTCAGTCTATCATTTAAACAATGTATAGCTTTCATGCAAGCCTTGCTTACTCTGTTCTTCCTTGTTTTTCCGCTATTCCCTTCGTACTGGGTGTCAAGCACGACTCATCCAAAAGCGTACGAGGCCTTGTGGCGCTCTTTTTATTTTCCTTTTTTTTATTTTTGTTGTTTTTAATTTTATTTTATTATTTTTATTCTTTGTGCTATAAAAGCACGTGGTTCTACAGATCCATACGATTGATAGAGGCTAATGCATATATAATTTTATTTGAGTAAATTCATTCACAGCGAGAGAGATGGTTTGCTCAGTAGTAAAAGAAGAAAGGAAAAAGAAAGAAAGAAAGAATAGCAAGTTATTATGTAACAGCCACACTTTTTTTTTTTGCTAATTGTGATTCAATTGTGATTTTACAAATAAGTCCTAGAAAACGCTATTTTGTAGACGCGTGTACAAAAATGGTTTCAGATATGCATTATTACTACACAAGAGACTAAGAGTAAAACTGTCAGTAAAACTATTCGATTACGCCAGACATAAGAAATGGAAAGAATTCGATGCTTAAGATTTCCACACAAGCTATACCTAAAGTCTAGACAATCTAAACTTAAGAGATGCAATATTTTGGAAATAATAAAATTTGGCGTCCTAGTAAGATTTTGTCATTGTTTTACGGTTCCCCAATAAAGTAAAATTCAATTAAGAATTGAAAAGAATATCGACTACTTACAAAGCAAAAGAGATGAATTTTGTATTTCATCTCAGTATCCAAAAATTGTGGTATTTTAATCATAGGAGACATCTTTAAAAAAATAAAATTCTTCCTCGAATGAAGGGGAGTGGAACGGAACATCTTGGAAACCTTTGGCTAGCACTGAGTTAAATGTTTGTTCCGCTGAGAGTTGCACACATGCACTGACTACTTGTATTTTCCTATCTTCAAAGAACTTCATTTTTGGGGAAGGGGACTGTTCATGATACTCGAATCATGTAACATGTCCGGTGAAATCACGAAATCGATGCAAACATACTTCCCAATATTTTTATTTTTATTTTAATAGTCCTAGTACATATTCTGACAACAAATATAGCGGTGACAGATTACGTCAATGGTAATCAGGGCAATTTGATTGAGGTTAACGAATGTTTCTTTTCAGGATTTTATACCGAGCCCGGAGGTCAAGAAATAATTACCTTATGAAAAGATGCAAGAGTTTGAAGCCAAAATATGGGTAATCTGCATTACGTTGATCTTCAAAAGCGATGACACTGATGTCCTACATCTCCTATAGATGTCACTCTATGTCTTCTTCTAGCTCCAACACAATGCCGGCAACATATGAATAACAAATACCGCCAAAACCAGTAAGATCTCGCCAACGCTCGCAGCGTACGTTCCTAATTACTTTTTATTTTAGGTTTATTAGCTGTTTACGTTTCTGATTTACGGGAACTTAGGTTAAATTTTTTTTATATATGCTTGTGTTACTAATTCGGGGAAGGTTAGGTTAGAATTAGTTTTTTAATATAAGTTTACTTTAATTAGTTACCAGTGGTTACACCAAAGCACGCGAGCGAAGCGAACGTTCGATCTTAAGTTTAGGTTTCTGATTCATGAGAGGTTAGGTTAGGTTTGTTTTTTGTTATATAAGCTAGGTATCTGATTCACGGGGGTTTAGGCTATGTTTAGATTTTTATTAATTCGAGTTTAGGGTAGTGATTCACGGGAGGTTAGGTTAGGGTTGGTTTCTTTTTATATAAACTTACGTTAATTATCTACCAGTTGCTACTGTTAATAACAATATATTACATTTATTTCAGCGGCAAAAGAAAATTAAAAAGTAAGAACACTTATTCTGCGGATTCCACTTCTCATTTAGGTTGGCAGTTCCCATTGCGCATGTGCAATAGCGACAAGATGGCCACGTTTTTTTTTTCTTCACACCGTAATGTTGCTATAAAAGTAAAACAACTACTCCTAAAACCCATTCCTAAGATAATCTATTCACTTTGCTTGAGCTTATATTAACGTTTTCAATGAAAACCAAAGTAATGCAGAAAAGCCTCAAAATTAAATTGTCATGGAAAACTACTAGCACAACTTCTATTCCGCTTGATAATAATACGAAAAGTTTATTTATTATGAACTTACATAGTTAGCGGCATCCAGTATTGTAGAATAAAATTCGTCACTAACAGTGCCGTCAATTTTATAATTTCTCTCGCAGAATTCCGAAAATTGGTTCCACACCGTACTCTTGTTCTCCTCCTTCACATTTTCAAGAGTTAACTTGTATACAGCTGCTCTTCTGTTAGCAATATTTGGACAACCAAAGCGCGCCATGTTTGAATTGTAATTATTGTGGTCACGGCCTACATGATTTCACACAATGCATCCCTATAAATTAAAAACACTTGCATTACGATCGAATGCTGCCAGTATAATAATCGAAGGTGCGTTACTATCAGCGTAGTATGGCTTTGATTGGCCACCTGTCTAGTATACTCTAGCTGTCATGGGCTAATGGACTAGTGAGTGCTATTATCACAGCTGAATGTTGTTTGCAGCGCTTCAATAACTTCTGAAAGCTCTATTAGCAGGTTTGTATTTTATTTCCTGGTTGCGGTTGGTGCTTCTCGGTTGTTTATTACTATTTCTAACACACAATTATAGTAGGTAAAGAAAGTATAATATTCCACCCACAATGTCGATATCGAAATTTTACGGGAAGAAGATGTTTACCCTTAAACCCTACAAAAAAAAGTCGTATGCTAGCGTGTCGGGGTTGTCGGATACATACTAAACTGCATTTTAAGTTCAGCAACTTCCAAGGAGCGGCACAAACATTTTCAAGAATATCTTTCAACTATCGTTTCCATGGAAAAGTTTTCGTTATGTTTGATTTTCTCAAAAAACGCTCCGACCATCTAATGTATTACATACGAATAACTTTACCACCACTTTGTTTCCGTAAATATAACCGTACAATAAGAGTTTATAACGTTTATTGATTAAATAAGTTAAGTAGGTAGTTTGAAACGACAGTATTATCTTATTTTAATAAAAAGCATCATATAATAAAAAATCTGATGTGTTACACTCACATGACTTTCTCTACTCTTGTACAAACTACTTTTACAAACTCTTATTCTCCATCTATTTCATATTAATCGAGATAAACATTTGCAGAAACGATCTTTTGACATGCAAAGAGAATTACATTTTACACATAGCGACCAGTTCTAAAAAATATTTCACTATCGCTTAAGGCTTACTATGTTCCCCTTGTTTTGTAATTGCAAGGGCAATATAGAAATACAGTAGCCTTTAAGCATCGACATATATCTTAATAGCTGGTTGCTAGGCAGCAACATTCTCTTTGCCACAGATTAGAACTCTTTGCATATCCAAGACAAAAAAATGAATAACGAATTCCCATTTGAGAAAAGTATTGAAAAATTTAAGGGAATAACAAACAATATCTCGAAAATTGTTCACTCAACAAAAAAAATGTATATGACATAAATTGTATAAATTTTATCGCGATCTACATTTTTTGTGTAGTAAAATTTTGTCTATCTCTTATGGTTTACCAGTTATGCAAATGTCGTTCACAATGAAGAATAATTTTGGAGACATTCCCAGAAAATTCAATATATACATATCATTTGTCATGAAAATATCTTAAACATATGATATTTTACTCAAAATCGTTAGAGCCATTTTTGAGAAAATTAAAATTTTCGAAAAATGTTCCATGTAAAGGGTAATCTGGGGTGGGTAGATTTTCTTGAAAACCTTTGTGTCGCATCTCTGGAAGATACTGAACCCTAAATACCAAGTTTGGTGTTTATCCGACTGTTCGTTTCTGAGTTATGCTGTTCACAGACACCACACACAGACAGACACACAGACACACACACGGACATGTTTCCAAAAATGCTTTTTTTTTTTTTTTTTTTTTTTTTTGGATTTAGGTCTCAAAAAATATATTTCCGGTGAAATCTCGGTATCGGATTTTTGGGTGGAATACAATACTTCCCCTACTTAGTATACGTAGTAGAGAAAGTAAAAATGTAGAGATGCTGGTACACAGTGATTTACCGAGACTGAAACTAAGTAGCGGCAGTCTCACCAAATTGCAAAATGAGCATCGAAGTTTTACAGCTGTATTACAACAAACTGTTATTGATACCCCTTTCTGAATTGACAATTATGCACTATAATTAAAAGAAGAATACATACTGCTGAAAAATATCTGTATTAAATATTCATGGAGCAGCAGAAATAAAAATGGGCTATAAAGCTAAACAAAACCTATACTTCAAAACCAAGGTTTTGAATGCCAGCATAAACGAGGAAGCACAAAATTATGAAACGATAAATACCAAACTTATTATTAAAGTTCAATACCTTCCAAACCTGCGACAGGAAAATCCACCTCAAAATATAACTTATGTAAATAATATTTGTTTGATTTTTATTTCCTCAAAAATGGCAGAAGCGATTATGATAAAAAATATATATTTAAGGTATTTAGATGACAAATAAGATTTATATATTGAATTTTTTGAGTATACGTATGAAGTCATCTTCGTTCCAAGAAATTTTGTATAATCAGTAAAACATAACAGATAGACAAAGGTTCCCTTCTACAGAAACGTAAATCTCACCAAAACACACAATTTATTTCAAATAAAGTTTTTGTGACATCAGTCATTTCCAAGATACCCGTTGTTAGTGGTTAAAGTTGTTCAATACTTGGGTCATTTTTTTGAGTTCTGTCACCATTCAGCTGTTTCTCGTGATGATATGGAAAAACAGAATTTCTGGGTCAGCATACATCGACCCACTTTTAACATTTAGGATTAGGATTCAACGCGGAGGGAGACTTAACACGTCGACCTACATACATCTTTTGTACCTATGCTCCGAACGGGGCGCCCCCGGCAGGGAGGGATGAGGTGAGAGGAGACAGAGAGCGGCCGGACCAGGGGGCACTACAGGCAGAGGGCACGGTCCCTACCATTTACAGATTTGAACTCCCCGGATGCTGACTGATGCAGCCGGCCCCGTCTCCCTTAGGCTTACACATCCATTGGGGGTCCGGGAGCCGGAGACCGCTCGCAAACTGGAGAATGAAAGTTTCCTTAGAGCATCCTTTCCCCTGCCATGCAAGCCGAGACCTCCCTCCGACACGTACAATCCTGAAAGAGACCAAGCAGATGAAAGGTGAAGTGAAATGAGAGTGGAGGTGAAATGGAAGGACAGGAAATTCGGAGGACTTGGTGATCCTTCCCAGCATTCGCTTAGCGACCTGGGGAACCCGAAAAAACTCATGAGTCATACGGCCAAAGGAATCGAACCCACAACCTCCCGAATGCGGGCCACAGACGCTACCGCCTGAGCCATCCCACTTTGTCTTTTAACATTTAACTATCGCTTCGATATCCTGTGTCCCCCTTTGTGGTACAACAAAATGTGTAGGGGAGGAATACGCCAAAGGGAATCACGTGAGCTAAAGAATTATCTAAATAAATGTAATATTATTTATATGGGAGAGTGGCTGCAGTAGCTGAGAGCGTTACACGTGCATGGACATGGAAGTGAACACGATGAGTTATTTGTATCAGAGATTCTTTTGTTCACTGCTGGTAGTTAGAACTGAATAATGTAAAACTTAAATTACTTTCTTAAGAGTAATCAAATGTTACCCAAGCGCATCCATTGTTATGACATTATTATCTGACGATTTTCCATTGAGGTCGTATGTGGGCGCGAATTTCTTGTCATTGGCAGCAATCTTATTAGAGCTGAAACTTTGAGCAAATGGAATCGGGCAAGAGAAATAGTACATAGAATTAATATTTTGCTTCTCTTCATAACATTATTTATAGTCCGGTTAAGAAAGCTATCAAGAAAATGTGCACTTTAAAGTCAAATAAAAAAAAACTTGAAGGATTAGAAATAAACATATTAATTGCGACTAAGCTCAGTCCTCCAATATAAAAACTAATTTAAGGGCCATAGTGGAGAAGGAAATGCTATAATTCCCAGAAAACCAACTGAACAAGTTCCAGACCAAGAATCCTTCTCCACTATTAGTGTTGAAGCGTATTCTGGATAAAGAGCAGGAGAAATACTTATGGATTCAATTCGAAGTGAATCGGCTCATGAATCCTGTTCACCCAATGGTGGATTTTATGTATGTGATAAATGTCAAAATGTATGAATGTTATGCCATAACTTAAGCCTAGTCTCTTTCGGAGCTCTTAGTTTAAATGCAGGTCAGGTTCATCTTAGTGTAATACGTTGCAAAATTCTATTACTTAAAATAAATTACTGATACAATTAATTCAGTAATGCTCGCTCATTCTGTGCGTGGGTGGATAGTGAGATCATGGACAAAATGAATTACTGCTGATGTTTAGAAAATTGTGCATTACTCCATGTACAGCAGTAGTATGCGACAGTTTGTTTCTATAAAATTGATTTTAGATACCTAAAGATGAGCCTGAAAAGCTGCATGTTTCAAATATCATTCTATATTCAACACAAAGACTCTCAAATACAAGGTCACTCCTTCTGCCCTAGCTTCCCACAGTGAAACCATTTCTGCAAACATTTATCTCCGTTAACGATTTAGAATAAAATACCATAAGTTTAAGACATTTTATGGCAAATGAATTGTATATCTCGAATTTTCTGGTTATGTCTCCAAAAGTATTCTTTATTGTGAACGACTTTTGCATAACTGGTAAACCATAAGAGATAGACAAAATTTTACTACACAAAAAATGTAGATCGGTTAAAATACACAATTTATGTCATATACATTTTTTTGTTGAGTGAACCATTTTCGAGATATTGCGTTATTAGCTTAAATTTTCCAATACTTATACTTTTTCTCAAATTCGTTATTCATTTTTTTTGTCCTGGTAATGCAAAGAGAATGGAATACTCCACATAGCAACCAGCTGTTAAAATATTGGATTATCGCTTAAAGCCTACCAATTCCCCTTACATCTACAAGAAAATTAGCAATAAGATTAACATCTGATTAACATGAAGCATATATTTGTAAAAATAGTTTGTACAAGAGTAGAGAAAGTCATGTCAGTGTAACACATCAGATTTTTTAATTTGGGAGTTGCTTTTACTTTCTTTACTACTTATAGTAAGTAGAGGAGGTAGCGCAAGGTCCTTGTGTGTGTGTGAGTGTGTATGTGTATGTCTGTGAACAGAATAATCAAAAACGAAAAGTCGGTTCAACACCAAACTTGGCATGTAAGTTCAGCGTCCTCCAAGGATGTGATACGAAGAGTTTAGAAAATAACCCCACCACAAACTACATTTTATTTGCAAAACGTTTCGTTATGTTTTATTTTATCAAAAATGTAACGATTTTGATTAAAATGGCATATGTTTAAAAATGTGTATGACAAATATAATATACATATTCAATTTTCTGGGAATATCCTGTCAAGTCCTCTTCATTCTGAACGATATTTGTGTAACTGATAAAGCGTAAGAGACAGACAAACTCTTACTTCATAAAAAATGTAAATTTTCTCAAAGCACGGAATTTATGTCAAATAAAACTGTTTTAGGAGTTAACTATTTCCATCATATTCCTTGTTATTTGTTTAAGTTTTCAAGTACTTGGTCATGCAAAGAGCGTGGAATTTCAGTCATCAAATAGCGACAACCTCTTTAAAAATCTCTAACGCTTTACCTGCTGTATCCTTCTTATGCTTAATGTGTAAATGTGAACTGAAGGTTTATCGGGATTAACACAAAGTAGATAGAACAATAAGCTTTTCTAGGAGAATAAGAAGAGAATGTCACGTGTATGCAACACATCACTTGCAGATAACTCGCGCCTTCCAGATTCTGGGAGGGTAGGGATTAATGCTACTAAATGTAAAATTCCGAACCCAATTGGGAACTCAACCTGGTCCTCCTGCATGTTCACAGATCTGTTCGCCAGACTGCATAGGTAGTTCAGGGCCTTTGCTGAAACCGAAGTTTTTGCGTTAGTTTAAAAGCTCCAAACGTCAACCATTTATCACTAAAGAATGAAGTGCGCAATATTAACCCCAAAAGCACTGAACGAATATATAAACGATGAATGTTGTTAATATATTTAGAACAGTTTGTTTAAAAGTTGGTGTAACTGTAAGTAAAAGTAGACTTCCAAGTTGCCTTTAAAACACTTGCTGAGAAAGGCATACAGAAGTGGGGTTGTTCACCTAGTCTTAACACGTCCAGTATCAACTTGTTGCATCATAGTGGTTGTCGTCGTCATTGTCATCATCAATGCATGAACACAGCAGCTCTGTCTATCGCTCCTCAAAGCTTTTTCCACTACCTTAAGATTGACATCTCGAACAAAGCGTGGAATGTTTTACGGCGGATAAAAGGATCAACAGAAGTTGTTCTGATCACCTTAGTGTATCATTTAAACTTTCTATTGTTCATTTCTTCCTTAGACATCATTTTTATGTTCTTATCTTTTCTATTATCCCTTATATAAATTGTATGAGGTACTTTACTTGTGTTTGAATTTTGCGAACATCTCTAGAAAGATAACTGGTTGCAGCATTTACTTCTTTCCGTGTATAAAATGCCAGTTTTACCTTCCTTTGGAACTGAGATATTTAGAACTCCTAGCTGAAGCGAGAAACAAGATGCCGCGAGGGTGGTGCGACAGTTTATACAGGAGTGAGTCCACCTTTCCTCATTATCTCCAATATTTGTGTCGATTCTGTTGCCGGCTGCTCCAGTGGTAGAGCTATGAGTATTTTCTCTCAGGGTGGCATGGATGTATTGTGAAGGACAACACCAGTTTAAATTGACTGAGAAATTTATTGTTATTGAAACGAGTTGCTGATCGTTTGAGATGAAGAAATAACTGGCAATGAATTGTAGCAATCGAAATTTTAATAATTGAATTATTATACCTGCTAACTTCTGCAGTATCTTTATTGCTCTTTCCGCAATAAAAGAAACTAGAAGCGTAACCTGCCGTGAGTCCCTAAAATGTTGCTCGGAGAGATCCCTCGTGATAGTCGCGAAATTTTACTCTCACAAGCGTGTCAATAGGCGCTTAAAATAATACCCGTAAGTACCGCTGACGGTACCAGCGAGAGAGAGTAACTCTCTGATTTTAGATGCACGCCTTCTTATTACTTAAGCCACACCTACATTAGAACTAGTCCCACCAAAATCATTCTTCACGCGCAACCAATACTTAAAACTCATGTGTACCTCTTAACTTTGTTACCATGCTGGCCTAGCTAAACTCTCGGAAATACCTTTCACTTGGCTTTTTAAGAATTTTGGCCTACGCAACTGTCTAATCCAACTGAACTTATAACCTAACTGCATTCCCAGAAATCCTTAACTAATCAGCTCGCTACTTCGGCTGTCGCTAATGACTTTGGCTAACCGGACTTCCTAAATACCTTCGTTTTCCAACAAAATCTTTCAACCTAACCTTGTTACATTATACATTGATTAATACACGGAAATTAGTTATTGCAATTGTTCCTCTATCTTACTATTATTTCTGTATTAATTATTTATATTTTCCCGTACATAATTACGGTATCATAACTATCCAGAAAAACCGTACTAATTTACTGTTTTTCTAAATTATGAGCACTGCAAAGTATTTAAATGTTTATACTTCAAAAAAGACATAGTTTCATTTTAATTAAGCACATTCAAAAGGTCGTTAGTATTTCAAACATTGGATTATTTTTCATTTGCGTTCTTCAAAGTGCTCTGTTTATTATAAAATGTTTGGTAAAAGACTTTGAACATGCGCAAAGGAAGGTTGTGCGGGTTCTCTCAGGAGAAGTGCGAACAGATTAAAATTTCCTAGTCGTGGAAGATAAAAAATCAGAGAGGAGGGCATTCAAATGAGAGTGGGTGGCAAGGCAAAGCTACTCCCATCCCTAACCCTCGATTGGGACGAGATTCAGACTGCACTACGTATGTACACCACCCGAAATTTATCGAAAGGGTGCGCCGTGAAAAGTAAACATAGCAATTCATTAACTGTTCCATCATAACGTACGTCGCTTTTTTCTTTACTTTTCCTCTCGTTTCTCTCCCCCTTTTTTGTATACCCGTTCCTATGGTGCTGCAGCCTGGCGGGAAGCTCGCTTAACTATGCCGCTGTCCCGACTCGTTTAGGAACAAGCCCTGCTTCCCTTGGAAATTCTATTAGATTATCCATCGGCCTTCCCCCAACTTCGGTTCCTTATTTGCAGACAGATAATTTCTAGAGTTCGGCCTCTTCCGACGACCGCCTCGCCAAAATATGCTGGCAAGCGCAAATGACAACTTATCGTCCCGCAAACCAAGAATTTTTGTACACATTTTCTAAGCATACTTATCAGAATCAAATACATAACTGAAAGTCTTAGAATGTATTCGTTTGTTTCTACTGAATACAAATCCACACCGTTTCATCGATTCCGATCAACCTTTGACGCAAGGCCACACTCTCACGAGAGAAAATATATATATATATCGGTATATGAATTTGAGAATGAGCAAAAGCAAAGCTGTCTTTATCTAAATTCCGAGAAGTAACAACACAAAATAATAGCTGACATACATTTCTTCTTGTTTCTACACATAAACTTTTATTTTAATGATGAGCGAAAAGGAGCCAACTACATTTACCTCAAGGGATAAGCTAAACAAAACAGATAATGTGAAGCAATATAACAGCGCTACCTTTTCTTCCCCTTTTTTCTTCATATTTTAATGTTGTTAACACATAAGGAAAAACAGTTTTATTATCCATTGTCAAAACAAACAACACGAAAGTTGGACAGAGAGAAAGAGACTGTGTGAAGGCGTGTGTAGGATAGAGAGTGGTAAACGAGAGGAAGACAGTTTGTCGAGGGGAAAGAAAGGGAGAAGCTAACAGAAGAGGTGAGTAGGGAGGGAAAAAAGGAGGGAGAGAGTAAGGGTGAAAAACATCTGTGTATAATTCAGTAACGCGAACAGAGCTGCGGGTTGTGCTAGTAATAGAGTTGCTCATTAACTAACTGAATCAAAATATCCGTCTATCACTGATTATTGTTCATGTTATCACTAAGAATTTACATTTATTTAATATTTTGTAGATTGACTGAAGAATTTTAAATAATCTTAGTAGCATTTTAAAATGATTTAAAATTCGAACCACTTCCTTAAATACTAGGGACTTTAAATTAAATAAGAATTGTAATTATGCCCGCCGCCTAATAAAACTACACCGTGCTTTTCTTAAGGGTCACTTATAGCTTGTTTGTGAAAACATATATTGCTCCTGTTTACTTATTTCCTCATATGCTCTACAAAATTTTACTTGTTAGATAACACGGTGTAAATGTGGAACGAAAGTTGGTATGGAAATAAATGATAATGGAATGTAGAATAATGGGGAATAAATGACAGGATTTAAAATTTTAATTTTACCTGCCTACATAAAGTACCTAATCCATACATCCATCCATCCATCATTCTGTAAGATTGTATGTCAACACTTTGTCAAAGTAAACTGTTGTCTTAAAAGTATAGACTCAGTATGAAGAGAAGTGTCAAAGATGCCTACGAGCGAAATAGTTCCGCTTACACTAATTTGCGTGAGAAGCGTTTTAAAGCAATTTGAATTAGAATGTACTGCAACAACTCCTCTGACTCTTGACCATGATTCTTTCTGTTATCGTATTACTTTCTCTACCACGTACATACAAGTAAGCAGTAAAGGTATTGCATTCCACCCAAAAATTCGATACCGAGATTTCACCGGAAATACATGTTTTCAGGTCCTGAATAAAAATAAAGAAAGAAAAAAACATTTTTACTTTTTCTACTAAGTATAGTAAGTAGGGGAAGTATTGCATTCCACCCAAACATTTGATATCGAGATTTCACCAGAAATACATATTTTGAGGCAGATTCAGATACCTGAATCCAAAAAAAAAAACACTTTTAGAAAAAGGACCTTGTATGGATGTGTGTCTGTGAACAGCATAATTCACAAAATGAAAAGTCGGATAAATACTAAACTTGGTATTTGGGCTCCATATCTGTCAAAGATGCTACACGAAGATTTTTTAATAAAATCCCCAGACTACCCTTTACATAAAACATTTTTCGAAAATTTTGATTTTCTCAAAAATGGCTTTAACGATCTTGATTAAAATAGCATACATTTAAGATATTTTCATGACAAATAAAATGTATATCTTGAATTTTCAGGGAATGTCCCCAAAAATTCTCTTCATTCTGAATGGTAAACCGTAAGAGATAGACACATGTTTCCTACACAAAAAAATGTAGATATCGTTAAAACACACAATTTATGTCATATGCTTTTTTTTTGCGAGTGAACCATTTCCGAATTTTCTTATTTGTTTTAGCTTTCCAATACTTATACTTTTACTCAAATGGGAATTCGTTATTGTTTTTTATGCCCTGGATATTCAAAGAGAATGGAATGCTCTAGTTCTTAAAAGATTTGACTATCGCTGAAACCCTGCCACGTTCTTCTTACACCTAAAAGAAAATTAGCAATACGTTTCTGCAAATGTTTATCCGATTAACATGATGTAGATGTAGAATAAGCGTTTGTAAAATTAGTTTATACAAGAATAGAGAAGTCATGTGAGTGTAAAACATCAGATTTTTAGAAAACGATCCACGCAGGTTGTGTGTGTGAAAAGCATAACTCAAAAGCAAAAAGTCTGATCAACACCAAACTTGTTATTTAAGTTCAGTACTTTCGAAAAATGCGATACAAAGATTTTCAAGAATATATACCCACTACAAACTACTCTTTACTGGGACAGTTTTCGAATTTTTTTAATTAAAATACCATATATTAAACACATTTCCATGACAAGTAAAATGCATATTTTGAAGTTTCTGGATATAGCCTTTAAAGTCCTCTTCATACGGAAGTGATTTTGTATAATCTTATATAACTGGTAAACGTTAAGCCATAGACGAAAACGTACTGCACAAGAAATGTACATATCTTTAAACCACACAATTCATTTCAAATAACTTTTTTGTGGCATCAGACATTTCCGAGATATGTGTTATTAATGGTTCGAATTGTTCAATACTTAGCCATTCTTTACAAATTAGCCAATATTCAGTTGTTTCTCGCCATTGCACGGATACATTGTGGAATTTTAAGGTCAGCTGTCATATAGCGTCCAGTTCTTAAACATTTGACTATCTCTGTTCCCTTTGTATCTATAACGAAAAGTGTAATATAGCTATTTCTGCAAAAGTTTATTTGGATTAAAATGAAGTAGGTATAAAAATAAGATTTAATAAGACTAGTTTGTATACCCACTAATTAAAGTGCATCACATCAGATTTGTTATATTAAAAAGCTGATGTATTACATTCACTTTCTCCAGCCTCTGTAGTTTATTATATAGGGCAGTTTGGGGCGGGGGATTTTCTTGTAAATCATCGCTACGTTGCAAGATGCTGAACTTAAACACCAAGTTTGGTATTTGACTAACTTTTCGTTTTTGAATTATGCTGTTCACACAAACACACACAGAGCTTTGTCCAAAATGCGTTTTTGTTTATTTAGGAGGCCTAAAAGCAGTATTTCCGGTGAAATCTCGGCACCGATTTTTTGATAGAATACAATAATACCTCCTCATATAGGTAAGTGGTAGAGAAAGTAAAAAGTAAGTATTTCCGTAATTTTCGTGTTATTCTGTGTATATATAAATACACGAGAATTTTAAAATTACAAAGCTCCCTTTAAAAGTGTTTATATATACACACATGTTTTCTCTCAAAAGTTAGAGTAGCTAAATCCTGTTTCCAATAGTCTCTGCAATATTCAACTTCTTAAGGAGAAAATGTGAATTAATACCCTAAATCATTGAATCGAACATTTCATATGGTTAAAATAATTAGTTTAAAATAAAGAACGGAGTGAAATAATTTGCATATATATAACAACTCTGTAAGGTTACGGATGGTATAAACTGAAAAACAAATGTGTTGATAGTCGAAGAAGTTGGAAGTTTCAATAGTTACCCTTAAAGAGGGATAAGCTAGACGTAACATAGAGTTTGCTTTAATTTCTTTAGAATTCTTTAAACTCTGTTTACTGTATGAAGTGTATTGGTAAACATTACACATGACGTCATACAGCTTGTAACACTGTCATCAAATATAGGGTCTTTCAACAAGAGTGTCCTATTTTTGAACTTAACTAAAACACGTTCTATAAATGATAGACGTTTATTTCTTTTTTTATTTTGGAACATAATTAATGTTCATTACGTGTGGAAGAGAACATCAGTTAAGTGACCGCCGCGACTTCTTGGGGTCGCGCGTATACGGTTTAACCAATTTTCGATGACAGAAGAACGTAAATTAGGTCCAACTTCACGAATAACACGCGCGATGTTATTCATAACTTTCTGAATTGTTGGCATAAACTCGAAATTTAACATAACCCCACAAGAAGTAATCTAACGGCGTTAAATCACATGACCTCGGGGGCCAGTTAATATCACCACCACGGGAAATGACGAAACCTCTGAAATTCTCTTTCAAAAGATCGATTTTTTCAAGAGCAGTGTGACATGTGGCACCATATTGCTGGAACCAGATGTTTCTGAGATCTATACCATCCAATTGAAGCCAAAAATAGTCCCTTATGAGAGCCCCTCTCCATTGACAGAGCTTCTCCATCTTCATCTTGGAAAAAAATATGGACCAATGATTCCACCATACCAAAATCCACACTATTTGGAGATGAAGTGGTCGTTCTTGAATCTGAATTGGATTGTGGCTGCTCCAATAGCGGCAATTTAGTTTGTTAACACAACCACCCATCCAAAAGTGGGCTTCGTCGCTGAATATGATTTTTCGACAAAACTCCGGGTCAGCTTGCAATTGCTCCATAGCCCAGTCAGGGAATACACGGCGCAACCTATGGTCGTTGGGCTTTAGTTCTTGAGTTAACACCATTTTATAAGCGTGAAACTTCAAGTCCAGATGCAGAATACGCCAAGTTGTGATCGCGAAAGCCCCAATTCTTGCGCTCGAAGAGCGATTGATTTATTTCCGTTCTCACGTACACTCTCTTGAACGGCACCTATGTTTTCGTTGGAGCGCTTACGTCGATTGCGTATAGGCATTCTTTGATCGCTGACAGAACCACTTCTTTCAAATTGATCGATCAAACGCCGAATCGTTCTCTCGCAGGAACGATTATGCACACCGTAAGCTTCACGCAACACACGGAAGGTTTGGCGAACAGATGATCCATTTTGATAATAAATTTTCGCAATTTGTACGCGTTGCTGAATGCTGTAACGTTCCATGGCCATTTTTCAATAACAACTGTAACCACATGAAAAAAATGACTGCTGTAACTCAATAACAACGGCAGCTATCACATGTTAAAATAGGACACTCTTGTTGAAAGACCCTTTACATAAAACTGAGTGTGAGAGAGGATTTCTAAACAGGCTTTTCTTGACATCACGGATAGTTTTTTGGTTTAGGGTTTTGATACTTTAATGTACATATAATTATTTTTTTCAGGAAAGATTTTGCGTTACACAAAACTAAATATATTCGAGAAATAACATGCGACATTAAAAAAATTAACACTTTCAAACTTTCATCTGCAACGCTTCCAACATAAGACTAACATACACCACCATCCTTACGCAAATGACTGACTTAGGTTCTAAGCCGCAAAGCGTAGCTGAAGGATGTTTTCTTATAAGTAGTAGAGTGAAGCAGTTGCGGAACTGCGGAACGACGATAGAGCGTAGCCGTAAGATCTGTGAGGCTAAACCTCAATGAAGAATAATGACACATTTATTTGGTGGGATAGATACGATAGGTACGAGTGTGTTTGAAAGAAGAAGAAGAAGAAAACTAAAAAAATCTGATGTGTTACACTCACATGACTTTCTCTACCCTTGTACAAACTATTTTTACCAACGCTTATTCTCCATATGCTTCATGCTAATCGAGATATCGAGATGTTAATCTTATTGCTAGTTTTCTTGTAAATGCAAGGGAAATTGGTAGCCTTTAAGCGACAGTCAAATATTTTAAGAGCTGGTTGCTATGTGGAGTATTCCATTCTCTTTGCATTGCCAGGACAAAAGAAAATGAATAACGAATTTTAATTTGAGAAAAAGTATAAGTATCGGAAAATTTAAGGGAATAACAATCAATATCTCGAAAATAGGTCACTCAACAAAAAATATGCATATGACATAAATTGTGTAATTTAACGCGATCTACATTTTTTGTGTAGTAAAATTTTGTCTATCTCTTATGGTTCACCAGTTATGCAAAAGTCGTTCACAATGAAGGATACTTTTGGAGACATTCCCAGAAAATTTGAGATATACATTTCATTTTTCATGAAATATCTTAAACAGATGATATTTTAATCAAAATCGTTAGAGCCATTTTTGAGAAAATTAAAATTTTCGAAAAATGTTCCATGTAAAGGATAATCTGGGGTGGGAGGATTTTCTTGAAAACCTTCGTGTCGCATCTCTGGAAGATACTGAACCTAAATACCAAGTTAGGTGTTTATCCGACTGTTCGTTTCTGAGTTATGCTGTTCACAGACACACACACACACACACACACACACACACACACACACACAGACGGACATCTGTCCAAAAATGTTTTATTTTGGATTCAGGGGGCTTCAAAACATGTATTTCCGGTGCATTCTCGGTATCGAAATTTTGGGTGGAATACAATACTTCCCCTGCTTACTATACGTAGTAGAGAAAGTATCCCCTACTTACTATACGTAGTAGAGAAAGTATCCCCTACTTACTATACGTAGTAGAGAAAGTAATATCGCTATTTTCGCAGATTTCGCTAGTACTTGTGGTTTTCTTCATGCGCAACAGTAACGCAATTGTGACATTTAGGGATTTATTTCGCATATAAGAAACTATCATAGGAGGGGACAGTGGGTGAGTTTGCAACTGTTCACATCTTCTCTTAAACTGTGTAATACACGCATTTTCCTTCTTTAAATCATCTATCTACCGCGTTTCAATCGGAAAGTACACATGCAACCGTTTCCTTTTTATTTATATTTCAAGAAATAAAATTTTTGGTTTTGTCCCTTATTTAATTTTTTCATTCATTATCTGTTTACCCTCCTCTTATGTAGGACTTACAGGCGGGTGCCTGGGGTCTAGGAGCAAACACTCATGGATCAGACAGAACAGCCAGGATGGGGGATCAGCCCGATGCCTGGTATGGGATGAAGGAAGTAGATGAAACGAAATGTTGGTGAAATGGATGAAAGGAAAGGTGATGAATGGCGGGGGAAACCGGAGAACCCGGAGAAAACCCGCCCAGACAAATCCCACATGTAGGTCCCTGGGATTGAACCCGGGCCGCCTCGGTGGAAGGCGAGCGGTCTAACCACTCGGCCAGGGCGCCGCCGTCCCTTATTTAACCCTCCTTATAATGCCTTATTTCATATTAGTAACTTCGTTTTTGGAACAGATTTAGGGCACTTAGTGCCTTATGGAAATTATGCACATGCTTTGTATTGGTTCTGATATGTCGTTTTAAGAGAAACATCATATCTACGCTTCTTTAAGTTCCACTAAGTTTATACATTAGTAGGTAGCAAACAAACACTGTGACAATTACATGAACTGAAATTGTGTGATTTACGTTCAAACTGACGACGTAATCACCATCTAAAAGGATGAAGTGATGCACGTAACACCGCCCATGAGGCAGAAATGCAAATAAATTATAATTCAGGAACTACTTTTATTACATGAAGCTAACGTAATCTGATTCGATATGCAAAATGCACAGAAGCAACCAAGTTTACTATTTATCGAAATATTTCTTGAGTTATGCTGTTTTCTCTCTCTCCCCCTCTCTCTTTCTCTGTCGCACACAAACAATCCCCATACAAGGATGCATAAGCAATTATCCTAAACATTTTGTAATCATGAAACTCAAAAACAGCATTTCCGATGAAATTTTGCCACCGATATTTTGTAGACTACAGTACTTCCCCTACCTTATACATTATAGAATGCATTAAAATGAGATTCCTCTATCCAGGTTATGTCACTCATAATAAATGTAAGAACTATAAATAGGAACTATAACTAATATCAAATTAAGCAATATGGACTTTAGAAAACAAGACAAACGCTCGCATATAGGTTTTTTTTTCCTGATATACCCATGTTCAGGATAAAGAAGAATCGCGTAGGATGCCTTATGTTTAACAGTTAAACAAAGTTCATTCAGAATGTAGACGACTTCATAGGCTATTTACAGAACATTCAAGGTATATATTTTATTCGTCATACAAATGTCTTACACAACTGTTATTTTAATTAAAAGGTTTAGAGCCATTTTTGGGTAAAATAAAAATTGTTCCAACAATTTTCCACGTAAAGGATGGTTTGTGGTGGTGGATCTCTTTCGGTTTTCTTTTTGTTTTAGGTAATCTTTGAATTGCTTCCTGGAGTTTAAATATTAAGATTGGCATGCAGTCCTTTTTCTAAAACACTTTTGTGGAGTACAGTGAGATCTCCATATCGAAATTTTTGTGGCATACTATATTTAAACTACTTAATATACGAACTGGTAGACAAAGTAATAAGGTAGAAAAACAAAAGAAACAAACTTGTGGTCGTCAGTTAAAAACCTAAGTAGTTTTTCAAAGAGAACCAGGGTCTCACCTGCATTATGGATCGCGAAGGGGTTTGCCAACATAGGTACAGAGAAGGGCGATGAGGGGGGGGGGCACTGAGTGGGCAAAGCGATAGCACTCAGCTGGATTATCAGCATTTCCCCGAACGCTACTACTTTAGCTCGCAAGGGTCCCAAACTTGGCTCGACACTTGTCACAATCGGCCGGAGAGATAAAGAGAGAGACATTAAACCAGAAATATATCTACCGCGGTATGAGTTACCGTACTTTTGGGACGAGTGGACATTCATCTTGTCGAATATTAATGCAAATGTGTTGACCGCTACTCTGTACACTGACGTACCTGTGACCAAGAAAAAAGTCGCTTATCTAAAATGTTGGATATAACCGTACCGGTGCACGTACTGTACACAATAATTCGCATTTCAAAAATGGACGATGACTAATAAACAAACCTTCTGATTAAGGCTATGTATCGATGACTTTCTAATTCCCATAATATTTATCCACGCTTTCTAGAATGTATATCGTATATTAAGCTTATAGTAATTTAATCTGCTGCAAAATTCCATGTTTATAAGTTTGATACGTTACAAAACACGACTTATTTTTTGCTTTCTATATAAAATGTTCTGCGGATAAAAATATAATATTTTAAAACTGTTTTTAGTATTTTTATGTCAAGACGTAGTCACTCTATAAAGCAGTTATTGGTTTAGAGATAAAAATTTACATTCGATATAATTTGCTACTTCTTATCTCAGTTCTGCAGTACTTGAAAGCTATGTGTGTTCAACGGAAAACGATACTTTATTTTCTTCTTTCTGTATATGCCCTGAAAACTGCTTCAAAATAAAAAACAGTATTTTGTGCATTACCACGATTTTCTCTATCATAGTGAATACATTGCATACATTATAGTATTTATATAAAAAGTGATTCTGCTATCCATGTTAAGTTATTCACGCACATTTTTTTTAACCTTAGAATGATTTCAAATTAAGAATGAGCTTGGTTACAAAATTCAAGATACACATTTTATTTATTATCAATACCTCAAACAGATATATACTACTTCTTTAACGGATTTTTTGTAGGGCTTTCACCCCAAGAACTTACAAGCCAATGCCTTCGGTCAGAGAAGCAAGCAAGGTGGTCTAGATCATAGCATATCCAGAATGGATGATCAGCCCAATACCTGGTACGGGGGTAAAAAAGAAGAAAGTAAAATGTAGTGATGAAAGAGATGATAGGAAAAATCACGGATCAAATTATCCAACCCAGTATTCGCCTAGCAACCGAGGAAAATCGCGAAGATTACTACAGTATTTTTCCTAAAAAAATGCAATTGGGTGTAAATGTAGGAAGTCAACAATTTTTCATTATTATTATTCGTACATGTAAACAATTTAGGAGTACACTTCCTATCACTTGACAAGCGCAACTTACGGGTATAAGCTTTGTACTGTTAAGTCTTTTGCTTAAGTTTTACCTAGTGCTTATTAACATCTTAGAAGAAACCATTTTATGACCGGTCTTAAAAACATCGCATTTCACCAAAGTAGCACAGAATAAAGGAATGAGATGGAGTGAAGAAATGAAGGGGTAGCGAGAGATTGAAAGCACGAGAGAGGGAGAAACAGGGAGGGAGAGGGAAGAGGAAAAAAAAACGAATGAAAGACTAATACGGACCGGTAGAGAGAAAAGAGTGAGAAAGGCAGAAAGAAGGGAAGTATTCTGCATCTAACGCCATAATGCGAGTAGAGCTGCTGGCTCTTTTGATTGTTTTTTTTTCTGAAAAATGTGCATGAATAATAGCATATATGACTGGTTTAATATTAGTTTAATGTTTAGTAAAAGTATTCATAAAATAATAAAGAACAAACGATTGTCAGGACACACAGAGAATATTTAATAGGTTTATGTATAAAATACACAGAACTTTGACAATAGTAGCCCCAATTTCACGAAAAGATACCAAAACGTTAATTATATCTACTGCTAAAGATGTTTCATTTTATCATTAGAAAAACAAAAGTGCAAATTCATACATTATATCTGTTTCCCTTGGTGTTCAGAAATGACAAATAGTAAGTTCATATGGATGTATTAAGGAGTGCTTACTTGCATACTGGCGTAAGTCAAGTTTTGTGAAACAGAAGCTGCATAACGTTATCTCTTTGAATACTAAATGTGCCTATAACTATTTCTGTTAAGCATTTTTGGTTTCTCCTGCCCGATCAACATAATCATCTATTTCTCAACATGAAGAAAATGGGCTTACATCACTATGCCTTACGCATCTTATAGGTAAAAATTACTGTTACACCGATACTTAAATACCCCTATTGCGATTTCGTACATAATATTAGCAAGAAGTACACCTACTCACAAAAAGTTGATACCATAATTATTGAATGAAATATATAAATAATTAAATAAAGAAATAAAAGTAGGATAGAGCGATAATTGCAATAAATAATTTCCTCATATAAAATTAATGTAGTGTAACAATCTTGAGTTGAACAGATTTACCACGAAAGAAGGTAACTAGCAACCATGTAACAAACACCATTAGTATCAGCCGAATAGAGAACACACTAGTTTAAGGATTTCTGGGAATGCAATTAGGTTATAATTTCAGTACGCCTACACTGTCATATAGGCCAAAATTCTGTAACAGAGAACTGAAAGGTATTTCCGAGATTTTAGCAAGACCTAACAAAGTCAGAGACGCGCATGAAGAGAGGTGAATATTGGCCGGGCGTGGAATAATTTTGGTGGGAGTAATTTTAATGTAGGTGTGGCTTAAGTAATATAGAGGCGAGCATCTAAATCAGAGAGTGACTCTCTCTCTCTCTCTCTCTCTCTCTCTCTCTCTTACCGTGCTCGTTACTTGCTCATGCGATATTTTAAGCGCCTACTGACGCGCTTGCGAGAGTATCGGCTATCGCAAGGGACTTTGCCGGTAAACATTTTAGCGACTCACGGCAGCTTACGCTTTTAGTTGCATTTATTGCGGTTATTGCAATACATATTGCCTTTATTAAGTTATTTCCAAACGTAACTTTGATACTGCAGAAGTTAGCAGCTTTAATAATTCATTTGTTACAATTTCGAGTGCTACGATTCATAATCCACTATTCCTTCATCTCAAACACTTCAATAACTCAAACATTACTTCACAATAAATTTCTCAGCCAATTTAAACTAGTGTTGTCCTTCGCAATACATCCACCATACCCTGAGGGAAAATACTCATAGCCCAACCACTGGAGCAGCCGGCAGCAGAATCAACAGCAGATATTGGAGACAATGAAGTAGGAAAAAGTAAAACGTTGCTGCTTCAAATTGTCGCACCATTGTGGCATCTCACTTTCTGCTTCACAGTAGCCATGCAGGATTGTTTCGAAGCGTCAAGAGGAATTGAGATATTTTAAATTTGTTTCTTAATGTCTAGATCATTTCCACTACCGAAAACTAGAATATCATACAGCGTAATCTAAATAGGATCTAGTTCATGTTGCATGCCAAGTTTCATTGGTGTAGTGATTCTTGAGTTATACACAACACAAATATCATAGTTTTACTATCCGCATAAATAAGATTTATGCTCAAATAAAGAGCAAAAATGTTAGAACACCCATCTTAAAATTACGAAACATTACCTACTTTTAGAATTTCAATGACGCGTTAACTTCTTAAAGCACGCACTACAAGATGACGTCCAAAGCATTAAACACCCTGAAGCAATTATGACTACCAGAGTAAGTATATGTGTGTAGTAACGGATTCCTAACTTCATTACACTCTCACATACAAGAGTGAACAACGAATAGTTTCGGAATGTGCATGAGATACCATTCGCTTTGCAATGCGTGCAATAACGCTTTACAATAAACATGTCGTGAAGTGAGGTTTATCAAGCGGCCAATCGCACCGGGAACCAGAGGGTCAGGTCATAGGGTCAAGTGGAGAGCAAGTCCTGTCCATTAGCTGACACGGCATGGCAGCAGAAAGAGAAACAGAAAAAATGCAATCCGGACATAAACAGCTTGGCTTCTGCATTGAGGTGTTGTTCTTCACATGAAAATGAGAAAATGTGAAGAGTTACTCTTGGTGTTATGTCGACGTCCCTACGCCTCATTTCCTTTTGAACAATAATTTGAAGCATATTATTACTGCTTATAAGCTGCAAATTCAGCGAGGTTTTGCTCTCATACATTAAGTGTGAAAAACTACAAATATAATATTACATAAGAATGTAAGAGAGGGTAAAATGTTTACATTTTTACTTTCTAATGGATATACTTACGCTCCTACACAAGTATCCGCCTTTATGAATTTTGTTTATTACTTATTTCATCGCTGTGCTATAGCCAGGCAGAGAGGTTTTAGTAAGTAAACCATCAAGTTAGAAACGCACCTAGGATTAGTGGCGAGAGTTGTGGAAGCGCTTGTGACCTTGCAATGTTGTTTATAAGCAAATATGATGTACGGTTTGAAGGCAGTACACCCTGCTTCAACAATATGAAGGCCAGAACTAAGGAGTATTGGAAGGAAAAAAAACAATGTATGTTTAGCTATTGATAGCGTGCAATAATGATTTAATTAAGGCATTTTGATCCATAGTTTGGAGCTGAGGAGGCTGAAAGTCCACTTGTTTCATTGTTCCTTTCTAATAATGTCACATGTTCCTTGTGTTTCATTGAATTACAGGTTGTTCTAAAGGTCCTTTGAGCTCTAACGTTACATCTGATGGTTTCGCCATTTGTGAAGTATTCCATGCCAAATTCCACTACAAACGATGCTTATTCTGATGATTTTTTTAAGTATAAACTGTTCTTTACTTTAGCCATACTGCCAGAGTTCTCCACTGGTCTGTATATGCATCGAATAAATGAAACAGTCACAACGAAATTGTCTGCGGGTTGGAAAAGAGAGTGTCCGTCAGTATATCTGAATTCATCTATACTACGTGTGGCAACACGATTACTCTATTTACTTTCTAAAGCCCCCTCTGCCTGGTTATAACACAAATTATAAAACAATAACAAATACTACATCTCAAAACTACAAATGTACATAAATAATGCAATTATTTTAACCTTCCGTTCTTTCATCCCTTTAAGGTTTACAGTCACTTTCTAAACAAGGGCTCATATAGTTTCAAACAATGAGTAGAATGCAATACTTACTCTACCTTAAATGTTGGCAAGAGAAGGAAAGCTACTCGTCTATATGCCTAATGAGTGGGAGCAAAGACAAAAGAACCGATAGATCACGGTTTCCCGTTTCGATAGTAAGCAAACAATAATTACATATTTTTAAAAGGTTACTGATGTAACGTTACCAAATAGCTGTGACAACGATTGTATTAAGAATTTTCACAAATGTTTAATAAAACAACGAGATATAATTAAATAAACTTTGTGGAATTATTTTATCTTGCATGTTGTTCTGTAAACATGGATGTAACATAGTGTAATTTTTAAAATTAAATTAAGTAAATAATAGGTACAAATTACAATCAATTGACAAATATTGTTTAGTTTAACAATCTATCATTAAATTGCAATGCACTTCTTTTCATTAAGAGCATTCCTCAAAACACTAGGTAACAAAATGTGTTTAATATTTGTTATTAATCAATGCTAGTGTCTTCTTCAGCAATAGACTGCAACGATGTAGGCAGAGATAAAATGCTTAAGAAACAATTTGCAATCATTTCTCTTTCTTTAATTCTAAATATTTATCTTACTTTGTTTTGGCCAAAATGTGTAATATTTTCCTATTTCCTCTCACCCATAGAGTTATTTTTTGGCTTTTTATATCTTCCATTTCTTCATATTCCTAAGAAGTCTAGCTACGCCACTGCTAAATACCCTATTAATATCCTGCTGTAAAAGGTAATGAATGGAAAAAGAAGTAAAGGAATCTCATACTAGTTTCAAACCAACAACATGAATGTGTGCACCACGATCAAATAGAATTGCAAATTGAAAAATACTTAATTGCGCATGGCGGCAACCAATGTAAATCTTCCTTAAGCGGGCCTGGCTGATTTGAGGTCTAGTTGAGTGCAACATAAACACGCTGCGACTGGCGTTACAAGTGTTTGCATGGCCGTTTGCCGACGCTGCCTTTAATGAAACAATCCAAACTATTAAAGCTCATTTCCTAATTAACGCTATATTAATTAAAGGTTATCATTAACATGGCTCCCTTTACCCAGTCGAGAGAACGATAGTGGATTCAAATGCCAATTTGGAATTTCTTTATAAGTCAAGCTTGTCTCTTTCTTAACCTTGCAATGGGACTGCAACGATAATGCTTACCGTGATAACCGGTTTAGTGCATAGTAGTAACGAAACATTGGTGTAGCTTCTTAAACACATTACTTTCTTTACCGCCTACCTGTAATAGGTAAAAGAATTACACAAAACTTCAATATCGCGCTTTCAACGAAAATACATGTCCTTGAATTCAAAAGTAGCATTTTTAGAATAAGTGTGTGTGTGAACAGCATCTCGCAAAAATGAAATGTCGGATAAAGACAAAACTTGGTATTTTGTTTCAGTATCTTCCAAAGATACGACCAAAAGATTTTCAAGAAAATACTCGCAACCCAGACTACGCTTTGTGTGAAAAATATTACATCATTTTTTATTTTCTCAGAAATGGCTATAAAATGTTGTTTAAAATACCATATGTTTAAGATATTTGCACACCAATAAAATGTAGGTATACAGAGAACTGTCTGCAAATAGCCTATAAAGGCTTCTTCATTCTGAATGAATATTCCACGATCTTTTATAACTGGTAAACACTAAGTGATGCAGAAAATCTTACTGTATGAAAATATAAATCTAGTTAAAACACTATAATGCGTGTCAAATAAAATTTTTTGTGGCATTAACCATTTCCAAGATATTTATTGTTACTCGTTTGAATTTTTCAACATTAATACATTTTTATCTAAATTCCAATCACCATTGGTTTGTTGCTCGCGATATCACACTTTTTAAACATTTGACTAACGCTTCCAGCCTCCTTTATCATCGTTGTACCTACAACGAAATGTGTATTGAAGTAGCGTTTATCTTCATTAACATGGAGTAGGTAGAAAATAAGCTTTTGTAGGAATAATTTGTAGAAGAGACAAAAAAAAATCGATAGCCGGTAGAAAATTCATGTGACTGTAGTGCATTAGTCTCTTTTTGTCCATTTATATGCATTTAACATTAATGATTCTAGATAACTATTTAATGTGGGTAGCATTAGGTTACTACTATAGCTTCCACTGTACGCATTAGAACCTTTCAGCGCTGCTGCCATCTGGTATTTGACAGATTTATCTCCAAAGAATATGTATCATAGCTAAGCTCTTGCATGAGAAATTTGCAGAACCTCTATGAAAAAATAATCGGTAGGAAAGTGGTACAGCTTTTACCCATCAGATCCTAAAGGTATGTTTAATAATTACTCCGCATATGTATGGTATGTGTTGACACGACCGTAAAAATGCTTTCTGAGTGTTCGAAATAGTACTACATATTTGTATATTGTGAATTAACAATACAATATTTGTTTTGAAGGTGTAATGCTGGTGTACGTCATCTGAAACGTCGTCACGTTTCTAATTTTACTATGACTAAACCGTAACAGATATAATTGCATGATCGCAATGAAAGAAACTTTGAGAGTGTGAAGTACATTTCCTAAACCTTATCAAAATAGATATTAAATAACCCTGAGAAGTTGAGTGTTACAAGAAAAGGAAAGCAAGCATTTAAAGGCGCGTGAGAGTCGGTCGGCGAGATGAAGGAAGACACCTGTAGCGCATCCTCCCAACAGACAGGCGGGAGGGCAGCCACTTGAGACCTCCAGGTGACAGCGGCGCTTAGCGTGATTGAGTGCATGCCGAGAGGAGATTCCTTTCCTGCTGCTCTTTTCCAACTGTCGCCAAAACACGTTACCACAGTATGCAAACTCACTGGATTACCAGCTAAAGGGAACACTTTAGCAACAAAGAAAGCCATTCATTCTTTTTAGCCAAATTTCTGAAATTTCTAAGAATCTATAGGTATGAGTTAAGATTAGGGTAAGACAAAAAGTGTACACCTATACATCGTGTGCCATGGTTCATCTTTCAATCAGTGAAATATGTTTAACAGTCCGGTATGGTATGGTATACAGGTTTCACAATTTAGCGGTTTTTCTCGCAAGAACTAGAATTTCAGCTACCAGGCTTGGGACGAAAAATATTATACCTCGTTAAGTGGGTTTTCTAGCGGCTTTTAAACTAACAATTAACTTTTTTTTCATCACAGTAGATGAATAATGATAATGGTGGTGGTGATGGTGGTAATGATACTCATATTTGGAAACTTAGACCGTCCAGGTTAATTAAAAAGGCATAACGCGTCCAGGTAAGGTTGCAAGCTTATGTAGAGGATTGAACCTCTGCTTTGCACAATCAAAGATAAGCCTGACTGTATATTTGCACTACACACACATATATATATATATATATATATATATATATATATATATATATTCATGATACATTTGCCGGCACCTCATTTACAAACTTGGGGAATTCACCTGCCCCCCTACAATCCCCCGACTTTATACCTCCTGACTTTTTCTTGTGGGACATGAGTGCGTTTATGCCACACTACAGCTAAACGAATCGAAAATTAGGTTGCTGTGGTTTCAGAGGACTTTAGGGAAGAAAATAAATAAGATAATTGAAGTGGGAGTACAAATAATAACCATAATGGGGCTTCCCAAAAGAAAATAATAATCCAGATGGCTTGGCCTTTACTTCTGTTGTAGAAATATTTTGAATTAATGTGAAATGGGGCGACTTTGCCCCGTTAGTGTGACATCATAACTTCTGCTTTTACTACAATCCGGTGGGAAATTTAAAGTAGATACTTGGTGTACTGAGTTAATACTTCGAAAGGCTGCATAATGCACGTCAGCTTCAGTAGACTCATATAATTACTTTATTGGCGATATTTATGTAGCACATAAGATACATAAATGCCGCGTAGACGTTTTAGCTGCTGATAATGCCCTTAAGCACCTTTTGCCATCACCATATAGAAACCACAAGTTGGGAGGCAACTGTGTCATGCTAGACACTAAAGAATACTGCACCCATCCTTCAACTTCATCCTGTAGCCTCAGCTTTTATATTATTATTATTATTATTATTATTATTATTATTATTATTATTATTGTTGTTGTCTTTGTGGTTATCTTGATCCTAGCTGGTGCTCAACCATCTCATATCTTCTTAATAAATATGTAGTGTTAGTAACTATTTATTTAACAAATGCAGACCCTCTTATCTTAATAGAAGAAGCGAATATTTAGTGCAAGATTGAAAGGGATATACTCATTTTCACAAATGTATAAAATACTGTATGGGAACACTGTGCAACATTTATACAGAATGTTTCAGGACCTCTGCGACAAACTCTGAGGAACGATATATCTTACAGAGGGGAACATTTTTGGCAAGCAATCACCATTCTCCGATGCATCGTTACGGAGTTACTCACCCCTGTTTGAAGCGTATCCGGTAGGATAGGTTTGAGAGACACAGCCACTACATTTTGACTCTCTGTTTGTTTACAACCTCTGAATCAAGTGACATTGCCTCTTTCTTGTCCCTTACGTCTGGCTAGGTTTGGTAGGTCTGAGATGCACGGCACAATTTAACTCCGTGTTTGTGAACAACGTTCCACGCATACCATCTCCAGAAAGTACAAGGACTGGGGCCGAACGACTTCGCACCTCGTGTACAGTTTGTCCAGTGATTTTTGCAACGAAGCGTCGCAGATCCTACATTTCCCGCGCACTTTTTGTTTTAATTTTTTTGTTTATCGATGAGACCTGCGTAACACGAGACGGATACTTCAACAGCAGGAACAGCCACATCTGAGATGTTGAGAACCCTCATGCAGTGTTCGCTAGTCATCACCAACAAAAGTAGTCTGTAAACATCTGGGCTGGAATACTTAGTGATCATCTGCGGGGACCTTTCGTTTTGCACCCCTACCTAACCAGAAGCAAGGGACAAGCTAGAGGCGATGTCACTTGATTCAGCGGTGTAAACAAACAAAGAGCCAAAGAATACTGGCCGTGCCTCGTAGACCTATCTTACCGGATACAATTCAAACAGGGATGAATAACTCCGTAACGACGTGTCGGAGGATGGTGGTTGCTTTACTAAAAAATGTTTCCTCTGCGAGATCTTTGTTCCTCTCAGTTTGTAGCAGACATCTTAAAACACCTGTATATTAGGAACAATTTTGATTATGGTTAGGTCTACCGAGCGGGATGACTCATGCGGTAACGTATTCGGGAAGTCCCGGATTCGATTCCCGGTAAACGGCCACTCTGACTCATTGGTTTTTTCGGGAGGTTCCTGGGTCAGCATGCGAATGCTGGACTGGCTTTTTTTCATCACTCTAATTTCCTGTCCGTCCTTTTCGTTCCACTAATTATTTCATTCATCCTTCACACCGTTTAGTCTGTTTCAGGGTTGGAAATGTCGGCGATGGTGTTTCGGTGCAGCGTGGCAGGAGAAAAGCATCTCTGTAAACTTTATCCGTCCCTCCACCTTCGGCTGGTTGCCTGGGTATAAGGATCGCCCCTTGGGGGGCGTTGGACCTTGTGTGGGGAGGAGTCCCCGGCCTGCCAGGGTGTTCCAATCTAGAAACTGTAGAGACCCTGTCACTGCTCTGCCATTACTCTTAGTTCCGGCCGCCCGGTGTCTCCATTCACTTCACTCCTCCCTCCCGGGGCGGTACAATATCCTCATTCCTGTATCGGTGCCGAATCCCCTCCGCTTCACAATCCAATGGTGTGGTCTCATGACTTAATGATTTCATAGAACCGTATACAAGACAAAGCACTTTATTTATCCTTCTTTTACTTCACGGTTTTAGGCTGTTTATCCTGTTCCGGCATTTATTTGGAGCATAGGAGTAAATTTTTTTGACGTAGATGGGTTACCAGCCCTTCGCACAACTTCTAATCCTTAGAAGTAGGGGTTTGTCTTACAGTTTCTTTCTCCTAGTCATGTTGCCTTTGGGGCTATTGAGTCATGGTTACCCAGGTTTGTCTTACAGTTTCCTTCTCCTAGTCATGTTGCCTTTGGGGCTATTGAGTCGTGGTTACCCAGGTTTGTCTTACGAGTTTCTTTCTCCTAGTTATGTTGCCTTTGGGGCTATTGAGTCATGGTTACCCCGGTTTGTCTTACGAGTTTCTTTCTCCTAGCTATGTTGCCTTTGGGGCTATTGAGTCATGGTTACCCCGGTTTGTCTTACGAGTTTCTTTCTCCTAGCTATGTTACCTTTGGGGCTATTGAGTCATGGTTACCCCGGTTTGTCTTACGAGTTTCTTTCTCCTAGTCATGTTGCCTTTGGGGCTATTGAGTCATGGTTACCCCGGTTTGTCTTACGAGTTTCTTTCTCCTAGCTATGTTGCCTTTGGGGCTATTGAGTCGTGGTTACCCAGGTTTGTCTTACGAGTTTCTTTCTCCTAGCTATGTTGCCTTTGGGGCTATTGAGTCATGGTTACCCAGGTTTGTCTTACGAGTTTCTTTCTCCTAGCTATGTTACCTTTGGGGCTATTGAGTCGTGGTTACCCAGGTTTGTCTTACGAGTTTCTTTCTCCTAGCTATGTTGCCTTTGGGGCTATTGAGTCATGGTTACCCCGGTTTGTCTTACGAGTTTCTTTCTCCTAGTCATGTTGCCTTTGGGGCTATTGAGTCATGGTTACCCCGGTTTGTCTTACGAGTTACTTTCTCCTAGTCATGTTGCCTTTGGGGCTATTGAGTCATGGTTACCCCGGTTTGTCTTACGAGTTTCTTTCTCCTAGTCATGTTGCCTTTGGGGCTATTGAGTCATGGTTACCCCGGTTTGTCTTACGAGTGTCTTTCTCCTAGTCATGTTGCCTTTGGGGCTATTGAGTCATGGTTATCCCGGTTTGTCTTACGAGTTTCTTTCTCCTAGTCATGTTGCCTTTGGGGCTATTGAGTCATGGTTACCCCGGTTTGTCTTACGAGTGTCTTTCTCCTAGTCATGTTGCCTTTGGGGCTATTGAGTCATGGTTACCCAGGTTTGTCTTACAGTTTCCTTCTCCTAGTCATGTTGCCTTTGGGGCTATTGAGTCATGGTTACCCCGGTTTGTCTAACGAGTTTCTTTCTCCTAGTCATGTTGCCTTTGGGGCTATTGAGTCATGGTTACCCCGGTTTGTCTTACGAGTGTCTTTCTCCTAGTCATGTTGCCTTTGGGGCTATTGAGTCGTGGTTACCCAGGTTTGTCTTACGAGTTTCTTTCTCCTAGTTATGTTGCCTTTGGGGCTATTGAGTCATGGTTACCCCGGTTTGTCTTACGAGTTTCTTTCTCCTAGCTATGTTGCCTTTGGGGCTATTGAGTCATGGTTACCCAGGTTTGTCTTACGAGTTTCTTTCTCCTAGCTATGTTACCTTTGGGGCTATTGAGTCATGGTTACCCAGGTTTGTCTTACGAGTTTCTTTCTCCTAGTCATGTTGCCTTTGGGGCTATTGAGTCATGGTTACCCCGGTTTGTCTTACGAGTTTCTTTCTCCTAGTCATGTTGCCTTTGGGGCTATTGAGTCATGGTTACCCCGGTTTGTCTTACGAGTTTCTTTCTCCTAGTGATGTTGCCTTTGGGGCTATTGAGTCATGGTTACCCAGGTTTGTCTTACGAGTTTCTTTCTCCTAGTCATGTTGCCTTTGGGGCTATTGAGTCGTGGTTACCCCGGTTTGTCTTACGAGTTTCTTTCTCCTAGCTATGTTGCCTTTGGGGCTATTGAGTCATGGTTACCCAGGTTTGTCTTACGAGTTTCTTTCTCCTAGTCATGTTGCCTTTGGGGCTATTGAGTCATGGTTACCCCGGTTTGTCTTACGAGTTTCTTTCTCCTAGCTATGTTGCCTTTGGGGCTATTGAGTCATGGTTACCCAGGTTTGTCTTACGAGTTTCTTTCTCCTAGTCATGTTGCCTTTGGGGCTATTGAGTCGTGGTTACCCCGGTTTGTCTTACGAGTTTCTTTCTCCTAGTGATGTTGCCTTTGGGGCTATTGAGTCCTGGTTACCCAGGTTTGTCTTACGAGTTTCTTTCTTCTAGTTATGTTGCCTTTGGGGCTATTGAGTCGTGGTTACCCAGGTTTGTCTTACGAGTTTCTTTCTTCTAGTCATGTTGCCTTTGGGGCTATTGAGTCATGGTTACCCCGGTTTGTCTTACGAGTTTCTTTCTCCTAGTTATGTTGCCTTTGGGGCTATTGAGTTGTGGTTACCCAGGTTTGTCTTACGAGTTTCTTTCTCCTAGTTATGTTGCCTTTGGGGCTATTGAGTCCTGGTTACCCAGGTTTGTCTTACGAGTTTCTTTCTCCTAGTTATGTTGCCTTTGGGGCTATTGAGTTGTGGTTACCCAGGTTTGTCTTACGAGTTTCTTTCTCCTAGTTATGTTGCCTTTGGGGCTATTGGGTCATGGTTACCCAGGTTTGTCTTAGGAGTTTCTTTCTTCTAGTCATGTTGCCTTTGGGGCTATTGAGTCATGGTTACCCAGGTTTGTCTTACGAGTTTCTTTCTTCTAGTCATGTTGCCTTTGGGGCTATTGAGTCATGGTTACCCAGGTTTGTCTTACGAGTTTCTTTCTCCTAGCTATGTTGCCTTTGGGGCTATTGAGTCATGGTTACCCCGGTTTGTCTTACGAATTTCCTTCTTCTAGATGTGTTGCTGACCTGAGCTGACGAGTCACATCCACCCGTTGTGAACCACACTTGGCTTCCCTTCACCTCTAGCCTTCAAGTTACCTGGGAAACCCAGCTACCCTTTCCAGCTGTCTGGATCATCAGGTACTGAACCATCTCACTGCGACAAGGTGGGGTGTTTATTTATTTACGAATGTATTTACTACCGCGACAATAAACACTACCTAGAAAACGTAATCATGAATTCCATTCCTCAAGAAAGAACACTGGAAGCTTATACTTCAATAGATTTACCAATTGCCTTATCCACATAGCATGGATGTACGTTCTTCATAAGTGAGGGGTTGAAAATAAGAATAGGAGTGGATTTGGAAAGTCGTGAGTAGCCTAGAATTTTAACTCGTATCTAAATTGTCTGGGTTCAAAGTTTTGTCCAAGTTAGTCAAATGGTCCACATGTTCACATAAGAGGTTGAAAATACGAGTAGGGAGAATTGCTTCAAGTTGTAAATACTCTAATTTTTGCCAAGGTAATATTTTCGCCAAGTTCATAGTCAGGAGATAAACGTGTGCCGCATTGGTCACACAGCAAACTTCTATCTGTACGTTTATCTATAAGAGATTGCGAATAAACCATAAGGTCTGTTTTTAACAATTTCAGGGTAGATTTGTTTTAACAGGTTTTCTACTTTTCAGTTTATTCTTGTTGTAGTTCTCCAAGATCTTCTGTCCTGCCACTGCCCTTCCTATAGCTTTATTGACTCTATCCATTCAGGTAAGACTAATTTCCACACTTCCTTTTACCACGAGTTGACCAATTGACACATTCTTTGGCCATCTGTGTTCCTTCTTCACTGCCCTACGTTTTTAGAGTTCTTGCTTCTAGCCCATCATCGACAGTTTCTTTTGCATCCATTTCCAGTCTTATGAAGAATTTTCAGATATTCTCATGCTCGTTCTTAATCCCTCATTTCTGTCCCCAACATTTTTCTATACATTTTTACTTTCTCTACGACGTACCTAGGAGATACAGAAGGTATTATATTCCACCCAAATTTGATACTGAGATTTCACCGGAAATACATGTTTTGAGGCCCCCTGAATGAATAGAAAGCATTTTTAGAAAAAGGTCCATATGCGGTTGTTTGTGTGTGTGTGTGTGTGTGTGTGTGTGTTTGTGTGTCGATGAACAGTATAACTCAAAAATGAAAAGTAGGATAAATACCAAACTTAGTATTTGGGCTCAGCACCATCCAAAGATGGAACACGAAGATTTTCAAGAAAATCCCCACCCGAAACTACCCTTTACATGGAACATTTGTCGAAATTTTGATATTATAAAAAATGGCTCTAAGAATTTTGATTAAAGTATGATATTGTAAAGATATTTACATTAAAAATAAAATGTATATCTTGAACTTTCTGGGAATATCCTGTGAAGTCCATTTCATTAGGAAGAAATTTTGTATAATCTAACTGGTAAACGTTAATCGTTGGACGAAAACGTACTACGCAAAAAAATGTAGATATCTTTAAAACACGTAATTCGTTTCAAATAACCTTCTTGTGCCATCGGCCATTTCCATTAATGGTTCTAATTGTTCAATACTTTGTCATTCTTTTCAACTCCTTTCGATATTGTTGTTTCTCGCGATTGCACGGAAACAACTTGGAATTTCAAGGCCAGTACATAGCCTCCAGTTCTTAAAATTTACCTATCGCAATTCCCTTTATACTTATAGCGAAGTGTGTAATACAGCTATTTCCAGAAAGTTTTATCTCGTTTAAAATGAAGAAGATAGGAAAATAAACTTTCGTAAAAACAATTTGTATAGCCACTAATAAGCGCTAGAGGATACAGAAAGTCATGTTACGTATTACTCGCCCAAAATTTCTGGAATCGTGACCTTGATTGCCACCCCAGCTGCCGAGCCTAGGAATGGTTTATGTTTAGCTTAATCAACGAAAGCGATATGATACCTTTGCTTACTCACAGTGCGTAACACATACAGTCTGCATAGAAAGTGTCTGCATCTGGTTGTAATTTTAAAGAGAGCTGCAGTATCTAAATAGTACTTATTTTATATTTGTTATATATATATATATATATATATATATATATATATATATAACCATGGCTCCTACGTTTTCAAAGTTAAGTGCTAAGGTGTTACACAGTCAAAGTAGGGAAATAATTGCAAATGTCCTCGACTTCATGAAGCAAGAAGCAGAGATGAAGGAAGAAAATATATGTTCATCCGAATTCCACAAAAGCCTTAAGAGAGTGAAAGAAAGAGTAGTCAAAGCAACTGGTGTTTCACCGAGTTCCGATTCCAGAGTTCTCAAAGATAAGAAAAAAAAAACATATGGATGAAAGAGTACCATTTGACACACCTGGGAAGAAACATAAGGTCCCTAAACGTATTACAGAAATAGACGATTTCGAATGCGTCATTCGGCGCATGATTCACAATTCGTATGTGGAAGAAAAAACTGTGCTAACAATAGGCAAATTGCTCATCAAGCTGAAAGACAGCAGAAACTTTCAAGGTGGTGCTACAAATCTCAGAAAAATTATTAAAGATTTAGGATTCAAGTGGAAGAAACCGAAATCGAATAGAAGAGCTCTAACAGAAAAGCAAAATGAATAAATAAATAAATAAGTAAAACAAAAAAACATTAAAATAAAAAAATAAAAAGTAAATGTTGCCATGATAGCTTAGTTGGTTAGACCAACGGCACGGAAAGCTTAAGATCCGTGGTTCAAATCCCGGCTATGGCATTGAATTTTTCAGTCGGATTCTACCTTTCCATGAGTATAATTTTATATGTACTTATATCAGTGTGTACTTATATCAGCATCAATTTTTAAGGTGGTGCTACAACCTTCAGAAAAATACTATAGTGTATGAAGATGAGTCATACATACACAGCAGTCATACAGCATCTAAAAGTTGGAGTGACGATAGCGAATTAGGTTGCAGGTTCCTGTTGCTAAAGGGCAAATACTTATTATCGTTCCAAATGCCCTTCTTTTACAAGTTGCAAAAACAACAGGAGATTTTCATCAAGAAATGAATACAGAAAATTACAAGAAGTGAATCAACGCCATGTTGATACCTAATATGCCTGCTGGGTCTGTTCTGGTCATCGACAATGCTTCACAATGCGTCAACACTCAATTGACAAACCACCTACCTCAAATTCCTTGAAAGAAGAAATGAGAGCTTGATTACTTAGACATAATAAAGCTTTAGATGAAAGCATGAGTAAAACAAAGCTATATAACTTAATTAAAGCCAACAAACAGCTTCAGACGTCATACATACGTGACCAGATAGTAATACAACATCGCCATAATGTACTTAGACTGCCATCGCATCACCCAGATCTAAACCCAATCGAATTAATCTGGGCTGATATCAAAAAATGGGTGGCATGCAGAAATATCACTTTTAAATTAAAATATGTGGAGCAGTTACAACGCCAGCAATTTGCTGAATTTGGAAGGCCAGAATGGGAAAATGTATGTCGATATGTTGAATAAATTAAGAATCATTATTTCGAAGAATACGGAATTGCAGAAAATCAAATAGAAATCATTCTTATCCAAGATAATGGTGCAGAAAGTAGTGACAGCAGTGATGACGGCAATAATGTGAGTGATTCCGCAGAAGAAGAAGGGTTGTTAGGTGTGGAAGAATTGGAGGCAATGATTGACAGCGTTTTTTATATTAAGCGCTTTTTACAGCATGGATTTTAATATACTGTATATAACTAAGTTTATCATTGCAGCGCATAACCGGTGTGCAGATATTTGACAATGATCGTCCCACGCACTCCTGCAGCATGCAGACGACCGGTCACCTCGTGATCTGGTAAGCAACTCGCTTCAAAGCTCTCATTAAGATTTTCACATGTCTAGAACTGTTGTGCCGATTATAACATCAGATTTTTTCACTTATAGTCCAACTTTTATCTCATTTGTTAAAATACTTCCTACCATTGTCTTTATTATATTTAATTCTGTTTTCCTTGTCAAATCTCTGTTCCAAAAGAATCCATTTGGCAATCTAATTGCCGTTCTTGCAAGATTAATTCTATTAGATATATCTTTTTCACTTATATCTTTTGTTAATTATACATCAAGTTATTTGAACTCTTCAACTTGTTCAATTTCTTATCATTTATTTGAAGATTTTTTTCCAAGTCCTCCAATGACCATATACTCTGTACTTTCAAAAACATTTTTCAGTTCACCTTGCTCAAAAGCATCAATAACTTTAATGTATAAATTCAATATATTCTTGATCTTATACTAGTAGGACGCAGTCATCAGCAAATAATTATGGACTGTTCTGTCATTAATTTCTATACCCATTTTGTAAGATGCATTGTTCCATTTTTCAAAACATCTTTCAAGTATATTGCATAATGTTCATGACATAACCCTGTCTCAGTTTGGCAGACTTATTTGTATGGTTTATTTCCTACCTTTGCACGGGCACTGCAATCATATAATCGCTTTATAAGTTGAATTAGTGATTGAGGAATTTGGAATCAATATAAGGATTTCAAAGTCTAATTATGCGGATTTCGAGATACTACACAATTGAAAATAAGAATAGAGTAGGTTTTGGAAACTGTATGCTAATCTATGATTATTGCCGGGTCCTATAGTAGAATTATACGATGTTTTGACCAGATGGGTTACACAGAACACATTTTTCGGGGTTGAAAATATCGTAAGGGTAGGTTTGAATGCTTTAAGGTAGAGAGATTAGGCGCATTTTTAACACTTGATTGGATATAAGCACTTATTACAAATAGGAGTGAAATACAAGAGATTTGTTATTACTGAAACATTTAACTTCTTTATACTTTCTCCACCACGTACATAATAGGTAGAAAAGGTAATGCATTCCACCAAAAGTTTTATTACCGGGATTTTATCGGAAATAGATGTTTTAAGGTCCTCTGAACAAAAAAAAAAGATTCTTATAAAAATGTCCGCGCGCGTGCACGTATGCGTGTCTGTGTTTGTGTATCTAGGAACAGCATAACTCGAACATGAAAAGTCGGATAAACACCAAAAATGGTATTTAGGTTCAATACCTTCCCAAGATGCGACACGAAGATTTTCAAGAAAATTCCCCCACCCCAAACTGCTCTTTACATGGAACATTTTTCGAATTTTTTTATTTTCTAAAACATGGCTTAAGCGATTTTGATTAAAATACTATATATTATATACTTATATTTACATGCCAAATAAAATGAATATCTTAAATTTTCTGGGAATAGCTGATGAACTCCTCTTTATTCAGAAGGAATTTTGTATAATATTGTACAACTGGTACATTTTAAGCTATAGACAAAAGTGTACACCTCAAAATATGTATATCTCTTTAAAAACATTTTTTTTTCAAATAAGTTTTTTGTGGCTTAAGCCATTTCTGAGATATCGCCATTAAAGTTTCGAATAGTTAATTTCTTGGTCATTCTCTTAAAGTCCTGTCAGCTTTCAATTGTTTCTCACGATTGCATGTAAACATTATAGAATTCTAAGATCAGCATATAGCGTCCAGTTCTTAAACATTTAACTATCACTGCTCCCCTTGTATCTATAACGAAATGTGTAATGTAGCTAATTCTGCAAAAGGTTTATTTGGATTAAAATGGGGTAGATTGAAAAATAAGCTTTAGTAAGAATAATTTGCATAACCACTAATAGACTATAGATGGCAAGAAAGTCATGGGAATATATCACATCACATTTTTTACTTTCACTGCCACGTACACAGTAGGTAGAGAAGGTATTGCATTCCATCCAAAAATTTGATACCGAGATTTCACCGGAAATACACGTTTTGAGGCTCCTTGAATTAAAAAAAATAGAAAAAGGTCCGTGTGCGTGTCTGTGAACAGCATAACTCAAAAATGAAAAGTTAGATCAGCACCAAACTTGGTATTTAAGCTCAGTACCTTCCAAAGATGCGAAGGAAGGTTTTCAAGAAAATCTTTCTACCTCTAACTATCCTTAACATGAAAAATGTTTCGACATTTTTTATTTATAAAAATGGCTCTAAGTTTTTTTTTATGAAAATACCATATATTACAGAATTTACATTACAAATAAAATGTATATCTTGAATTTTCTGGTAATAGGCTGTGAAACTCCTCTCCATTCGGAAGGAATTATCTATAGTTTTGTACAACTTGTAAATCATAAAATTTGGAACAAAAAGCGCACTACACAAAAAATCTGATGGTTGCATTCATATGTCTTTCTCTGCTCACTCTTCTACAAACTATTCTTACAAGCTTACTACAACGGGTCAGGGAATCTAACATCTGGTTATTGTGCTATGAGTACAAATAACCACGAAGAAATAAATACCGAATATAAATAAATTTCAAAATCTTTCTGGAATAATGGCAAAAATATTAAAAAACAAAACTCAAAGAGAAACTTTGTTCCAAATTTTATGACAATAGATGTTCCTGATTTATTATTATGGTTCAGAATCATGGACAATAAAGAAAGATTGGAGTTCATTTGGAAGCATCAGAAATGAAATAACTGTGAAACGTTGCTCTAGATCAAACTGAAATAAAACTAAGATATAAGAAAGATTTGAATATATTTTCGTAGAGCAAGCAAATGGTAGATTGTAGTGAAAGGTGAAACAAAATCATCTTTTAAATATGGATAACGTCCGCATTCCATTACAAACATACGCACGGAAACACATTGCATTTAGAGATGTAGGAAGATCATGAAATAGGTCTTCCCTGGTCCTTGAAGAGATGTAGAAGAGGTGTTTATTCAATAAATAAACCATGCACATCACTGATTGTCGTTAAGTGTCATCGCGTTTGTAAGGAGCATTCTCTGCGAGTTGCATTTGTTAGATGTTTATCACAACTTAATATGCTCTTTGTTAATTTCATGTTCTTCAGATAAATTCTAGAAACTCGTAGGTTTATAACCTGAATCGGCTATCAATTTTCAAAACCTCGCAATAGGTTGTAGAGTACGGCAATAAAGGAAGTAATTTTATCTTATGAACTTTACAGCAGTTAGCAAGAGGTCCAAACAGAGAGGGAGACATAATTAGTTGCACAACATATCCTTTTAGAGCGAGAAGCTTCAGAAAGAGTATACTGTGTACCAAATGTCCACTTGGTATATTTTTGGCTCAGTTACTCTAGCGTTTATTATGCACCGCAGTGCAGATCGATAGTAGTTAATTCATTTATAGAACCACCGCTGATGAGTTTAGACAGGGAAGTTCTCGGCTAAGATGAATGTTTTGAGGATAAAAATGTTGTGCTATGCTTACTTAAAATGCGAATTATATGGAACGTATCTGATATAATACTGGTTCATTTTCGCGAACAGAATTTGTATTAAAAAACTGCGTGTGAAGTAAATTTAAGAGACGGCCTCAGGGAATGCCTGTTCACACATAAGTCCACTAATGTGTAGGAGATGATTCTCGCACCCTTTGTCAATCACACAACCATCAAGAACCAATCTGTCAGGTCCATTTGAACAGTAGGGATATTACCACGAAAGGACATGCACAGTAGATCAAATCAGGATGGGATATATATAACACCTGACATTAGCATGGTAACAGGCAATATAATAGTCCATCAGAAAATGGCCATCAAAGTGCCTGAAAATTATACCCGTGATTATAAAAATATAACGGTCTCAATAATGGGCTATGACAGCGCAAGATGCCTCTGATAGGGAGTGACACTACCACTGGATCACACAGCTTCCATTATCCCCTGATTGTCAACATCACAAGCAGCAGTATTCGGCTACACAGAATATGTTTTGCTGTAACAGGAAGATCTGCTGCACTGTAAAAGGCGCGCGTGTTCAGTATTCAGAATCTGAGAGCAAAAGTAGCATTGTCTATTGCGCATACTTAAACAAAGAAGAGGTATATTATCTGCTAACTACATATATTATGATAATTCTGTAGGTTATACCTATGAAAATATTTCATTGGGCTTTGATAAATGATATACTGTTTGTTAGGACGCACTTAAAATGAGTTATCTAATAGAATTTAGGTATAAAAGCTGTTCGAAAACGACACCGCTGTGTTAGATGCCAAATTGATCATTGTTCCAGAGAAAAAGGGCGGTAACACGTTATAGAAGTTATTAGGAAATTACTATTTCTCATGCAGTTGCAAAAAGGATGTCGTGTGCGGATCTTCTGTGAACTTCATAGGATTGCGCATACCCATGTTCTGAGTTGGAATTATTAGCACATAAGCTAAAATTTCCGTAAACCCGGAACCTTTATATAATAATTCCTTTTGGTTTTATAAGAACTTTTTTGAACGATCGTGTTTTTACATACATTTCCCGTGCATGTTGCCATGATGACCGAAAATAAATTGAGTTTTATTTATGGACGCTCTTTAACTGCTATGGTTCTTAGCGTCCCATTCTGTATTGGGCGCGAAAGACCGGAAATTTTGCTCAGAGGCCTCTTTATCAGGCTTGATGTTCTTTTACGTGCCGTAAATTTACGACATGGGACCACCGCCATTACTTCCCTTCCGAAGGAAGCCATACTAAGCATTTTTACGCCCGAAAAGTATCCATCGCCGGGTTTGAACCGCGAGGTACGCATTCGTGGGACCGATCATTCTGACCTTAGGTTTTTCGCAGTTTTCCTTGGTTGGAAGGCGAATACCGGGGTGGATTATAGGTATAATGCCGAGAATTTTCCTGTTCTCCAGTTCTTGTCATTTAATTACTCTCTCGTGTTTCAGTATGGGGCGGGCTTTCAGAGAAAACTCTATTTCGAGAGGCAGGCCTGTGGGAAGTCCTACCGGCGTCAGTATGTGATATCTGGAGACGTTAGGGACCCCACCTGCGTCCGAGCTGTCGCCCCGGATCTTGCCCTCTGCGCCCTTCGCTTATCCGTTCCTTCTAGAGGTTTCCAGAAGCACAACAGTTCCCATGTACACTTAAGTACCGAAATTCTCCTTCGTTTTCTAATAACCACAACCATGATGCGGTGGTAGGAAGTACTTGTGTCAAAGCCTTAAACTTTTTATATATGCATTATTGCAAATATGAAATGTAATCACATTTTCTAGTTAAATTTGACAATTTGAACCTTGTGTTTCCCTTGATTTCGTTTTTATTCCCTAATATTGAGGTATGATTTAAGTCATCCACCACATACCCAAATGTGTGTGAGTAGATTGCACACTGCTGTGCTGGTAGGTATTGATTTTATAGCGACTACCAGGCAAACTTATCACATCGTCCTAACGATAACGCAATTGCTCCAGCTTGCAATATTCAATGTCTACTTTAGAAGCAGTTTTTAATCAGATGTTAATCAACAACATTTTGATTTAAGTAATAATGCTTACTATTAACGTCGTACAAAACCAGTATGCAGTACCATGTTAAGTGGGTATCAGTATGTTGGAAAAAAATAATAATAAAGCTCCCTTGGGGTCGTATTTTCAACTGTTCTTTGATCCAGTCATAATGCACCTACCAGTCTTCTATTGCAGTACACTCTTACTGGGTTCTAATGCCAATTAGCAGCTAATTAATACTAGTGACTAATGGCTTCTATCGCATGCATTAGTGATTCGATTTCACGAATTGCAAAATATGATCTGTGTCTTACTTCCATTTATTCAGAGACCAAACAATGTTTTTGGCATAATATACTTCTGTCGGTAGTCGATCAGTGATCCTGTAGCTTGCGACATATTTGGTGCTTTGTGATCTTGTTACTTCAATCTAAACTTTCTAGTACAAAAATATACCTTTCGGCATAGAATCCCAACGCTCTTTTTCACCTAGAAAAAGAAGTGTAATACTTCTTGCTTTAGTTGTACAGTCTCTACAAAATATTAGAGGTCTGCAAGGGCGAATGTAACAGATTGTAGCCTCTCTAACCGGCAGCAGTGAGGATTGCTCGTGGATTTACGAGTCTTCCTGATGAATAACGAAGCCAGCAGTCAACAAGCGCTCGGAGATTTCGATCGCTCTTGCTACATGTGGTGTGCGGCGAGTGTTTTGTTGCTGATAATGTATACCTGAAGTAGGTGAAAGAAGGCTATATTTTCTTATATAAACATGAATGAACAAGATTCAGTTGCTTCTACACAAGCAGAAGCAGGACATCGAATATACATAATTAAAGTAGATGCAAAAATAAAATTAAAACTTGAGAATTTATTGCTGTCGACAAGAAAAGAAAGCCAGTTATCACTCTGCCTCCACTAAATTTGGAGAAGCAAAATACGTTTTTATATACACAGGATCGATTCAAAGCTTAAAAACTGTGCGTATTTTAAAAAAGACCGCTAAGCGCTCAGTTCTTGCAACGCACGAATACTCTTACACTATTTCTCGCACACGTAAAGCTCATATATCGTATGAAATGAAGCAGACCTTTCGAGGTCAGTGCATTAAAATATATGCTGTGGACTTAAGATCATTTAATATGTTTAGTAGGCCTTGATTCAAATACTTGTACATTTTAGAGCTTAATATTGACATTTTGGTGCTGCTAAGTGACCCTAAGTACACTGAGAACCGCGCCGCAGTAGTATGGGAGGAAATAATGCCAGAATGTACATAAAAAGGATTGATTTATGAATAGAAAATAACCACAGGATTTTCGATAAAACACTTGTAAACAAACATATGGACTCTCCAATTTTAGAGTTAACACAACGCTTCAGAAAACAATGACTTTGTTTCATGTGTGCAGAATTTTATTAGAATAGAATGCCTGGATATTTCTAAACGCGTACCGTACGCAACTAATTATTATGCAGGAGAGCACCACATAGATGTTAACAAAATCGTGCTACATTAGATTTAACATGTGATTTTTATTAATGGTGATATCTGCCAATTTTAGTGTCCTTATGAAGGGCACTATTGCAAAACTGTGCTATGCGCAGTGCCTCTTCTATAACAAACGAAGCCGTTGATAATGATGGTAATAATAATAATAATAATAATAATAATAATAATAATAATAATAATAATAATAATAATAATAGAAACGAAAACTCCTAGGAGTGCATTTATATAAAAATAATGTAAACCATCTGAAAAGCACTGGCGGCTGGGTAAACTATGAGGCGTTACACAAGTATCTATGTAATGATGGCTGTGATCACTCTCAGCCTAGTAACTTTACTAGCACTCGGCTGGGGAGCGAGCCCCGGACGATGAGGGCGAGCAGAAAGAAAACACGAGTTCGAGCGACCAAGCATCGAGAGAGATCGGAAAATCCGAGCGCCGAAACCGGTTTCGATCGCTCTTACTAAATACAGGGTTTCCAGAAAATTATTTCGTAAGTAGTAATCAATTCCTCGCACCGGAGATTAGGAAAGAAAAGGGATGATAAAAGTTAACCCCTCATGAGTGATCAGAAATATTGATGAATAATGCAAAGGGAAGTAATTAAGCTTTCCCTCACCTAAATTACTAGAGCGTACGCCTTAATTAACCCGAGGCCAGTTTTCAAAAGACTGCAAAAAGGGTTTCGCTGTGCTAAGCAGTACAGCAGAAGGCATTTACCCCAAGTAAACGAACTGATATAACGGATGAAATTTAAAACTTCCGTTTGTATGTATCTAATAGTAAGGGGAGGAAATTAAAAAAAGTGAAAGACGAATAGAAACAGATGCATTCACACCATATGTTTTCCTACTGTCAGGGGCAAGGTCAGCAAAGAAGGGGGAGGAGGGTAAACACACACGCGCGCGCGTTGTTTTCTGTGAGTAGAGCTAATTTTGCCATGTGTAGACGCGGTACCACACAACGAATTGTTTAATTTCAAAACACTAGAGACTTGCTAAGTGTTTCTGAATGATGGCCTGCTATCCCCGTGTTAAAGCAGTATGAATGTTTACAAATTAGTCTGCATTAACTCTTCTTCTTTTTTTCCAAACCGCGTGCTATTTTAGTTGTGTTATTTAAATATTTACGCTCAAGGACCGTGTTTGTTTTGATGCCCAGAAAACTGTACTTTAAAATCTCATTTGACGGCAGAAAGGTAGATTCGAAAACAATCCGTATGCTTTCGCCTCGAATGAAATTCATTAAACATACGACTAAGCACTGCAAGCTATGTTAGTACTTCCTGTCTGCTGATGCCTGCATTAATAACACAAACTCTTTCTTCGCACAATTTTAATGGCATTCTTGTTTTCATAAGGAAGTATTTACTAAATATTGCTAACTAGCTGTCTTACCAGTTGCAGCGTGGTTTTTTAAATCTGGAATTATGATGCTATCATTTTCATGAATCCTTTTCTACTCGCTATAGGTATTATATATGTACGATTATCTAGAAAATGTTCTTATGTTCCGGTTTAACAATTACATTCTAATGTCCTATGGACTCTGTGATATTCGTAATATCGGAGCAAACCTTCGCCAGAATACTTGCAAAAACAGGAGGAAAAAACGCAGATAATCTATTTCAGCTCTCCTTTCTCCGCCAACCCAATATACATACAAACTAGGAATATTGTATAGCAAACAAGTATTTTTCAATAATGAAAGAGTAATGCAAATTGGTCGAATAAGTTTGGAGAAGTATCAGTCAGTCAATCTTTTGCCCAAGGCAAATTCCTTAATGCAAACCCACCCTCTTCCATTCGTCCCTGTTTATGAAACTTTCTTCTACCCGAAATATATATATATATATATTACATTTTACTGTTACTTGCAACGGATAACCTGCCATCAGTTTCTTTTTAAGCCGTATACCAACAAAATTATTTTATTCTTCCAGTTAAGTTTAAATATTTTTCTTCCTTCGTGTACTTTTTCTAAATCCCATTAAATTGAGGCTAAATTCGCACTACATAATGCCAAACTCCATGTAAAGCAATATTCAGGAATGCCTTAGTAAAGTTGGATTATCTGCAAACACTCATGCTAAAAACGTTTTCAACCACCCAATATCGAATCGTTATGAATTCAAATGAAAGGAGTCGTTTCAAAGCCATGACAATTAGCATACATGTCGGTCAACAATAATTCTTACAAGAAATAAGGAAAATGAAAATATTTCTACAGTTTCCTAACAAATATATACAACCTCCTATGCATAACTTCTGAAAACAATATATTGCTTTTATTACATACATAAAATGAATTTTAGTTTTTTCTTTTTCTAATTCGTAAAGCGTATAAATATTGAGGGTAACTGAATAAGCAGTGAAATGTTCCATAGTCTTGCTTGTAGACAGTATGTATCTGGAAAACACGTGCATATTCAGGATAGTTCAAGTTATGACTAATACCATCCGCGCTCTTCTCGTCTTATTGCATTACATGAGGAAATTCTTCTCCTCTATGTCCCCTAATTCTCTCCATTATGCACTCCCCTTTCCTTTTTTCTCATTGTCTCCCTCCATCTCCGTTTCTTTCTCCTTCTTTTCTCCCATTATCTCTTCTTTCTCTCTCTATCACTCTTTTTCCTCCTCTTTCTACTCCTCCACCTTCTATCCCTGCTCCATCTCCCTCACTCCTCTTCTCGCCTTTCTGTGCAACTCAGATGCATTGTGAGGTTTTGAAAACTGTTAATAAATGTTTTCTGTGATGTTAATAAAAATTAAAACACCAGCAAGACGTTTAACACTACAGAAACTTTTGCCTGTTTCTTATATTTGTTGTGTGATTGAAGCGAAATTGTTTCTCGCGGTAATACGAATATTACGTATATACGAATAATAACGAAAAATTGGTATAAGTTCTTGAATACTCAAACTATCAAAGTTTTATAACCAACACAGTAACATTTTTCAAAAACTGAATAATAAGTGAAATATATATATATATATATATATATATATATATATACATATTACCCTACATTAGAACATCCCGCCATGTAGTTTATTTTTAAGTGGGACCTAAGGCATGTTATATATTAAGTTTCATATGGTCATTCTTGTGTTAAATGACCATTCACACACAAAACAGAAACGCATATACGCAATACATATACACATACATACAAGCAAATAGTTTTAAAAATGATATTTTTGGCTTCAGGATACCCATTATACACGGTAATGTAAATTATTCATCCAAAATAGAAAATTATCTGAAAGTTTTAGGTACCGTTTTAGGCAAGCTGTTTTACATTATCAGAATAAGGAAAACTGTCTTATTACAAGCATTTTTATTGTAAGGCTATAAAATCAGAACGTTGTACTTTTACTCCAGTAACAACTAGCTTGTAAATTTCAAAACATATATTTTTTGTTTAATAAAAGCACGTAATTAGAAACATAGCCCGATGAGATTAGAATATGATTCATCTGTAACAAAGATGAGGCTGAAAATTAGGTTATATTCTGCAAAATATCATATGGTTTCCAATAAATAAACTGTAACAGTCTCTCAGCACATCCAGAATCACGAGACTATAGTGATAAAGATGTTGGTGGAAAACACGGGGTTATGACAGCTTCAACATCTTGGGCTTTCACTTCATTTTGAGCAAGAAAAAGAAAGAAAGGATTGCATAGGGCAGCAAAGGAAAAAGCGAAATGCCCCGACACACAACCACGCTGATTGGCACTGGGGTGGTACAGCAACTTATTGCAGTACCCGTCCTGATTGGGTGCATCCCCTGCCCTGCATCAAGCTGATTGCCCTCTCTTTCTCTTCCTCGTCACTTCTGCGCCCCAACAAATCGAGTTTTCCCCTTGGAGGCTCACCACCCGCAGCACATCACACCATCACGTCAATGCCCTTGCTCCAGCACGGAGGAAGTACATATGGAGAGGCAGTGGCGTCAACTTTTAGCTTCTGTCATACGGGCAAAGGTTTTTAAAAATGAAGCACTGAAGTTACACGATCCTGTAACAATCGACTGTTCAGAAAATCATGATGAATATAGTCTTATTACAGAAAGGAAATGAAATTGAGTTTTATTTATGGACGCTCTTTAACTGCTGTAGTTCTTAGCGCCTCATTCTACTCTACAAAGGTCGGTAATTTTGCTCAGAGGCCTCTTTATCAGGCTTGAGGTTCTTTTACGTGGCGTGAATCTACGAGACGGGACCACCGGCTTTACTTCCCTTCCGAATCTTATTACAGAGCCACAAGTATTAAGTACAAGCAATGGCAATCTAAAATTAATTACTCGTAAAATAAAGCCATAAACAGCTTTTGTTTTAATAGTGGTTTCCGATTTTGGATAAATTATATCAATGTGCATAAGGCAAATCTTTCATTTTAAATTTATTTCCGTATTTGCGTGTGGGATGCTGTGCTTTATATTGTATTTCAAGAACTGAACCAACCATTATGAAATTGGTATATCTTAGGCCCACCTCGATAAACATGGCAAAATGTGGCTTATTGAGTTACATAAAAAAATGTCAATTTGAGTATTTAAGGACATTACAGTTTTCGCTATTTCATCTTTGATACACTGTAATTCTAGATTTTCGTTTCCTATAAGAATTAGCGTTACTCAGAAAACAAAAATTAGATGTGTAAATAAATATTATTAATTTATCCTTAAAATCTCATACATGTGATGGTTTAATAGAATGTTTCACCTTTTTTTAATAAATGAAATAAAACGAAAACACTTTAACAAATTCGATATCGACATTTCACCGCAAACACACGTTTTGAGGCTCCCTGAATCAACAAACTTGGAATTTAAGTTAGGCTCTTCGAAGGATGCGACGCGAAGATTAAAAAAAAATCCCCCCACCTCAAGCTACAGTTTACATGGAAATATTTTGGTTATTTTTTATTTTATCAAATTGGCTCTAACTATTTTGATTACAACATTAAATGTTTAATATTTTGTGTGACAAATAAAACGCATATCTTGAATTTTTTGCGAATACTCTGTGAAGTTCTCTTTATTCTGAATTAGTTTTGGATAACACGTAAACCGTAAGGCACAAAACATGTAGTGTTCCTTAAAACACACAATGTATGTCAGTATTTTTTGTTAACCATTTCCGTGTTATTCTTTGGTTTTTTTCTTTTGAATCTTCAAATACTTATACTTTTTTCAAGTGGAAAATCGCTATTAATTTTTTCTCTGTCATGCAAAGAGACTGGAATTTTAAAGACGCCATACGGCGACATCTTTTTAAGAATCTGTCACTTGGCCTAGTGTATCCTTAAACTTGCAACGAATGTGTAATGATAGTTTATCGTGATTAACAAGGAGTATTTAGAGAAATGCGCTTTTGGAAGAATAATTTGTAGATGAGTGTGATGAGAAAGTCATGTGAATGCAACACATTAGATTTTTCAACTACAAACCCTTTCTGTTTTATCTTGTTCGTTCTTTCGCGGTCATTGATGAGAAGTAGACACAAGAATGAGCTTTTGAATGAATTGTTTGTAGAAGAGTGAGTAGAGAGTCATATGAATGCAACACTTTTTTTTATCAGCTACATAGAAAATTTAACCCGCAGACACATGGATTTTTCTCCATGTCTTGTATTATTATCTCCGGTTAACAGATGAAATTTGCTTACCTGTGGTTGTTGCTAACAGCTGGTTAAAACGGATTAGCCAATATTACGAACGTTCGGTAGCTGCAGGTAAGTTAACCTGAAGTTTGTAACAACTGGTTGGCAACGTTTCAGTGCACGATTTCACACCGCCTAGACGAAAAAATGTTGCATTAAATCTTCAAAATAAACATCATTATCATCCTTGCAAGGACTAGGCACTCTTGCCTGTTCCAACTTCACGTGCTAAGGCCATCTCTTCCACGGACTCCAACATCCCTTCTACCTTGAGCCCGGATGAATAAAACTAAACACTCTGTTGTAATTCCTTTGAGCCTGCGGTGTGATTTACTTGTGTATAATAAACTCTAAACTTTTTATTAAATTAGTATGATGAACTTTTGGATTAATATAGATCGCTTGAGATATCTTGATAATAAGCTGGATGCATTCAGAACCATATTTTCTGTCAATATTATGATTGTATGGGTTAGGTAGTAGTACACTTTTAAACATTGAGCTACATGTATAAGGGTTATGCCGTTATTTTAGTTCGCAAGTGAGTTTGGAATAGGTTACGTGCATTTCGGTATTTGCGGTTAATAAGTTCATGAAGACAGTGTAAAATACTTTATATGTGTAGTGTAGTTTCAAAATAGGTAAGAGCATTTCATAGTATTAGGTTATATAGGACTTCACTCTAAATACAGTTTACTTAGGTTAATGGAAAAATAGATCTGGCATTTAATATAGTAACACACTGTAGTAGAGAAGCCTGGACTCTGGATTCTACATACGCTAATGACATTTTATATGTTACTCTTAAAAACATTCGAAACTGAGTATGGGAGCAATGACATGATATATATGATATATATATATATATATATATGGTGTATGGTATTATACTTATTTTATTTCTTCCGTAAGACCTATTCCGCCAGACTGAAATACACTATATGATCAAAAGTATCCGGACACCCCCACAAACATACGTTCTTCATCTTAGGTGCATTTTGTGCTGCCACCTACTGCCTCGTCCTCATTATCCGCGACCTCAGTAGTCATTAGACATCGTGAAACAGCAGAATGGGATGCTCCGTGGAACTCACGGACTTCGAACGTGGTCAGGTGATTGGGTGTCGCTTGTGTCAGAAGTCTGTACGCGAGATTTCCACACTCCTAAACATCCCTAGGTCCACTGTTTCTGATGTGATAGTGAAGGGACATGTACAGCACAAAAGCGTACATGCCGACCTCGTCTGTTGACTGACAGAGACCGCCGACATTTGAAGAGGGTCGCAAAGAGTAATAGGCAGACATCTATCCAGACCATCACACAGGGATTCCAAACTGCATCAGGATCCACTCCAAGTACTATGATACTTAGGCGTGAGGTGAGAAACCTTGAATCCCATGGTCGAGCGGCTGCTCATAAGCCACAATTCACGCAGGAAAATGCCAAACAACGCCTCGTTTGGTGTAAGGAGCGTCAACATTACACGATTGAACAGTGGCAAAACGTTGTGTGGAGTGACGAATCACGGTACACAATGTGGCGATCCGATGACAGGGTGTGGGTATGGCGAATGCCCAGTGAACGTCATGTGCCAGCGTGTGTAGTGGCAACAGTGTAAATCTGAGGTGGTGGTGGTGTTATGGTGTGGACGTGTTTTTCCTGGAGGAGGCTTACACCCCTTTTTGTTTTGCGTGACACGATCACAGCACAGATCTACATTGATATTTTAAGCACCTTCTTGCTTCCTACTGTTGAAGAGCAATTCGGGGATGGCGATTGCATCTTTCAACACGATCGAGCACCTGTTCATACTGCACGGGCTGTGGCGGAGTGGTTACACGACAATAACATCCCTGTGATGGACTGGCCTGCACAGAGTCCTGATTTGAATCCTATAGAACACCTTTAGGACGTTTTGGAACGCCGACTTCGTGCCAGGCCTCACCGACCTACATCGATACCTCTCCTCAGTTCCGCACTCCGTGAAGAATGGGCTGCCATTCCCCAAGAAACCTTCCAGCACCTGATTGAAAGTATACCTGCGAGAGTGAACGCTGCCATCAAGGCTAAGGCTGGGCCAACACCATATTGACTTCCAGCATTACCGATGGAGGGCGCCACGAACTTTTACGTCATTTTCAGCCAGGTGTCCGGATACTTTTGATCACGTAGTGTATGTGCAGATTACATGTAAGAAATAGCATCAGCAAGTGCATTGTGTTAAACAAGATTATACATAGGAAAAGGTTATGATGCTGCTAGAAATTGTGTAAATACTCTGCGCATAATTATGCCATTTTTCTGCAGCATTCGTTAACCTGAATCGTTTTCCAATTTCCTCATCCCTCTCCTCAACGTATTTTCCAATATCTTATTGCTTTATGTAAACAATGCTTCAGCACTCCATTCTCTCCATCGCTTAATGTAGCGCTTTCTAAAACATCTCAGAATATTAAACTACAATATAGGTTTCGCTGTTAACACGATATACAAATATAGGCAGTGCGGAAAGACTAATCTTAATGAATTTATTAATAAATGCTTACGTTTAGAAAAAAATCCCACAAACAAGCAAAATTGAAAGCCTATGTTACGTAGGATTTCGTCGTTAACATACTCGTGTAGATTAGTGTGGAAATGTGTTGTTGGATTTCAGAGTATTAACTTATATGGGCTTTTGCTTTCGATTTTCTGTAGATTAATTCGAAAATAGGTTTGCAAATATAAGGTTTCTTAAAGTTTCGTTCTTCATATACCCTTTGGTAAAGGTTACTTGCAATATAGTTTAGACGTTTCTACGAATATTGGGTTAATATCGGTTGCATTATATTTAACCAAGTATTACTACCATGCCCGTTAAAAAATGAAAAGAAAACCATTCGCAAATTAAGCCTAACAATAATGCTGGAAGTATTACCCAGTAGAAATGTAATAGAAAGCAAAGCAACAGCGCAACGTTCAACAGTCTAAACCTAGCGTTTTTTAAATTCCTCCTCGTCGCAACCCTGGAAATTATTCTTCCTTTCTTCCTGTTGTCTTGGAATCGCTATCAACTATCAATCAAAGCCGAAGATACGCCTTTTATGCATGGTTACCTCCAAGTTAGTACCAAAACCATACCCGAGGTGGCAGTTCATCGCTAAGAATAACTCAGGCTTGGCTGTTAACCGAAGGTCGCAATACGAAAATTTGGACCTAACTTATTTTTATTCAGGGAACTTCATGATATGTAGTTTCCGTAAAACCTTGATTTGTAAATTTTTGGGTCGAATGCAATATTTCCCCAAATTTTAGGTAAGCTGCAGAGAAAACAAATAGGAAAAACTGCAAGCAGATTTTTTTTAACAAGAAAGGCTTAAACATATATACTGCTGAAACAGGAAGATATAAAACCTCAAAAGTATAAATAAAAGTATTTTACCACACTGAGGAGACCTATACTACTTTCAGTACTGAAAAAGACTGCTATTTAATATTCTTTTCTCGAGTTTGAGTCTGAAATTCAAACCAAACACTCTTTTCTTAATTTATTTTGCATATGTTTTCAAGTCTTCAAACCATTTAAACTGGTGACTTGTATAGAATAAATATTACTTACCTAATTAATTTTCAATTTATCTAAATTGCATTTTTGTTTATTTTAAATCTCAAAGTCACTTCTTGAAAACTGTACCAATTAGACACAGAGCAGAATAAACCAAGGGAGGTGGCGCCTCGGTAAAGTGTGCGACTTGTATTCGGGAAGTCGCGGTTTCAATCGCCGGGGACCGCCCACTCTGACCATGGGTTTTATGGCGGTTTCCCCTGGACAGACAGACCAATGCTGAGTGGTTCATTATCTACTATGACTGTACTGCCCCTCATTTCCTGTATCCATCATCTTCCTTGTCATTTGTTTTAGGGTTGCGGCTGGGCGGTGACTGTGCGCTCTGTAGAGAATTCTTCCTGACGTAGTTCCAGGGACAGCTCGGTTGGAATCCGCCTCCGGGTGCTTTAGACTAGGCCTTCCTTAGGGAACAACCCCTCCCCCGGAAGCTCGGGCCTATGGGTACCTGGGCGGCGTTGGATATCTGGAGACATTAGGGACTCCGTCATTGCATGCGCCCGTCGTCATCCGGATCTGGCCGCCTTTCGGGTCTCTCCCCCCATTCCTCCCTCCCAGGGGGCACATTAGAAGCACAAGGGGCCTGATGGTGAGTGCGGTGCTCTGCCCCAGTTTCGGGGGCCCCTATGTTCGTCAGCACTTCTACCTTTTACCTTTGTAGCTGAATACAAGTCTTTCACGCTTATTTTATACATGTATAGGGTCTTTCAACATGAGTGTCCTATCTTTGAACTTAAATAAAACACATTCTATAAATCATAGAGATTTATTTCTTTTTTATTTTGAAACATAATTAACGTCATTACGTGTGGAAGAGAACATCAGTTGAGTGACCGCCGCGACTTCATTGGGTTGCGTGTATACGTTTGACCCAATTTTCAATGACAGAAGAACGTATATTAGGTCCAACTTCACGAATAACACGCGTGATGTTATTCATAAGATCATTTACTGTTTCTGGCTTGTTGACATAAACTCAAGATTTAATATGACCCCACAAGAAGTAATCCAACGGCGTTAAATCACATGTCCTCGGGGGCCAGTTAACATCACCACCACGGGAAATGATGAAACCTCTGAACTTCTCCTTCAAAAGATCGATTGTTTCGAGAGCAGTATGACATGTGGCACCATCTTGCTGGAACCAGATGCTTCTGAGACCCATACCATCCAATTGAGGCCAAAATAGCCCCTTATAAGAGCCCGGTATCTTTCTCCATTGACAATTAGAGCTTCTTCATCTTCATCTTGGAAAAAATATGGACCAACGATTCCACCATACCAAAATCCACACCACACAGTAACCTTTTGGGGATAAAGTGGTCGTTCTTGCATCTGCATTGGATTGTGATTGCTGCAATAGCGGCAATTTTGTTTGTTAACACAACCATCCATCCAAAAGTGGGCTTCGTCGCTGAAGATGACTTTTCGATAAAAATCCAATTGCTCCATAGCCCAATCAGCGAATACACGGCGCAGCCTATGGTCGTTGTGCTTTAGTTCTTGAGTTAACACCATTTTTTAAGCGTGAAACGTCAAGTCCAGATGCAGAATTCGTGAAGTTGTGATCGGCGAAAGCCCCAATTTTTGCGCTCGACGAGCAGTTGATTTGTTTCCGTTCTCGCGTACACTCTCACGAACGGCGCCTATGTTTTCGTTGGAGCGCTTACGTCGATTACGTACAGGCGTTCTTTGATAGCTGACAGAACCACTTGTTTCAAATTTATAAATCAAACGCCGAATCGTTCTCTCGCAGGGACGATTATGCACACCGTAAGCTTCACGCACTACAGGGAAGTTTTGCCGAACAGAAGATCCACTTTGATAATAAATTTTCACAATATCTACGTGTTGCTGAATGCTGTAACGTTCCATGGCTATTTGTCAATAACAACTGTAACCACATGAAAGAAATGACTGCTGTAGCTCAGTAACAACGGTAGCTATCACATGTTAAAAATAGGACACTCTTGTTGAAAGACGCTTTATAAATGTTTCGTAGGTATTTTAACCCTAAGATATTTTTGAGAAAATGTAAATCAGATTAGGTAACTCTTTTGTTTTATACAATCCATTTATTCATAAGTACACGAAAAACTTCATTCGGCAGTTTCTGAACGGATAACAGGCAACTAACCAGTTTTCAGGTACATGTTTATGGGTCAATGTAAACCTCGCTCCCTACGAGTATGTTATTCCTCTTCGTTTGCTGCATTTATCAAATTTTGTTCCAATAAAATGACACGTTATTCGACGAATTTCATGCCACGGACTGGTTTTCATCTTCCAAATATTTGTGCCATAAAACTTGTTTATACATCATTGTAATGAGTAATAGTAAAATAAAGTTCCGTGTTAAACGAAGTACATAGATATTTTCTGAGTGAGTGAGAGACAGGGAGTGTTTGTCTGTATATGAGGGGGAGAGGGAGAGAGAGCATGTGTGTATGTGTTTAACGTTGCATATAGTTGTAGTCTATTGTACCGTAGCGTAGTTTGGGGGACGATGGGGGACTCTTCGACAGTTAGAAGTCTATTGTGTTGTCCCTTATATCCAGTATGGAAACTCAAGGACACAAACACCCATGCCCGTGGCGGGATTCGAAGTCGTGACCCTTTGCATCACAGAGTACCGAAGTCAAACGCTCCACCAACTGCGGCCACGCGGGCCTCCTTTGTATATAGTAACTTCAGTCTGCTGAGACGGTGAACGAAATGTAGAGGAGAAAATTCTGGTAAAACGCCTTATCCAGACAATTTACCAAGTCAAATATCGAACTGAGCCTTTAGGATTAGATGGCAAGCATGCAACTTTCACAACACAGAACAGTGATTGCAATGCAGCCGTTGAGAGCATCTAGAAGTAGATGCTGAAAAATGGTGCTCTTGGGTACGGCGTAAAATCTAATACTGTCCTAGATTACAAAGAGGGAATAACTTCCTGAACTCAACTGTAGAACCTCATTTAGATGATGATGAGGGGTGAGGACAGGAAAAGGAACGTATTTACCTGATATTTAGCGATACATACTGAAGTGTTGGCATAAGAGCATAGGAAAAGACTTTTAATGGGCAATTTGAGACCAATATGAGAAATAACAGTCGTATAATGTCCAAATTTCTAAGCATCTTAATGCGGAGAGCTGCTGTAGTAAATAACATATGGTTTCAGTGATTTTTATTTAATTTTTCTGTTTATACCTGAAGTTAATTTAAATTTCCTAATGCTAAAATATATTCACTTCTTAAGATTTACTAGTGCATACCATCAATGTGACTCAGGAAATAAGGCATAATGCTAGACTCCTGAAGTCTAATATTTCAAGTATAGAACCTTAAGCATAAAATATTGTTACATAATTCTTCTACATAATTCTACATGTCAGCATGGGATCTGCTTCATCGTCATAAAACCAAACATTGAAAGCTGCGGAATTTACATCGTTGTATTGTAAAAACTGCACAGAGTGATCTAGATGCTGCGGTAGTATACCTGAAATAAGTTTAAATGCCTCTGTAGGTCACTGCCACAACTTCCCGACCTTAGTAACGTTCCAGATGATTGCAACTCTTCCGCCTAGCCCACCAACGGAAGAATCAAGGGTATACTCTAACTTTCCATTTTTTAACTAATAGACTACTGAAAACACATCTGGGTAACCCCTGACCACAAGTACCATGCGGATTTGTAATTAGTAAAACAATGTGCAAACCTGAAAAATTACTTTCTACTATAACTTATTATTTTACTAAACATGAATGTTATTGCATACTGCTAAGTATTCCGTGAATACATTATAGTGTAAATGCATACGCCGAGTCAAGGTTAGTATAAAAGGTTTTTCTTTCCTTTGAGGAAGAATTTATCGTCTCCTTAATGTTGAAAGTTAAGGTCTAGTTGATATAACTCGCAACATTTCTAGTTGACCTTGGCGTCTGCAACGGCCTCTGGTGTCAGTCTTCAGATGTAAATAGCAAGTAACAAACAAATAACAAAAAGGTAAATCGTGCATTTAAAAAATTCCTTTTGTTTGTGTATGAAGTTTGAGGTAATACAATGAGAGCAACATCAAGATTCGCTCAAAAATTCTAAACAGCTTTCAAGAGGAAACAGTAACAGAGAAATGATTGGAAATGTGGCATTGATGACCTAAACGTTTAACGAAATAAGTAAAAGGAAAACTAAAACTTTATTTGTTAATTTTCATAGCCATAATAAATCAAATAAAATGATGTTATTTAAACATTTAATGTAAGAGTCTAAGAACTAACCCATCACATCATTATCATTTAAAAAATCTGATGTGTTACACTCACATGACTTTCTCTACTCTTGTACAAACTATTTTTACAAACGCTTATTCTCCATATGCTTCATGTTAATGGAGATATCGAGATGTCAATCTTATTGATAATTTTCTTGTAGATGGAAGGGGAATATGGTAGCTTTTAAGCGATAGTCAAATATTTTAAGCGCTGGTTGCTATGTGGCGCATTCCATTCTCTTTGCATGTCCAGAACATAAAAAAAATGAATAACGAAGTTGAGAAAAAGTATAAGTATTGGAAAATTTAAGGGAATAACAAGCAATATCTCGCAAACGCTTCACTCAACAAAAGAAATGTATATGACATAAATTATGTATTTTAACGCGATCTACATTTTTCGTGTAGTAAAATTTTGTCTATCTGTTATGGTTTACCAGTTATGAAAAAGTCGTTCATAATGAAGAATAATTTTGGAGACATTCCCAGAAAATTCGAGATATACATTGTATTTGCCATGACAATATCTTAAACATATGACATTTTAATCAAAATCGTTACAGCCGTTTTTGAGAAAATTAAAATTTTCGAAAAATGTTCCATGTAAAGGGTAGTCTGGGGTGGGGGGATTTTCCCGAAAACCTTCGTGTCGCATCTCTGAAAGATACTGAACCTAAATACCAGGTTTGGTGTTTATCCGACTCTTCGTTTTTGAGTTATGCTGTTCACAGACACACAGACAGACACACAGACACACAGACAGACACACACACGGACATGTTTCCAAAAATGCTTTTTTTGGATTCAGTGAGTCTCAAAACATGTATTTCCGGTGAAATCTCGGTATCGAAATTTTGGGTGGAATACAATACTTCCCCTACTTACTATACGTAGTAGAGAAAGTAAAAAATGTATTAACTTGAGAATCAGTAACCCATAGGCCGTGTAATTCTGGTATTCTGTTACATCAGAGAAGCATGTGCTCTCAGATCTAGTTACATCCTCTTAGCTCTAGCAAAAATTACAATTTATACAAAAGATGCCAAATTATAGCGAAACTAGAACCATAAGAAAGAAAAATAAGATAAAAAATCACATTAGGTGTTGTTCTATCACATATGGCTTTATCTGAAAGACGCAACTGGTGGCCGCCGGGTCTGACTCGTAGCAGGTGTTGACTTCGCTCCGGTAGCCTAGCTCAGCCGCCTACAGAGGATAATGCCATATACAGTTCAATCAAATGGGTTGCTACGGTGTATAAAAGGAATAACGTTATGTGAAGCTGTCTGTGGGTCTTGTGCAGTAATCATGCGCTATACTGCAGAACAACGTGTGTTTATTGTGTAATGCTTTGCTCGACTGAGTGGACTGTCAATTTGAATGTATATAGAAATATTTTGGTGTCACCGTCCCTAACACATCTACAATTTATAGGTTGTTAGAAAAGTTTCAACAGATTGCGTCTGTATAAAGATAAGAAGGAAACTCACAGCCGAGGAACAATTAGACTGACAGGCTTGTCATGAAAAGTAATCCAAGAAAATCACTCCCTGTATTACAACGCGCTTTTGATGACAGAGTAATTGACATACCGCTCACTATCTATATGATTATCTTGCGGAATGTTTAAAGTCAAATCTCCATACACTCTACGATAGTATCTAGCGTGCGTTTCCCGAAATTCGGGCTGCACAAATGTTTAAAATGTTCAATAATGCGATCAACAGGTGTCAGGCTTGTATAGACTCACAATTTTATGACTAAAGGTAAGCGTGACATATCGATATTGTTTCGTATCTTTAGCATTATATTGGTAAGAAATGGCGGGTCGGTCCGTCGCCTATTACACGAATGGATTTGCATAGCAGTGCTGTGGGAATGGCGGGCTGTCAGTCGCGTCATTCAAGAGAATCCTGGTGCTTTAGATTTTCCTTACTCTATCGTATTTGAGCTGTGGCTTAAAGAAAAGCGGTAAAAGTTATTTGTTTCTTTTGAAAGAAGTTTACAAGGCTAAATGGAGTCATAATCTTTTCGTCACTGTACGTAAAATAGCCTCCTATAAGGATGGTATAATAATCCATGAAGTATACCTATATTATATGGGAAGTATATTTCCACTCGGTTATACCAGGCAAAGAGTTTTAGTAAGTAAACAGAACAATCGTGTTACCGCACGGGGTATAGGTGACATCAGGTTCTGTGACGGACATTCTCCTCCCCTTCCCTCCACAACAGCCGGTTTCTTTGCGATTGTTCCATTTGTTGCTGAATACAAACCATGGAGAACTGTGGCAATATGCCTGAAGTCAAGAAGAATCCCTCACCAAAACCATCATCACAATTAGCATCGTTTGTGGCGGAACTTGGCAGGGAAAACTTCAGCACAAATGGCAAAACCATCTGGAATCAAAATATTTAAGAGTCGGGACCTGGATTTTCCTTGGCTCTACAACCAATTATTGTTACTTGGTGGGGGATACTCTAGAGGCTTCAGTATACTACGCTCAATATTACAAAAAAGTTTTAAATGTAATTAACGTATTTGATGAGAGAAAAATGCCGCTATACGTGCAAATAAATGAAATAATTTCACCAGCTTTGTTTTTCAATCATTCATATACTCATAATAATTTGAGGAATATTGCACCTTCGGTAACATATGTATTTACAATCATATACACTAAAAATACCAGAAGCTCTTGAGGCAATAGAAGAGGTTTCAGAAACACTGGGTATGGTATAAAGCTAGAACTGTTTAAAAGTAGGTGACAAAGAAACTTAAAAGTGTTCTAGAGCAGAATTCAGGGTACGCAGAAATGTGTAAAACGAGGATACAGAGGCAGCGAATCTCAAGCAAGTCTGATACTTCTGTTTTTATTTACTCCTACTATGTCGGGTGAGGTGGAACGTAGTTTTTCAAAATACAACTGTCTGCGTGCTAATCGAATGCGATTTACGTTCTACGTATTTTCAAAATACATTATTGTACAGTGTGAAACTCACGATGTAACACAAAGTTAATGTAGCTCAGATATCTGTAATTAATGCCATAAATAATGGGGTAACTTTATTGCACACTACCAATAGCTAAACACATCTACATTGTTTTCTTCCGATACTCCGTAATCCTGATCTACCTGCTTTCGAAGCAGGGTGTAGTGCCTTCAACTATTCATATTTGTTTACAGAGAACACTGCAAGGTCGCTTTCGCTTCTACGATCTCTCGTCACGAACACTCGGTGCGTTCCTAACTTCATGGTTTACTTACCATAATCCCTCTGCCTGGTTATAGCATTGTGTGGTTCAGTGGCAGAAAAAGAAAACAACTTTCTCATTGTTTACAGAAGAATTTCCTACAGTATCCGAGTTCATATCTTGTAATGTGAGAGACAGCATTTATGTCTGTGTCTATTCCTTTCTTTTCTGCGTGTTAATTTTTACCATACTGCAGTGAGTGAATGTGTGACGGTGAAATTCCCTGTGTGTTTAAAGCATGCCTTATAATAATAATAATAATAATAATAATAATAATAATAATAATAATAGCAGAAGTATCCGATTCGTCCCGGGTTCATTACATATTATTGGCAATCTTTTAAAACTTAGACAAATGTGGAGACAGCAGTGCTGTTTTAACACAAAATTTCAAGGGAATGTGTTTGCGAACGTGCCTATTTTCGCTAAGAGAAAATAATTCTCTAAATCACAATACGAATACTTATACGCTTTACTTTCTTATATGTATTTCTATTATGAAATAGACTATCCTGATTGCTGTCCATGTGTATTCAAACAGGTGCCTTTAACGTTGAAACCATATGTAAAAGCACATGAAAACATTAATACGCAACCTTTCAGTTCGAAATCATTTTAAGGCTGCTTCAATTTCCGCTTATCTTCTTTTCCAACCGATGCTGAAACTTTCATTCTCCATTTTGTGCATTTCAGGTTGTATTTCACATAAGCACTTGCCAGGCAAGATGAGAGGCACGCCACTGAGAGCCACGTGCAAATCATAGCAAGGGGGTGGTTTCCATGTATTTATTCGCCTTCTGCGGTCTTGTTTAACAACGCCCGGCAATGCCAAGCAGCGCCGCTCTACGCCGCGTCGTGCTAATGAAGGAATTTCACTACGTTTACCTCGCAATCGGCATTCGTGTTTTACACCTCTGTATTTTTGCACAGAAATCTTTTTTATTATTATTATTTTATTGCAAGGACCGTAAAAATGGTTATGTTATATTCTCTTCATCCATACCAGAAATTATCTCGCTATGCAAATTCACGTTATTTCAACGAAAATATAAAGTATATCTAGGAAAAGCATAGAATTTGCCAGTAGTAATAGTCCATTCCTAATCTAGCTTAACGCATATATGCTGGTGGGAGTTTTTGTGCCAGTAATAAAGAGCTGCCATCGGAAGGTACAGAGCGTTGAAGGAGCTCTCCCCGTCGCGTTTGTGGAGGTCTGGCGACTTCTCCAACGTCTAATTCTCACGGTATTAACACAAAACTTCCGCTCCCTGTGCAATAACGCTACCGTATTATAACTGATGTTATCCTCATAAGAAGCATAATTATAAATATATTGTTATCATTTATACATAATATGTAAACAAACATTCTTGAAGCACCTCTAACCGTTGTCAAGGAACTAAATAGCAGGTAACTTCATCGGACGTGTGCGCTGGCTACTGGTTTTCATATTCATCACTGTAATTCATTTCGCTATCTCGAAAGCTTTAAGGTACTTGGTAGGATGCTGACAGAGTGGAGGGCCTTGGTTAAGAAATGCGCGAGTGGCCCATTTCCGAGTCTGCCTCACATTCACGAAGTTCGTTCAATCAGGGTTGTATGGAGTAATGTGGATTAGGGGATTTTCGTTAACTTATCCTGACAGGAAAACTGTCGGGTAACTCTATGCTGTATAGCTCCTGAGCTCATCTGAGCTATCATTTCGCATATTCATTTTCATTCACCGTTTGATATCACCTGCCCGGTTAAAATGCGTAAAACCAGCAGGTACGCGGCTGTCTTTTCGTTGTTAGCACAAGCAACGCTTTAATTTACATAAAATACTGAAACGGTGTCAGTCTGTAACAGTAAATAATGTAAAAATAACGAAAGAAAGAAAAACTGGTGTGTAATATTTATGAGACCTTCATTCATTATCGTTAATTATCATGCCCATTCTATACATTATAACATAAATATTTATTTTCCTATCTAGTTCTCGATACTCTCGATAAGTATTTGCAAGAAATCGTTGCAATTATGTAACACTGTGGTAACACGCTATACGAAGTGTGCAGGATGCTTAGATAGCAGTCATCTCAAATTTAAGGAAGTAGGTAAGTCACCCATGTGCTCTTAAAAAAATTAAAGAATTGAACAAACTTTCGGAATATATTAGGAAAATTTAAACGAACATACCAAAACAACCAATGTTATGATAATAGATATTCAGTATGTGGGTGTTTTTATTAAAGTTGTAAGTTTGTTTACCCTTTATGCTTTCCAATACAATGAGAATGAAGAGGACTTCCGTGGCTACTTACAACAAATTCAAGATATTCATCCAAAAAATCATGCCAGTATATCAAATGTGTATGTAAATCAAAATAGAAAGAGCATATTTCTTAATCAGAAACACAAAACTTGGTATCTGAAATACAATGCAAAACCATTTTGTGGACATTATTCGTTATCCGGGTAGGAGCTTCGAAGTGCTATGAAAATTACTGAACATTCGTTGTTTGACGTTATCGTGTAATTGCGAGGTATGTGGTGTTCAAAAATCATTCAGAAATACCTTTGTTTATATAAAATAAAAATAATCATCTGCTATGCGATGGCGGACATGTTGTAAGTAGTCATTGCCAACTTCAGGAAAAGAAATGTGGTCAACGGAATCCGCGAGGTAATGCAGAAGTAGATAAACGGGCATGAGACAAAGAGCATGGGTAAGGTTTGTTGGTGTACCATATTACATAATCAGTAAGTAATAAGATGGCGTGTCAGAAATGTGACTATCGCTTAAAGCCTATTTACTGCATTTCCATATTCCCCTTACAACTAAAGGCAATTAGCAGTAAGATAATTTCTGCAAACGTTCATCTCGATTAACATGAAGTGGATGGAAAATAAGCGTTTGTAAAAATAGTTTGCACAAGAGTAGGGAAAGCCATCTGAGTGCAACACATCAGACCGTTTTTATTCCACACCCCATTAAAACAGCTGTCAAAAATGCTATTTTTAGGTGCAGGGTAGGCTATTATATACGTTAGTATTGACTATTCCTTCCAAATCTAAAATTAACTATAGATTTTTGGGGGGTTACAGTTTTATTCTAATTGCGAACTACCAGACTAAAACCACTTCCATGTTTAAACGCTTCTTACAGGAGTACTAGTAGTACCGTAAACTCACGCTAGTGCGGAACTGCTATTTGGTAAGGTGTATTTTCTCTTGGTGGAAGTCTAAACAGGTTCATTCTTTGTAGAGCCTTATTTCTCTTTCAGATGTTGGCAGATTCACTTTCGCTAGTTTTGCAGTGGAATGTTGGCAGTAAAATCACAACGACTGCAACGCCACCGTCATTGTCCTGTCTGAGATGCGTGTTCTGCTAGATGCTGTGTACAGTGCGATAAGTGAACAAAATTGGCAGTATATTTCATAAATGACCTTAAACACCCTCAGTAATTACCTGATTATGATTCCTAATTACTTATGAGTACTTTATATGGGAGCAGTGACTACCAGGAGGCGTATTCAGGTTTATAGCAATTTGTTAAGTATCGGAGGTGCTACCCGGATAAGGAATAACGTCATAAACTACAGCAGCATAAGCAGTCTTGTTACGTATATTCGCAAGTTTTGAACATTAGAAAACACTCAGTGTATTTTATACATCATAGCTCTTATAAAACTTAAAGAGCATTTCTTTGGAGTGCTAGGATAGATAGGGAAGCAATACAGCCAAACTTCTCCGCCAATATAAACGGAATATGCAATCACCAACAAGTCTGAATGTCTGCCTATAATTACAGCGCGTAAACAAACACATAAATCTTAGCCCACGATATCCAAGTGTAGAGCGCAATTCCCCCAATGCTGGAGAATGCTGTGGTTGGACGCAACTTGTTCAATACCAACTGTTGTAGGTATCCTTGGGGACCGGTTTTTCTCAGGGCCGTTGACCCGCGCCGTTTCTTCAATCTCTGTACATTTCCAAGCGAGAGCCGCTTAATTCCTTTTATCTCCGATTTCTGTGGGTATTCAATTAAGTCTTATAACACCCACGCACAAACACAAGATGTGGACAAGTTCCCTCGTTAACGACTGACAGCGCCCTGTAATATCCCCGCAGCTGTGATGAAATGAATTGCATTTTACACTCTGTTCGTTGCTTTCGTTGTTCTTTGTGTGTCATATTTTTGCAGGACAATGGTAAATGCGCTAGCAACACCTACATATATATCTCTTTCTGGAATTTCTTCTTATAAGCATTTTATTTCTTTCAGAGTTTATGTAACTGGTGTAGGGTTTTCAACTCAGTCAAAATGAACAAATGGTATCTAGATACCTTTGTATTTTCTAACTTCAAATGTGTTCAGTTTTATTTCTCTATCAACTTTATAATTCAGGTCTTAACTAGATGCTTACAATGAGAATCCCACCTCAGTATAGCGCCCGATATTAGTGATTATTTTTCCTTTAAAAACAATTAGTCAACGCAGAAAGCTTTTAAACATAAACCTTACATTTTCAGTGGATACTTCTCTTGTAAATTCTTATTCCATAACCATAACTTCCCAGTTGCACAGTGCTTAAAAAAATTATCGAGCGTTATATTCAAATTATTTTCTCTACTCACTTGTCTAAAACTGTTCTTCTAAAAGCTTATCCTTCTATTTTATTTCTTGTTAATCGAGATAGCTTTATTACACATTTACACAATTCATTATAACTAAATACAAGAAGGATACTCTAGGCCTAAAGCGATAGTCAGAGTTTTAAAAAACGGATCACTATGTGATGGCCTTAGAATGACCATGAGGAAAAACGAATAGCGACTTTCCACTTGAGAAAAACTGTAAATATTTGAAAATTCAAACCAGTAATCAGAATATCTCGGAAATAGTTAACGCCAAAAAAGCTGTTATTTTGACATAAATTGTATACTTTAAAGTTCTACATTTTTTGTACGATAGGCTTTTGTCTATCTCTTACAGTTTATCGGTTATACAAAACTCATTCAGAATGAAGAAAAGTTCGCAGCATTTTCTAAGAAAATTCAAGATATGCATTGTATTTGTCATGCAAATACATATTATGGTATTTTAATAAAACTTGTTAGAGCCGTTTTTGAGCAAATCAAGGGAAAGTAAGGGAAAACTTTCCATGTAAAAGGTAGTTTGTGGTGGTGAGATATTCTTGAAAATCTTTGTGTCGCACCCATGGACAACACCGAACTTACATATTAAGTTTCGTATTTAACCGACTTTTCGTTTTTGAGTTATGGTGTTTACAGACATGATCACAACGAGCATGGGCTGACTACTCACTACCCGCTCATAAGGCCCAGGGACAAGTCCGTAGGTTTTCCACTACGACAGTACCTATTTTACATGCCGCGCCCCCCTGCTCCACAGAGACTGAAGTGGATATGCCACTTACGCGCGCCAACTCCATACGGGAAGTGCTACAAAAGAACTTCAATGGAGCCGAAACGTCTACCAGCTTTCCTGTGTTGGTACCGGAGAACATCGGGACGTCTCACAACCCCCTCTGGGCAGAATCCCAGCCAGGCGTACCCAATCTCCCATGTGTTTCGGGAATTACTGTCAGGCCGAGCCCAACCCAACCCGAACAATTTGCTTCCGGGAGGAGCTCGAGTGTTCGTCCCGGTGTACTTCTAGTGATAGTACCACGAGTACTAAGGGTCCACAATGCCCACACCTCGACTCCTCCTACGGGGGATGTTCACAGGCACACACACAGACACACACAAACACATACACTCAACCACGTATATCTTTTTCCAAAAATGCGTTTTTTATTCGACGGGCCTCAAAACGTGTATTTCCTATGAAATCTCGATATATATTTTTTATAGAATGTAATCCTTCACTTCCTACTAGGTACGTAGTAGGGAAAATATACAGTAGAAGGGGTTTAATAGGCATATTACAGAACGTTCAGTACAGACGTATTATTTATGTTATTGCTCCAAACCTATGATATTTTAATAACATTGGTTAGAGCCATGTTTAGCCTTTTCGGTGGAGTGATAGCCAGTGTGACTCTACTCCTGGGGGCCCGAGTCCAGTAACTTTTAGTTCAATGACCCATGAGCTCTTTTGAGTAATATCACGTATTTTTATAAGTACCTGCTTCTGCAGACCTTAAACTTGACATGGTGCTCTAGATACTTAGCAGAAAAGAGGAAGAAAAACAACAAAACAGAGTAAAAAATCCTTTTTAAGCAAAAGAGTATTTGGAGTGAATGAAATTCCCTAAAGATTTACACCCTGCATGCCCAGAATGCACGTAGCTTATAACCGACGCGTTGCTATTGTCGACAAATAGTGTGCTTTGCTTTCATATTTATGGCAGCAAAGCTGTATAACCTGCTGTGGCCTGCGAATACAAAGCTGTTTAACCTGAGAAACAAAATTGACCTTTCATTACGGTGTACTTTTGGCATCGTCTTTGAGTCCAAGTGTCGCTGAGGACTGCGCGAGGAGTATACCTTTCAAATCCATTCACCTCATTTTTCACCTATGATGCGGGTACTCGCATACTCGCACGCGCATTGTTACTTTCTCTACTACTTGTAGTAAGTAGGGGAAATATTGCATTCCACCCAAAAATTCTATACCGAGATTTCATCGGAAATTCATGTTTTGAAGTGCGCTGAATCCAAATAAAGCATTTTGGAAACATGTCCGCGTGTATCTGTGAACGGCATAACTCAAAAACTTAACGTCGGATAAATACCAAACTTGGTATTTGAGATTAGTATCTTCCAAGAATGCGACACTAAGATTTTATTTTCAAGAAATTCCCCCACCCCAGATTACTCTTTACATGGAACAGTTTTCAAAAATTTTGATTTGCTTAAAAATGGCTCCAACCATTTTGATTAAAATATCATACGTTTAAGATATTTTTAAGGCAAAATGAAATGTATACCTTGAATTTTCTGGGGGTGTCTCAAAAATCCTCTTTGTTCTGAATGAATTATGCATAACTGGTAAACCCTAAAAGATAGGCAAACTTTTGCTGCACAAAAAATGTAGATCTCGTTAAAACACACTCAGTTTGTTTCCTTTTTTGTATTATTGTTGAGGGAACAATTTCCTTGTTATTTGTTTGAATTTTCCAATACTTATACTTTTTCTCAAATGGGAATTCGTTATTCTTTTTTTATGTCCTGCACATACAAAGAGAATGGAATGTTCCACGTAGCAACCAGCTCTTAAGGGGACAAGATAGTCTGAAGATACGGAAATTACACCTTAAGTGAGTTAAATTACCACTACTCTTAAAGTTCTCAAAGGTTTTTTTCTGAAATTCTTATGGAGTATTCTATAATATATGGAAATTATTTCAAGTGCTTGTTTGCATTGATAGTTTATGTGGTTGAGTCTGTAAAAATTATTTCATTCAACAGAAAAATATTACAATTTACTCTTAAAACATGTGAGTTCGTGTAACTTTTTCTATGATACTACTTGCATACAGAATCACACTTTTGCATGCCTTTTCAGTATAGTCAGCTATCTTCTGAACCTCAATTATTTAGTTATATATATCAGTTCACTAGAAATTGCAAATAATAAAGTCAAAAAGGTAAAAATCTGGAAAATTTGCAATGTTGTTGCTTTCTTAATATCACTAATATATGTATTATAAAATTATGATTGTGGTTCAGAATGTCCAACTGTGTGTTGTATACACGCATTGAAAATATAAGCTCTCTACTCCTCATGCTTTCTGAGAAAAAGTTACATAAGTATCCAACCATGTTGTTTTGAGATCATTGAATTTAAAGTTTGAACATTCAAATTCTTACTCACTTCAGGGTCGTAATCATCTGCATCTTCATTCCTGGATTGCCTCAGCTTTTCTGATTGCCTTCTCTTGGTCCTGCCTCTTTTGTTAATTGCTTAACTGCTTGCTGGAAATGATATTCTCGTTCGTGGTCGATGCGACGTAGAGCATATTCTGGATTAAACCCTATTTTTAATCCCATTGCTTGCAACACCAGCTGCCTACGTGCACAACCATTATGAAATGTTAACACTGCATCAAATACACATACAATTTTGTGTCCCACAAATACTCTCTTAGGTACACGCTCCCAAATACAGCTGATAAAACTTTCATTCTGGTTCTGTGTGTGACCATGGAGACATTTTTTCAAGAGATTGTCACTTAGCTCTCTAAAAACTGGTTTAATTGTTTCCAAAATAACACTTGGAAAAGAATGTTTATGCTGGTATCCCTGTGCAAGTGCTGCAGCTTTATTAAATCCACACCATGAATCTGGTCCCTTCGGGCAGAGCAGGTGCTGCGGATGTGTGTCAGTTGACAACTTGTGGAACAATATTGTCCATTCTGCTCTTCACATTTGCTCTAAGTCATTGGTATTTCTTCTGCTAGCCAGGCTGCCTACTTCTGACCTTTCATTTCCTGCTTTTTTTTCTTTCTTTATTTCTCAGTTTGGTCCCCATTATTTGCTGCATATGACCTACATATTCAAGTTTTTCAATTTCTAGACCTTCTTCTTAAGGCGTACTGTCACATATTGTTTTATAGGCCTTAGAATCACCGTCCCCTAAATACTTTGTTTAATAGACACCTCGTTCACCAAGAGACCGTTGAAAAATGTGTTTTGAACCTAATGCCTCCATACCCACTCCTACTTTCGTGGTTCTTTACACACCGATGGCTCTCTACAGAAAGTGTAGAACATCTACAGTAATTAGATAATATTTCCACATCCAGGGCTTTACTTGTGATTATAGAAGTTGCAGCTACTATACCATGATGAGAAACATGACCTCTTCACTGCCAGTTTCCATCAAGAACCACAGTTATATCTGAATTGCTACCATTTGCTTCTTTGGCTTCCACTGCAGCACTCAACATTGAACCCTTTGCAACTTCCTTCAAATTTCTTTCCAAAAATCTGTATAATCAGAAAATGTTGATGGTGGAGTTTGGAGGTTCATCATTCCACATAAAAGATCACTTTTCTTTCCCCTTCCAATGCGTCGCAGACCATAAACAAGCCTAACATTGGTGCCATAATACTTATGTCTGGTGCACTCCGAAGTTTTTGTGCAGTTACTTGCTCCATAATTGTTGCATTTCAAAACAAGCTCAGAACAGACTCCGCTTCTGCCTTTCATATTATCTTCTATGTACAGTGAATCACTACTCTTGCAATATGTACATATTGTGTTTCTATTTATAAAACTTGAAAGCAAATCTACATTAATATTGATATTACCACCACTACTACTCTATTATTATTTACATTCCTATCTATATTACATTTTGCAATAATTTTAGTGCTTGGATAATAGCAAAGGTTTTTCTTTGAAGCACTTGCAATACTTAGTTTTTGCTCTTGGCTACATGGTTGCTCGCGTGGTGTTTGGAGGTTATTTTCTGGTGTTTTGCGCTTTTTACATAGTTTTGTTTTGCTTCTAGGCATTATTTTAACGCTATATCAAACCACTTACACGACTGAAGCAAAATAAAAAAAAATGAGAACTAACACTTTTAATTATAACCCTATTTTCACACCCTCGCCAAGAAACAAAGCAAACAAACATGGTAAAAGGCACGCTACAGGGTAGCCAACAGCTTCTTAAACATGAGATCAAATTTATTCGAAGTTTTCATTCTATCAGGAAAGAAAAATACATATGTTCCAAAAAGGGGGCGTTGCATCACAGCTTTAAAGGAGTGGAGACTAGCATTTAAATGATATTTAAATGCCTTAAAATATTTTAACCCCCAAAAAGTATTTATTTTTTAAAACTGGAAATAATAGATATTTTATTAGTGCCTATAATAAAAGATGTGATTCTTGACCATTTCAGAGTACCTTGTCCCAAAAGATTTTACTATTGCTTAAAGACTTGCACCTACAAGAGAATTAGCAATAAGATAGTTTCTGTAAATGTTTATCTGAATTAACATGAAGTAGATGGAGAATAGGCGTTTGTAAAAATAGTTGGTATAAGAGTAGAGAAAGTCATGTGAGTGCAATACATCAGATTTTTAGTTTAACTAGAGGGCTTCAAAAGATGTACTTCTGGTGAAGTCTCGATTGTAACATTTTGGCATCGGAGCGATAAAGTATATTAACGTTTGCATACAGTCAAAATATGGTAAAAATATTAAATATCTGCACCAGATGAATTAAAAACTTTCGTTATCATGGATTATATAACTTATATGGAAGCAAAACACCTCAAATTCAATAAATGTTGAGTTTATTTTGAAAGATATTTTATAAAAGGACCTGAAGCGGTTCCTGGGATAAAGAAACTAGCGACTAGTTTTCTAGTTATTAGCACATTTTGAAGCGTAATGCACAAAAACAAAATGATTTTCTAAGAGTTGCCAGTAAATTTAGGCGAGACGAGTTTAGGCAGGAGATATCACAAACTCTGCCCGAATCAAATCTCATTTTGGCTAATTAGGCGAATTATGCGGCTGTCATGAGGCAAAGCATCTTTACGGTGCTAATTCAAAGGCTGTTAAAGGCCACTCGGAGTCGCCATGTATCTGGCAGAGGGAATTCCAATGGGGTGGGGGGGTGCAGCAAGTGAAGCTAAGTGACTCCTTCAAGTGCCTCCAGGGAGATCTCCACTCTTTCTGCAACCGGCATCATTCGAAGAGGAGATTCTTTAAGTTTCAATCTATTGGCGAATAAAACCACCCAATCACACTTTTGATCCTTGTGTCGCGCGAAAATAGCAACCTCAGACATTTTGTTTATTATTTAATTCCAAGTTAAATTATTTACTGTGGCTCCGAAAGCACAAACACTGAACAGAAACTAGCTATACTCTGAGTATGATTTCAAAATTTTCTGAATGAGTTCTTATAGCACACTTTAAATTACGCAATAAACGCAAGAATTTAAGCTTCTTACTAGTCTCTGGTAGTATGTGCATAGTATCTTCATGTTCAACGGTACGGATTGAAAAGAGAATAAGTTTAAAAAATCAGCTTTTCGGTATACTATGAAATGTTTTTGTTTCAAATCTCTCGCCATTTAAGATTCACATCTAATACTCAACCATAATATTGTGTCATTTGCATTATATTCTTACGATGGCTTGATTCCAAATGTGTCTACCTGCAAAATTTTCAATCTAGGTATTCTACACTCCTATGTCAGTACCAAGTTTGAAAACGATAAACAATGGAGTACCACGTGAAAATTAAAAAAAAATTGGATCAGTTCTAAATGTGGCTTAAAGCACATAGCCACAAATGGGATGTATGAACTTTTTGTTTACACCTCTTTGCAGCTAAATATTGCATAGTTATTTTTTATCGTCTTATTGTTACATCATGGGTTTAAACTTTTATAATGTTCTACCATCTAGTTATTGGTATCATTTATTTTTAATCACCCGATTAGAGTGTTTCAAAAGTGTGTTAGTATACATATTAATTTCTAAACCATAGCTTCAATAGTAGTTATTTTATGCTACAAAGGCAGGAACAGAACAAATTTCTATTTTGTTCAGTTATAAATGAGTCAGAATTGTCTTGGAATTGCTGAAGAGTAATAGTTACTTGTGATTATTTACCATGACAAATTGTGCCGAGGATGCATTATAGAGCTAAAATAATGTTAGAACTCTTGGGTATAAACAATGATTTTATTATAATAATGTTCCCAATCCTTCCTAAAGAATAACTAAATCTGTGTCACATGAAAAGACGTCAGTAAAAATCTGATGCGTTGCACTCACATGACTTTCTTTACTCTTGTACACACTATTTTTACAAACGCTTGTTCTCCATCTACTTCATATTAATCGAGATAAACATTTTCAGAAACTATCTTATTGCTAGTTTTCTTGTATGTGCAAGGGGAATATGGTAGGCTTTAAGCGATAGACAAATGTTTTAAAGTCGCTTAAGCCATTTTTGAGTAATTAAAAATTTTCGAAAAATATTTCCTGTAAAGGGTAGTCTGGGATGGGGAGTTTTCTTGAAAACTTTCGTGTCGCATCCTTGGAATATACTAAACTCAAATACCAAGTTTGGTATTTACCCAACGTTTCGTTTTTGAGCTATGCTGTTCACAGACACACAGAGATGTTTCCAAAAATACTTTATTTGCATTCAGGGCACCTCAAATCATGTATTTCCGGTGAAATCTCGGTATCAATTTTTGTGTGGAATGCAATACTTCCCCTACTTACTACATGTAGTAGAGAACGTAAAAATAAGTGAAGGTATGGTTGCTGGTGCGAAGTCATCGCAATACATGGAGTACAAATACGTTTATTAGGTATAAATATTTAAAATACGCTTTAAAATTACTACGATTTATCCACATTTATATATATTTTTTAATATATAACGCTTTCCACTACATCTATATACTAGGTTTTTATTGTTCACATTTCAAGGCTTTGATAAGTCAAATGATTTCGTGAAGAATAAAGATTTTAATCCGTCCCTGAAAGGACTTGAAGAATCTTCTGAAGACAGCAGTGATTCAGAGCAAGAAAAACTGTTCAGTTTGAAGAAAGAATGGAAAGGAGTCCTTCAGAGTGAAAGTAACGCAGGAAATAAAAATGTCCATTATCTTGGCAGAAAAAATATATTGAAGAAAAATAAAATTCTGAAAATCCTTAGATATATACCAGATGCCAATATTTTCTACGTAGGCTAAAGTGTAGCAAACGTATCAGCCAGAAACAAAAGGTGAAATATTTGATTATTGATCTCTATGCGATATTAATAGTCCGCGTGATTTTATTAAGTCTTGTCGAGGTATGTGAATGTAAAAAACAGTACAGAGAGTTCTAAATGATCTAAACTCCTGAAATTATTTTTGATGTTGATAATTCTCGAGAACAGATGCGCAGGAAAGTGTTTCTTCGTACTCGGAATTCAAAAGACAGTTTCGAATTTTGCTATTAAGAAACCAAATGCAAGTGGGATCAAAGGGATAGATACGGTTTGCCCAAAATTTCTCAGAAAATGTTGTCTACTGTTGTGAAAAATTACATAAAAATTCCCTTCTATGTCATCTCACTACTGTAGAAAGAATTCCTGTAAGAAATACCTGAATCCAAAATCGAATATTGCCAAATGTACAGTTCATGCCAAACTGAACATAAGACTTATTTTCTAGAACCTGTGTAGTAAAGCTTTTATCATTTTCAAAAACTTCTTTCAGCCTGTCCTTGCATAAGCCACGCAAATACAAAATGTCTTGCCTGTGAGTTATCCACTGCTGAATGAAAGAACACAACGCTGGATGATGACAGTAAACGCTTAGGACTAAAGGAGAGAGCAAGATAAACATTGTAACTAAGCTACTTCCCTGTCATACATTCTTATAACTGTGACTTGCAACAAGCACTGTATATTTCCACTGATCCCACAAACCGCATGCTTTTCTACAAAACAAAGTTAGCTACATAGAACTTCACTATTGTCAATGTTGGAAATGGAAGTGGTAAATATTACATGTGTACGAGAGCCTTGTGAAATTGCTTCCTGCATATTTCCACTTGAAAAGTATTCCAGGGAAGAATGTAAGACTAACCAGTGATACATGCGGAAGATAAAACAGCCAATATACATCCGAAATGATTATTTACGCTGTGATAAAACTGCCCATAGCAACCATTCACCAAAAGTTTCTTTTTATCTGGTCATAGTCGATGGAATCTAATTCAATGCTTGCCAGAATGGAAACTGTAATAGCTAATGTACAGTTTACTTACCACATCTATGGGTAACGATTGCAAGAACAGTCAAACAGAGAGACAAAGGATGAAGTTTCTTAAAAGCAGGATATAATCTTCTTTAATTTGAATCATTGGCCAATTTAATGATGAACAGAAATACAGATGAAAAGGAAAACAAAATAAATTGACGTGAAATTATGTGGATAGGATACAAGAAGGTACGTAAAACCATTTGTAATTAAAATTAATACAGACTATAATGAGGATTTCTACAGCATCAATGTGTTGCCAAGGAAAGGCAATCAGTAACATGGAACAATACCTCACACTTTTACACCTCCAAAAGAGAAGGATTTTTAAAGCATTTAAGGGAAATATGCAATTCAGGCACTGTTCCTAATAACTGTCGATTTTTTTTTTTTTTTTTTTTTTTTTTGAGAATTCATTGGGGAACTATGTACTCTTGAAAATCAGAGGCGTCAGATATTAACTATGATGTACGTAATACGTATAAAAACATGAACAGATGTGTTGACTTCCTAGTAATGAGAGATTGAGGAATAGGGGATATATAATAAGGCTGATGCATAAACAGTCTCCAGATTTGAGAATGGAAGCGCAGCGTTCACGTGGATATTAGCTTTAGTTGAATTCACAAAAGTTAGTTTTATGCATTCAAATTCTGAATTTCATTTTACTTTCTTTCCTGCTTACCCATAGAAAATAGAGGAAGCACTGCATTCCACCCAAAAATTAAAGATCGAGATTTCACTGAAAATACCCGTCCACTAAATACAAAGAAGCGTTATTAGAAAAAGTTCCGTGTATGTTTGCGTGTGCGTGCGTGTGTGTGTGTGTGTGTGTGTGTGTGTGAGCAGCATAACTGAAAAAACAAAACATTTGCATAAATACCAAACAACTTTGTATAATTTTGTACAACTGGTAAACGTTAAGAGAAGGAAAATATACATCAGTACACAAAAATGAAGATCTCTTTAAAACACACAATTTATTTCCACTAACTTTTTATGGCATCAGCAATTTCGAGATATCAGTCATTATTGTGTTGAAATGTTCAATTTCAGGTATTCATGCTTGCCATTTTCATTTTCCCTACTACGTGCTTACGGCAAGCAGAGGAAGTGTTGTTTCTACCCAAACGTTCGATGTCGAGATTTCCCGGAAATACAGATTTTGAGGGTCCCTAACCCCCCCCCAAATAGAAAAAGTCTGTGTTGTCTGTATAAGTGTGTGTGTGTATCTGCGAACGCAATGTCCAATAAATACCAACTTGGTATTTAGTTTTAGGATCTTATTATCCGAAACGATTTTGATTAAAATACTATATGTTTAAGATATTTTCATGACAAATTAAATACATACCTAGAATTTTCTGGGAATAGCCTCTGAAGTCCTCTTCAGTCTGAATGGCTTTTTCGTAACTGGTAGACCGTAAGAGATAAGACGAAATCTTACTATTTAAAAATGTAGATCTCGTTAAAGCACACAATTTAGATAAAAAAATCTGATGTGTTACACTCACATGACTTTCTCTACTCTTGTACAAACTATTTTTACAAACGCTTATTCTCCATCTACTTCATGTTAATCGAGATAAACATTTGCAGACTCTATCTTATTGCTAATTTTCTTGTAGATGTAAGGGGATAATATATTTAAAGGGCAATTTGGAAATACAGTAGCCTTTAAGCACATACATATCTCTTAATAGCTGGTTGCTAGGTGCAGCACTATTCCCTTTGCCACAGATTAATACTCTTTGCATATCAAAGACAAAAAAATGAATAACGAATTCCCATTTAAGAAAATAAGTATTGAAAAAAAATCTGATGTGTTACACTCACATGACTTTCTCTACTCTTGTAAATCTATTTTTACAAACGCCTATTCTCCATATGCTTCATGTTAATCGAGATATAGAGTTGTCAATCTTATTGGTAATTTTCTTGTAGATGCAAGGGGAATATGGTAGCTTTTAAGCGATAGTCAAATATTTTAACGCTGGTTGCTATGTGGCGCATTCCATTCTCTTTGCATGTCCAGGACCAAAAAACTGAATAACGAATTTGAGAAAAAGTATAAGTATTGGAAAATTTAAGGAAATAACAAGCAATATCTCGAAAACGGTTCACTCAACAAAAGAAATGTATATGACATAAGTTGTGTATTTTAACGCGATCTACATTTTTTGTGTAGTAAAATTTTGTCTATCTCTTATGGTTTACCAGTTATGCAAAAGTCGTTCACAATGAAGAATACTTTTGGAGACATTCCCAGAAAATTCGAGATATACATTTCATTTCTCATGACATTATCTTAAACATATGATATTTTCATCAAAATCGTTAGAGCCATTTTTGAGAAAATTAAAATTTTCGAAAAATGTTCCATGTAAAGGGTATCCTGGGGTGGGGGGATTTTGTTGAAAACCTTCGTGTCACATCTCTGGAAGATATTGAACCTAAATACCAAGTTTGGTGTTTATCCGACTGTTCGTTTCTGAGTTATGCTGTTCACAGACACACACACAGACAGGCACACACACGGACATGTTTCCAAAAATGCTTTTTTTGGATTCAGGGATCTCAAAACATGTATTTCCGGTGAAATCTCGGTATCGAATTTTTGGATGGAATACAATACTTCCCCTAATTACTATACGTAGTAGAGAAAGTAATAAAGTGTTTTGTGTAGTTAATCATCTGCTAGATACTCCTTGTTATTGATTTGCATTTTAAAATACTTGTACTTTTTTTCAAATGGGAAGTCATTTGTTTTTTTTTTCTTTTCTTTTCTTTGTTTCTTTTTCCCCTTTGGCCATGGGAAGAGAGCAGAATGTCAAAGCTATCATATAGCAATCCGCTCTTAAAAGATATGACTATCGCTTAAAGCCTACTGTATTCCCTTATTCCCCTTGTAGCTACAAGGAAATTATGCAATAAGACAATTTCTGCAAATGTTTATCTCGATTAACGTGAAGTATATACAGTGTGGGCCATTTAAGTTGAGGCTGTACAATATCTCCAAAACTAAGCGTTGTAGAAAGAAATGTCTCTAATAAAAGTTGCTTGATATTATGAGGGGAAGTAATTGTCATCAGTTGTGCTTTATTTGGAGGACGTTATGATGGTCATTTATGGGCCAATTTAAATTGATTCCAATTGTAGGTTACGATTTTAAAAGATAAAATAGACCTTAAAATGACCATCATAACGTCCTCCAAATAAAACACGACTAATGGTATTTACTTTCCCCCAGAATATCAAACAACTTTTATTAAATACATTTCTTTCTACACCGCTTAGTTTTAGAGATATACAGTTTCAACTTAAATGGTCCATCCCGTATAAGAATAAGCGTTTGTATGAATAGTTTGTAAAAGAGTGAGTAGAGAAAGTAATTTGAGTGCAACATGTGATTTTCTTGTATTGTTTTCCAGTAACGAAGAAGTCTATACAAAAACACTACAAAGCTCAGACTTTGGGGTCTGAATATGTCCCTAGAGTAATGTATGACTTTGAGAAGACCCTGTACCTTTTATAATTTGGAAGTCGGAAATGCTACTTGACTTTTCCTTCTCTTGTTCTTTCTTCATTCTAGTGGAAATCGACAACCTTAGTTTTCGCTTTTATTTTTTAACTTCGCTATGATAATCGTTTGTTGTAGATATGTATAACTTTTTTTACATTTCTTGATTTTTTTTTAAATTTCTTTTCTGCTGTGTTTGTGTGTATGTGTGTGTGTGTTTTCCTGTACTATACATTAAAAAACGAACAGTGAGATAAACACCAAGGTTCGTACTTAAGTGCAGCATCTCTCAAGGCAAACCGGGCTTGCATATTACAATTTTTCTTTATTCTCAGGAACTGAAGAAGAAATACCTGGCAGACAAACATATTCTTTAGTCCCAACCAGAACTACGTACATGATGGAATAAAGTACTGACCTGATGTAGTCCGTCTTGCAGAGGATCATGTTGGCCTTGGTGAAGCAAGACCCGCCGATGTCCGCCAACATGGCCCCGCAGCACTGACACTTGAGACAACCGTTGTGCCAGTAGCGATCCAGCGCATGAAGCAAGAATCGCTCCACGATCTTGCCTCCGCATCCCGCGCACACCTTTACCGTCGGACAGTTGTTGTTGTTGCTGTTGTTGTTGTTATTGTTGAGATGGTGGTGATGGGTATGGTGCATGGGTGCTCCTGGCGGCGGTGCACCGCTCCCAAAGGGCGGGTGTTGATGCGGGTGCGGATGGTCGTGTGGCCCCGGAGGACCTGCACTTCCGGGCGGGTGGTGGTGATGGTGGTGACTGTTGGGCGGCGGGCCTCCCATCACGTGACCGTTGCTCATCGGGTTGCTGCCGGAACCCGGGTGATGCGGATGTGGAGGATGGGGATGACCATGGTAGTTGTTGTTGTCGGGGGGCGGAGAGTGGGGCGAATTCAGCTCCGTGTAGGGATGGTAGTGAGGGTTCATACTGCTCACAGTACTGGCTGCCAGTTTGCTGCCTGGTGATTAACTCACAAACCTGCAACAACAAAATTACCTGTCATTAAACTTTAGCTTTCTCCTCTCAAGTTTGTTAATTGGAACTATGTTAATTTATTAAACAATAGCAGAACCCACAGATTGTTTCGTATTATCCGCTGAATGAAAAGGTGCATCTCTCTTTCTTTCTATTTACTGTTTCCAAAATCAGAAGCAAAGCTGTTTTTCTGTGTGTGTGTGTGTGTGTGTGTGCGCGCGCGCGCGCGTGTGTGTGTGTGTGTGTGTGTGTGTGTGTGTGTGTGTGTTTTCTATAAAAGCCTTTCACTGCAACATTAAGGAAAAATAATCGCACAGTGGAGTAATTGTTTTACATTCAGAACTATGTTGTTTTCTTTGGTAGATTTATCACCAAACCTTAGATTTTAAAATAACCAGTTGTTTATTAATCATTAAAAACACTACGAATGGACTTTATGCTGTTCAAAATGTCCTTAAATTTCTGGTAGACACCTGTTTAAATGTTATTTGTTTCACTTAGAAGTGCCTAAAAGAATTAAGTATACTGCTTGAAGCGCTTGAAGGGGTGCTTAACGTTCAATTTAATGGGTTTTTTTTCTCTATAACTGCTTGAAAGGAGAAAGTTTTGAAAATTGTTATTTACTTGAAATTTACGTACAGAAGGGCTGCGACAAGCGGAGAATACAATGCGAACTTAACAAAAACCTGTTAGGACTGGCCAACGATTAAGCCTCTAAACGGTTAAGTGCTACAACATTGATTTTTATTGTAGCGTTTAACACCGGTTCTTATTGCATGCGGCACCACAGATGATGGGCACAGGTGATACATGAAATGAAATGATAGTTGGGAAAGGAAATTTAGGAAGGAAACGTTCCAGGTCTAAGTTTAGGGCACCTTCCCGGCATTTGCCTGTTAAGAGTACTGAGAGAAAATATGGAAAAATCTCAGTCAAGGAGGACGGTCCTGGCTGGATTTGAACCACAGGTCTGCCGCTTACGAGTCCGTACTTTAACGAGCTCGGCCATTAACATTGGTAACAACAATGCGATACTTCCTTTAAATTTCACTTCTACTATTCTCTGCATGCTGTTCTTATGCACCGTGTTATGTGCGGCACACTGCATAACATTATGAAGAGAAGTATTTCCTGAATATATTTAATTGAGATTAATTATCGCATATTTAAAATAGCACAACAATTATCCACAGGCTAAACCGAATAGTTTTGTAAATTATACAAATACATAGAAATAAGTATGTTTACTGCCCATAGGTGTACTACAAAGTAGATATTACCTGAGTCTTGAGCGAATTCGTTGTTTTGTCGAAGTTAAATCCAAAAGTAAAATTATTTTCTGGCATAAGTTAAAGAACGTGCGGCAACTTCACTGTAGAGAATGTTTAGCATTAATGCGAATAGACTCTAGATGGGGCCATATGGAACTTGGAACTTTTCTTTATAACACTGATGGGGTGTTATTAAAATTCTCGATACCGAACTAGTTAAATAATGTCGATCTCCAATGTTCGGGTGAGAATTGTGTAGCAACTTCCTAAAGAAATGGAAGTAAGTCGAGAAAGTATGCCCTGTATCAGACATGCTTATCAAAGCAAGCCCTTTAGCGCTAGGGCATATTTCAGCTCCCTGCTGGAGCTGTGTGCTTTGCCAGTAAACGATCGGTAGGATTAGGTCACCTGACAGAGCAGTGTGCAGGAGTAGACAAAGCGCGAGCCATGAAAAGGGGACAGTTGGCAAATCAAAAGTTGAGGGAATATCCAATGCAAAAAGCATAAGGTATGAAAATGAAAAAGCAACAACAACATAAAAACCTGATGTATCAATTCACATCACCTTCTCTAACCACTATCATTTATTTTTATGTGGCTTATGCAAACTAATCTTACAAAAGCTGATTTTTCTCTCTACTTCAATGCCAATCAGATACATGTTTGTAGAAATTAGACATTTCGTTGTAGATAGCTACAAGGGAAAGAGAGGAAACCGAATACATAGTCCGATGTTTAAAAGTGGGTACTATATAATAACCCTGAAATACCATACTCTTCACACGATATTACGAGAGACAGATGAATGTTGACACCACGTCACAAATGACAGTATTGAAAAATTAATAACCAATAACGGTATAACTCGGAAACGGCTGTAGCTACAAAAATTTATTTGAATTAAAGTCTATGTTTTAAAGATATCTACGTTTTTGTGTAGTACGGTTTTCTCTATCTCTGCTGATTTAACAGTTATACAAAATAAAACGAAGTTCCTTACGAATGAAAACTTTCCAGCCTGTTTGCAGAAAATTCAGATACCTGTACATATCTATAATTAGTCGTGGAAATATCTTAAACATGTTGTATTTTAAATGAAATCATCATAGGCATTTTGTTTTAGAAAATAATGAAAATTATTCCTTAGAAGGTAGTAAGACACTGAACTTTAATACCAAGTCTGCTATTTCGGGCATTTCGTTTTCGAGTTATGCTGTTAACACAGGAGATATACACGCACGCACACACACACACACACACACACACACACACACACACACTAAGAACTTTTGCTACATATTTTTTATGCAGGGGACGAAAAATTTGTAATTTTTTTTAATTCTCTATACCGATTTTTGGGTGGAATGGAATAGTTCCTCTGCCTACCAGTTAGTGGTAGTAAAATTGAAGTTCATCGTGAGGTCAGTGGGGATAGCTATTGCCTTCGTATGCTGCAATTATCGATGAAACGTTTCAGTTTATTTGGATTTTAGGAATAGCTATGAATCCTAAATTTTATTACCGTAACATGGAGATTTTAGCTCAAATTTCTGTTATTACATCTCCTCAGAGAGCTGAGAGAACTTTGTGATAGCTTTACAACGTTGAAAATTTAAAAAAAATTGGTCCAAAGTCATTCCAGAAGGCCAAAATCCCACATCATTAACGAATACGAGGGGCACACTGAAAAGTTTTAGAAAATAAAACGAGGATTAGTTTTAAAAATTTAATTCATATGAGTGTTTTTTTTTAAATATTCTCCTTTAACATCAACACATTTTTGCATCCGATGAAACCGGTGCTTAAAGCAATGGTGCCACTCTTCCTGAGCACTTCAGAAACCAGGTTTTTATAATGTTCCACTGCTTCATCTGATGATGAAAAAGCGATCCCACGCATTTTATCTTTAATTTTTGGAAACATGAAGAGATCACAGGGTGCTAGATCAGGGCTGTATAGTGGAGGGTCCATGGTGCTGACCTTTAGGGCATCCAGATACTGAATTATTAGATTCGCTGTATGCCACAATGCGTTGTCATTATGTACCATTATCTTTCCTTTAGGGCGTTTTGGGCGTTTTTCACGAACTTTGTAAACATTTTCGGTAAACAGACTTTTGTGTACCAGTCGGCAGTAACGTACGTCTATCCTCTAATCTATAGTAGCAATATGACTCGTTTTGGAAAAAAAATAACAACCATCTTCTTATCAGCATTGCGACTTTTCCTTTCAAGATCATTACAATAAATCTAAGATACATCTATAGTAACGATATTCCAAACCAAATTTGAAGTGCCGTCTTGAAATTTTTCCAGTTTTTCTGCACCAATACCAGTTTATGTGGAATCCATTTTCCCATGTCTAACTGTTGACTTAAAATGTTTTGGATTTGACTCTTACTAATGGCCAATGTCCGTCGATCTCCTTCAAGCATTGCTCGAACAGCGGCAATATTTTAATCGTCACAGCGGTTCTTGGGCGTCCTTCATGAAATTCATCACTAAGAACAAACAGCTCTCCTTTTAATCTGTGACCAATTATAAATTGTTGTCTTAGATGGGGCTTCTTCACCGAATACATTTCTAAGCGTATCGTCACATTGTTCAGGCTCTAATGATGATTTAAAACCGTAAAAAAATCATTGCCCGGAAATGTGTTCTAGCCAAATTCCGTTTGGGTGAACACAAAATCCTTAAATTATGATGATTAACAAACAATTAGAGCAAATCGAACAAACTTCACGCCAACCAACTCGCAAAATTTTAGAAATTAGCTATCAAACTTTAGCAGATTTTATTTGTTTTTAGAAACATTGCATTCTAAAAATTTTAGTATCGCCATCGTATCCATTTCTGTAAGTTTTTAATCTTTTATTGAAATAAGCAAACGTCCTCGATCATTCTGTTTAATGACAGCCATTCCCGCCACTTCTGAACTCCCTCGTTATAAATGAAACTTATCTCATATCAGTGTTAAAGCGAGCTTCTGTCGCGCAAATTTATTGGAGGTAGTGGGAAAATACAACTTCGGTATAGTAATTTATCTTTTAATATTTCAGTCATCGTAGAATGCGCTAAAGGAATAGCTTTCATCTCAGGTCAGTATTTCAGACTTCATTTTACAGTTTAACCTCCCCAAATATATTAACGTTTGCGGATACCTGCAATTTAATGTTGCAAGCGAGTGCTTAAAATAGCACAAGATATATTAAATATATTTGTCGTGTAATACACTTACTTAAAAATAGTCTTTTACATTCCATTATTTTGTTCCAGCTTTGGTTTATAGGGTCAAACCATAAACTGTAGCAGATTGTAGGGTGTGTCATATGTTGTATTTATCAATGATATATTTACTGAGCGGGATGGTTCAGGCGGCAACGTCTATGACCCAAATTCGGGAGGTCCCGGGTTCGATCCTCGGCGACACCCACTCTGATCCATGGGTTTTTTCGGGGTTTTCCCGGGTCGTCAGGCGAATGCTGGAGTGATTTCTTTCAGCCTCCTGTCCATACATTTCGTTCCACTCATTATTCCATTCCTCCTTCAATCCGTTGGTCTCTTACAGGGTTGGAAGCATCGACGATGGTATTTCGGTTCGATGCAGTGTGGCGTGGGAAAAGGATGCTCTCTGTACTTTTCCGTTCCTCTGTTTTTTGGTTGGTCGTCGGGGTATCCAAACTCCTTTGAGGGTCTTTGGACCCCTCTGTTTGGGGTGAGTCCCCGGTAGACTGTCCGTCTGCCGGGTGTCTACTACTGGAAACTTAGGGACACTTTCTGCTGTACCGTTGCTCCTGGATCCGGCCGCCCGGCATCTCCTCTCGCCTCATCAGTCCCCCCGGGGACGCCCCCTCGTGGAGCGTAGATAGAATATCCCCTATGGATCAGTGCCGAGTTCCTTCTGTTCAGGAAGACAAAGATAATGTAATACTTAGTTATAATATACTTACTAGGCCGCTTACTCGGCATTACATGTGTGGCTTTTTAAATCTCGAATGCCGGTTTAATTAATTTAATTTACCTTCCTCAGTATTCGTTATGAAATTTTTAGACAATTATTTAGAAGTTTTTAATGATAGACATATCCTCCCTTTACACACACAACTTTAATTTCAGAAAGCTCCGTGATGTTCTCAAAAATTCTCTCATGCGTGTAAGTGGGTATGACATATCGGCGAAACTTGTACTTTTTTATTTACTGCACCTTCGCCAACAGTCTTCCAAATTCTTGAAATGTTGTATAGCATATGAGTAAGTTTAGGCAGGAAAAGAGTTAACAGAACGGTAGAGTAATTTTAGTTAATCACAGTAGGTGACATGTTGAAGCTTTATACCTTTCCTTTTGGCTCTATAGTTTTCGCAAAATACACACACACACTTGGCATCATACAATGAAATAGGGGTGAAACTGGTGAACACGAATACTCTGCCCTCCCAGGGTGCTAAGTAACATTATGCAAGTGACACATAGTCGTAACATTGAGAAAAAAGTATCCTCAGTTGTTGATTATAATTATAGGTCGATTAATTTCCGATGTTATGCTGGATATAATTTTTATCGTTATACATGTATATTACATACACTGGTAATGAATTCCATTAATACCGAGGAAATACAACACTTTCTTACATAAGTACTACTAAAGGTTTTGGCATACGCATCGCATACATATCGTTATAAGCAGGAGCGACTGTTTTCATTTGTTATACCTTCAGTCTTCTCAATTACAAATCGCGACCATCTAGTGTCTGCTCGTATTTTCCTTGGAACGAAATACGCGCGGCTTTTCACTTATTTTCACATGTATTTTTACTTTCTCTACTAGGTATAGTAAGTAGGAGAAGTATTGTATTCCACCCAAAAATTCGATACCGAGATTTCACCGGAAATACATGTTTTGAGACCCCCTGAATCCAAAAAAAGCATTTTTGGAAACGTGTCCGTGTGTGTGTCAGTGTGTCTGTGAACAGCATAACTCAGAAACGAACAGTTGAATAAACACCAAACTTGGTATTTAGGTTCAGTATCTTCCAGAGATGCGGCACGAAGGTTTTCAAGAAAATCCCCCTACCCCAGATTACCCTTTACATGGAAGATTTTTCGAAAGTTTTAATTTTCTCAAAAATGGCTCTAACGATTTTGATTAAAATGTCATATGTTTAAGATATTTTCATGATAAATAAAATGTATATCTTGAATTTTCTGGGAATGTCTCCAAAAGTATTCTTCATTGTGAACGACTTTTGCATAACTGGTAAACCATAAGAGATACACAAAATTTTACTACACAAAAGATGTAGATCGCGTTAAAATACACAATTTATGTCATATACATTTTTTTTGTTGAGTGAACCATTTTCGAGATATTGCTTGTTATTCTCTTAAATTTTTCAATACTTATTTTCTCAAATGGGAATTCGTTATTCATTTCTTTGTCTTGGATATGCAAAGAGTATTAACCTGTGGCAAAGGGAATAGTGCTGCACCTAGCAACCAGCTATTAAGAGGTACGTATGTGCTTAAAAGCTACTGTATTTCTATATTGCCCTTGTAAATATATATTCCCCTTACATCTACAAGAAAATTAGCAATAAGATAGAGTCTGCAAATGTTTATCTCGATTAACATGAAGTAGATGGAGAATAAGCGTTTGTAAAAATAGTTTGTACAAGAGTAGAGAAAGTCATGTGAGTGTAACACATCAGATTTTTTGTGGAACAACAGCAACTACTTTCTACTCCATGACATTCTCAACGAAAAGCCAAGGCCTTCTTCGCAAGTATGTTCTTTTATGACTCCAATATGTTTGTGTTCTAATATCCACGCCTTGTGAATCCTTTTTAGTCATTAGGAATTGGAATTAAAAGCTTTTTATACCAATGTTCGTCGGGAAGAACAGGGCTTGTCAATGGTGAGTAAATCGAAATCAGTTGAGTGCTTTCAGAGATTAACCTACATGCACACATTTACAAAAAAAGACCTACTCCCTCATTACTTACAGTATTATTACTTAAGTAGGCAGCCTGGTTGGTAGGCCACGGCCCACAAGGGGTATTAGTGCCACAGATGCAACTTGAACATGTGTTCTACCTTACCGCTGACGGTGCAAATAATTTGAAGGTCAAATATATGTCCTTGCCTTGACGTCGATATCCTATACAAACGTTCCAAATGTAAACACTCTTCACTTATTTGCACAGATCATATCAAAAAGTTCCCACCGTGAATCCACCTACTTAGTATGATCGAAGAAAGTGCCAAAGCACTTAACAAATCTAGTGCAGAGTTAGCAAAATGTTTGTAATACTGAAACACTTCTTCATTAATGGTAGAAACGGAAGTCATAACCTGAAGTGTTACCTTACTTCAAATTCAGATTAATTTACACTTGTTTAGTAAAACCTTTAGACAACTGCAGAGATGTTTGCTATAATATTTAAGTATGTTTGCCGCTCAATTTAGGCTTCATTGTAACACAAATGTTTACCATAGTGAATTACTGTGTTATTCTTAACATGATTGCTGTTCACTGTTGCACGCTATTATTGGGTTATCCACTCCTGTGTAGCAAACTCTGGGGGCCGGTAAGACTAACTCCAACGAGCTAAGAAGCCCTCAGCTGTTTCTAGTACATTATGATCAATGAAGAACCAGTTTACAACGGGAATTCCTACCTAACAAACCAGGCAGTAAAAATTAATCAGCGTTTCAAACAACACAGTGCATGCAAATGGCTGTAACCGCAGAAGAAGCAACAAGCGATTCTATTAATGGAGTACATAGTTACGTGGTATCCAATGTCAGTGTTTTTAATACGCTAACCCATGATGAGGCTTGCCGCGAGTAACTTGTAATTCAAGTATAGACGGTCATGTATGCCTTTTTCTTCTCTTTTCCTCCCGCAGTAAATTGTAGACCTTGGGGCCGAAGCGCCGTGACCGAACCCGCGACAACAACAGTCATTAAACCTCACCGTTTTAATAAGAAACCCCATGGCCCCGCGCACTTCCAATCCACAACACGGGAAACAAAAAGGTAAAAAACAAAAGTTACCGCAACATTCTTGGAGCCTACTTTCAAAGAGCACAACAGTAACGAGAGAAAATGCTAGTCTTGCCTCTCGAGCTCTTGCATTTTACTACCTAAGAGCTGTTGTCTGCACTGTGGCTCCTTCTGAAGCACCCAAGTAGTGTATTTATGTCAATTTCTTCACTTCTACTATTTTGCTGCTGTTTGCGACATAAAACACTCCGTGTCTTTGGACATTTAAATAAATTATTTAATTTATAGGGCAAAAAAGGATATTTTTATGAGAATTAACAGTGATTTATATAAAATGAGTTTTATTTTTTTCAGGGAACTGTGATAATACAGTCAATATTCTGCTGGTATCTCCTGTTTACCTGATTTCGAAGAAAAATAACTCAGGTTTTATTGTTGAAAGTTATGACGAAGAAGAAAAAGAAAAAAGGAGGCATATGAGAAAATTGCAGCAATTATTCTGGCCTTTGATTATTCTTATTTAAAGATTGTGTTTAGGGTATCATGTCTTATTATTTATTTCACCACGTACTACATTTCACCAAAAAATTGGATATCGATATTTCACCGGAAATTCACGTTTTGAGGCTCTTTGAATAAAAAAGAGCATTTTAGACGAAGGTCCGTGTATGTATCTGTGTGAGTGAGTGTGCGCGTGTGTGTGAGTATGTGTATATGTGTGAACAGCAGCATAACTCAAAAGCGAAAAGTCTTAAATTCCAAGTTTGGTGATTGGTTCAGCAACTTCCAAGGATGCGACACAAAGATTTTCAAGAAAATGCTACCTTCTCAAACTACCCTTTACATGGAAAATTTGTCCTTATTTTCTTGTTTTTTCCAAGCTGGTTCTAACGGGTTTTATGAAAATGTCATATGTTTAAGATATGTGAATGACAAATCAAATATATGTCTTGAATTTTGTATAATTATAAATTATAGAGACAGACATCTTACTACGCAAAAAATTTACATCTCGTTATAGTGCACAATTTATACCAAACAAACGTTTTTGAAACATTACCGAGATTTTCCTTGCTATTAGTTTGAAATTTTCAAATACTATTACACTAGTCTGCAATTTCAAACTTTTTGTCAGATGATTTCTTAAAAGTAGGTGTTCTTTAATCAAGTTTTTATGCTGATTCCAGAAATAACTTATGTTTTTTTTCTATCACGTCGGGTTTTTACTCAAAATAAGAATTATGTTTTGACAATTTTACTAATGAGTGTAGAAAAGTATTCAAATACCATTTCACACAAGGTAAGTTTTTATTCAAGAAACATTTTAAAAATACTCTCGAGAACACCTCTAATTTAGTTCATGACTACATTTTAACAAAACAAGAAGCCAAAGTGTTTCATTTAATTTTTTTCAAACTTTCTCTTCTTTTACTTCCTTGCAGATCCTTGAAGATGACTGTCCCTCCTCAACATCCAGCAGTAGTCGGCCATCATAGTTTCATTCCATCTCCCCTGGTACCTCCTCTCCATTTCCTTAATATCTTGGTGAAAACCTTCACCCTGCTCTTCACTATAATGTCCCAAATTTTCTGGAAAGTAGTTGATATGTAAATGCAGAAAATGCACCTTTACACTCATGTTACAACCCATCTTCTTGAAATTTTCCAACATTGTTTCGACAATAGCCTTGTAATTAGGATCTTTGTATTGCCTAAGAAGTTTTCAGTAACTGATCGGAAGGCGGTCCATGCTTCTATTTCTCTCTCATTCATTGTCTTCTCAAAATCGTCATCCTTCAATCAATTTCTTTATTTGAGGACCAACAAAAATTCCAGCCTTTAATTTGTCTTGTGTAATGAAGGGAAATTTCTTGGAAAGGTACTTGAGGCAGAGTCCATCCTGTGGTAGAGCCCTTACAAATTGCTTCATCAAGCCCAATTTTATTGTGTAGTGGCGGAAGCAATATCTTTATATTTTTGAAGTGAAATTGTGAAAAAAACTGTATGTGATAGAAGAAAACTAAAAGCAGTTCTGAAATCAGCATAAAAAGTGAGCCAGAATCACTTATTAGTTTACAGTCATCCGATATCATGCAGACTAGTGTTATGGACGAAATGTGCGATAAATGCCTAAATGCCAGACTTGATATATAAGTGCAGTAACCTCTCAATATGCGACACGAAGATTTACAAGAAAAAACCCCAACCCCAAACTACCCTTATATGTAAAGTATTTCGATATGTTTTATTGTTTTAAATGACTTAATTCATTGGAATACCATACGTTTAACATATTATAATAAAAGGTATATCTTGAATTTTGTGGGAATAGCTTGTGAAGTCCTTTTCCTTCGGAAGGAACTTTCTATAATTTTGTATAACGGGTAAACTACAAGAGATAGACAAAAGTGTACGAAACAAGAATGTAGATTTAAAGTGTAATTTATTTCTTCTTCTTAAACGGATTACCGTTCTTTATGTAGTACCCCTTAATACCCCCAAGGACTTGGAAGCCAATGCCTTGGGTCAGTATCCTGTTGAGGAGCAAGCAAACTCTGGATCATAGCACGTCCAGGATGGTTGATCAGCCCGGTGCTTTGTATGGCGATGAAGAAGGAAATGAAATATAATGATGAAAGGAAAATTCGCTGATCAAATTATCCAATCCAGCATTCGCCTAGCGACCGAGGAAAACCGCGAAAATGCCTTCGTTCAGATTAATCGGCACCCGTGACCCCCGGAATACGAGCCACGGATGTTACCGCCTGATCCATCCCCGCTCGGCGGCATCTATTGCAAATAAGCTATTTGAGACATAAACTGTTTCCAAGATATTCGTTATGATTGGTCTGAATTTGTTAATATTGTAATTTGTCATTCTTTCAATGTACTTTCTCTATTCAGTTGTTTCCCGTAACGTCATGGAAGGATTACGGAATTCCAAGGCCATATAGAGCGTATTTATTTCTTTGCTAGCAAATATTTACAGCAGAAAACTATGATACTTAAATTCTAGCACCGCCTCTGAATGAGAAAATCTCGCGCTCAGGGGCAGATTTCTCAAATAAACTTAAATATAAACGTGCATGTTTCAATAATCAATTAACTTAACAACTAATAAAACTATAAACTAATACAAGATTCTTCAGTATAATTATATTGAATTAATTACAATTAATAGTAACAATTTAAGTTAAACGTATAAGAATGATAAATGATTGCTGCATATAATTTTAGATAACAGTAGATAATATTGAACTTTATTTTGACTTAGGTATAAAAGACACAATTTTTTCTTTCAATTTTTTTTCCTGATAATGATTTTAATTGTATTTTTGAATTTATAAATGTTAAATTGCTGAAATCTGGAAACTCTTTATCATCATATGGCATAACCGTAGGCCAAGAATGTTATTATGTTTGTGAGTCGCAGTTGTTAAACACTTAGATTCAATTTAACATATACCAGGTGCCCCAAACAAGCCGTCCTTTGCAGTTTTATGTTTCCCGCATACATAGGTGCAAAAGAAATTGCGGCATCACTGCTGTTCAAAGGGGCAATGCAGGTAAAAAGCGAAAGGTCACTGCGGTAGTGCTGCTGTCTGCAGGTGTTTACGTAGTAATTTCGTACTAATAAGTGTCGGTGTTCGCCTGTATGCAGTTCGAGCCAGGTCATTCAGACAAAAAGGCAAAGTTCACCATAACGAACACACACATCTGGCTATGATCTGTGCAGTTCGAGCCAGGCCAGTTAAAGTTCTCAAATTAAAGAACACAGATAGGTTCTGGGCAGTCCCAGAAGTACCCGACCTGTTCTATAGATAGTGGTTGTTATTGCAAACAAATGACCTTGGTAGAAAGTACCAACCTTATAAAGCTTAGTCTGAAGTTTCATGATGCTACGTCGTTTAGTAATTGTTTGGCAGCCATCAATAGTGAACGCTCTCAGCAAATTTGTAAACATGGATAAAACTGGCCATCGTTATGTGATACAATATTTTCATTTGAAAGGTCTTTGTCCAACTATTATTTAAACTGAGCTAGATTATACCCTGGGGAGTCTGCTCCTTCGTTTACAACAGTAAAATATTGGGTGGGAGTTTAAGTGAGGCCGTAGGAGCTGCCAAGACGAACATCGCATTGGTCGACCAAATGAGGTAACCACGCCAGAAATTGTGAGGAAAAGGCACAAAATGGTATTGGATGACCGTCAACTGAAAGTGCACGAGTTAGCAGACATCGTAGGTATTTCAAAAAGTGCTGTACATGACATACTGACTGAAAATTTAGACATGAGATAGCTATGTGCAAGATGGGTGCTGCGTTTACTCACAATGGAACAAAAGCAGCATCGTAAATATGTTTCATTTGAGTGTTTGGCGATGTTTCGCTGCAATAAAGCCAAGTTTTTGTGTCGATTCATAACCACGGATAAAACATGGGTCCATCGCTTCACACCAGAGACGATGGAATAGTCAAAACAGTGGATTGAAAGGGGAGAATCGGCTCCAAAGAAGGCGAGACTGTTCCATTTGCAGGCAAGGTCATGGCGTCAGTTTTTTGGAATGTATGTGGAATAATTTTCATTTATTATCTTCAAAAATAAAAACAATAAATAACGAGTATTATGCAAACTTATTGCAACATTTTAATAATGAAACCAAGCAAAAACGGCCGCATTTAGAGGAAAAGAAACTTTTGTTTCATCAAGGCAATGCACCAGTTCACACATCCATTATCGCTACGGCCAAAATCAATGAGTTAAAGTTCGAATTGTTTCCTCGTGCACCCTATTCAGCTCCCTCTGATTATTTTATATTTCCAAAGTTGAAGAAATAGCTTGGTGCTAAAAGATTTGCCAAGAGTGAAGAGCTGGAGTCTGCAGTTGATGGCTATTTTGCAGAACTCGATGGTTCTCAGTATAAACAGGGTTTCGAAGCTATTGAACATCGCTGGGAAAGGTGTATCGAGCTGAAAGGAGACTATGTAGGGAAACAAAGATGTTTTTTCCCAAAATGTTTGTGTTTTCTTTGTTAGGTCGGGTACATCTGGGACAGCCCTCATATGGTTACGATCTGTGCGGAGACGCACCAAAATGCAGCCGAGGCTCGAAGGCTGTGTTCTGAATATTTTCAGGCGTGGCATCTGTCTACTGCGCACTTTTTTTTTAACGTACAGACATAATATTAAGAAATGATGGATCATTCCAGGAAGAACGTGGGCCTGAGAGGTCCTTACATCAAGACGGGCATGGCTTTGCACGTGCTTATTATGAATAATTAATAGAAAATAATTTAATTCTAACGCACTTTTAAGGGTACATAAATACCTATAACAAAAATAGAACAGTATTTAATCTTGTTAACTTTGCGACATCAATTAGTGCTGTATAGTTGTACTGATTGTAGATTAACGTCATGAAACTAAATGACTTAACACGCGTGTTCAGCTTTGCGTCAAGCGGCAATCCTGATTTCTTGTTAATTAGCGAATTGCTTGTTAAATAACCGATAATACTCCCCCCCCACACACACACACATAGGTAGTCTCAGATTCAAACACCAGACTCTGGGTATACCGTGAAATGTTTTTGTTTAAAGACAACTTTCTAGAGCACAGCCACGAATCGAACCCGGGACACCTCATATAGCAGGCAGCTTCTCTACCGAATGAGCTCTGAGATCAGTAATAGCAGTTAAAAAGTTCGTTTTCAAGCATTGGTCTTTCATTTTGCGGTCTCCTCTCTGTCAGTATGGACTGCCCTTTGTAGTTCAGCTTAGGTAAACCTTTTGGCATACGCGCTATCCGATATAAACTAACTTCAACTAAGGACGGCTTCTGTGAGCCACCTGGTACATGAGAGCGATTAGTTTTATAAGTATGAGAGAGAATGTAAGTTCATCTATTACGATTTTTATGGACATAATCTAACAAAGCATTAAAGTTGGTGGACATAAAATACATTGAATTCAGAATGTGGGAGCACTGATGGATAGTCAATGCACTTTTTCAGGCATATTTTAATTCATTCTTTTTATTAATTGATTTAATTAATTTTTTACTAGAATTAAGAGTGTAATAGTACTGATAAATGAATTAACCCACCCTGCAATACTGTATTGAAGAACGGATTGAACTAAGGATAAATATACCATGCCGGACCATCACCCTTTTCCGTTGATTTGGCTATTTTTAATATTTGGAACTCTGTGTGTGATGCCCAACTACCATAAGCCCGCGTATTGCTCATTTGTAATCTTGGAACCTCTTTCTGATAAGCAGTTCCCAGAAGGGTCCGGAAATTTCGCTGGAGCATGCTCAGTAATAACTGAGGCAGGTATTTTCTGAATGTAGGCTACAAACACTCGTCCCACGCCCACCCTAACCTCAATTATGACTTGAGTTGGAAATAATCGGCAGGTGTGTGTGTGTGTGTGTGTGTGAGAGAGAGAGAGAGAGTGAGAGTGAGAGAGGGGGGCAGGGAAGTTTTGGAGGTAAAGAATTATTGTGCTTGGACCGGGCCAGCAACGAAAAGCGAATGCAATCAAATTAGAGCTAATCCCGAGCGGGCAAATTAAATGTGCGAATAGGGGACGTAATTGCAAGGAGCAAAGGCAAAGGGGAATGAGGGAAACAGAAATAAAATTGGGCAATTTTCTTTTCCTCCCTAAAATCTTGAGAATTAACGTACAGTTTAGAAGGCCTTTTTCCCGAAAAAAGGGAAGAAAAAAAAACGCTAACTTAACAGCAAGACTAATTAAAACGATGCAGTTGCTACAGAGCGCTATTTCTGTGCTTGTTGTAATAAGAGGGCAATTACCGGGGCGAGGAGTAGGGGCAGGAAGGGAAAACGATTCCGTATAGTCTCAAATGGAGGCGGTGTTAAAGGGCTCGGCCACTGCAGGGCGCCAAATTGTATTAAACTTCAGCCTTCACTGTAACTATTTGTGGAACACTGGCGCCACTTTTTGTTTCATGTTTGTTGAACCTCTACTCAACGTTAACACATTCCTCACACCTAAAGCAGAAAAATAAATACTAAAGTTAAAGTAATACTTTGAAACCATAAATGCCTTTAAAGTTTTTATTATCTCCTAAAACGGTAATGATCAAACTAATGCTCCGCGATGCTACTGCGAACTGGACAAGGTTCCGTGTTGGTGAGCCGAACACCCTAGTTAAAAGTACCAGTTTTAGTCTCGAAACATCTGACCTACATAGTTCCACCGTAAGCGCATTAAAACCATTGCTGGTCCTTGATGTCCAACTAGCTGCAAAGTAGGGTTACCATAAGGTGCTGCTAGCCGAAGCGAAGTTTAGTAAAACTGGGTGTAGCTTTGATACGCCCACCTCGGTGACATGAGGGTGGTGGGTCTACTTCATAATCTGGAGAGCCAGTACTCGAATATCAGTTGGATTAAGATTTGGACTAACTAAGACAGGTTTTGTTTCTGGAATGAATTTTCCTTTTTCAGTAAAACTCTTAACTCTATCGACCCCGGTCGTTCACCAACTGTACTTCAATCACCGTCCCTGATCAATACGTTATATAATATACCGATTAAGTAAAGTGAGCAATATTCCACCAACTATTGACGGGAATATCAAAATGAGTCTTCCCTGACAAATGAAGAACACTGCTAATCAAAACGTAATCAATTAACATGGGCTTAATACAATTTTATTTACGACGTTATGTCTTTTATATCAGCTCTTCATGAGATGTACGGCAATGAATCCGGGTCTTTTACACAACAGTCACTCAGAATGTCCAACCGTCATTTCAGTTCATCGATGTGCAATAGAAAAGCTGAAGGTTAAGTCTTTCTCTCTGGGACCGTGCTATGCCCCAACATAACATGTGACTCCTGTGACAGGGATTATGGACTGTAGCCTAATGACCAACCTACTGGGCCTCTTCGAGCTATCGTGGATGTTGGCTATTCAACTCCCAACGGACATCATAAGTGTAGTGAAATGAGGCACCGTCGTGTTCGAATCACATTCTGTTTCACCGCTTATAGTCAAGGAACAGACGTCCCCTAAGGAAACAGCACAATTTTTGGCATTCAAATGTATTTTTAGTTTATTTCAAGGCACATTTGGACGCGTATCTCGCCTTAAGCTCAAGCTATTACTTCTCCATTTGATTCTAGATGGAAACTGTAAACTACAAGGCAGTTCTTATCCTCATTTTAAGCATCCTAGTCTACTTTATCGTCCTGCGCCGTGGCGCAGTGGGCTGGAGCGTGGTGCTCTGGTTCCCCGCCAGGAACGCGACCGGGCTCGACCCCACCCCTGGGGTTGCGGATTTTAAGTGCTGGGTATAAGACTGGTGCTCACTCAGCATCGTGAGGAAAGTGAGCAGCTGCGATAGGCAGCGACCCCGGCCTCCAAAGCCAACATGTCGGCTAGGGGATGAGTGATGCTGAGGATGATCGCCCACCTCTGCTGTGCGCATGTGGGCGTGATGCCGGCAGTCGGATTGGCAGGCCATGGTCCTGCATGGGCCGTAGCGCCTTGCAGGACCCCACTTTATCCCTCCTGTTTTAGCTGAGCAACTTTCCTACGCTGTCTATAAAATGCGTGTTTACTAATAAAACCGAATATTAAAATGCTTGCTCGGCTTAACATACTAATTGCGGAAGTTCTTGAGTACTATTGTCAGATAGAGCAGGCACCCTGTTTTAGACGTACATATCGACCAGTGGTCACGTGCAACGGGAACTAAACGTAGATTAAAGAGGAGCAGTATTTCATGCACTGTGTTGGGAGTGAGGCCGAACAAATTGCAAGTCAATTGTGGGTCAGAACTGTTTAGCAGCGACCACCCATGAGATTAGTCTCAAACACCTCACGAACAGGTCGTGCTTCTTTCTGGCATCTCGTTAAGCTATGACGTCATGCCGGTAACGAAGTAGCACATTCTCCATAGCAGTATGGAAAACCTGCGGCATTGTTAAGGTTGAATGTCTACCGACAGCTTTTTATTTCAAAGCATACTTCAGTTTATTCCCATTTGAGAACATTATTCATTAATCATTATTTTAAGCTTTTAGTTTGAAACTAATTTCTTAATAAATACGAGCATTACATTGATGTACAACCTGCTTCAGAGCTACTGGATCTGAAACTAAACATTGCAGAAAGAGTACTTAGATTTCAACGGAAGATAATGATTCAACTGAATGAACTGGGCATTCTTAAAGTGTAAATGATATCGTAAGCATCTCTATCGGGGAACAAGTCCTCCAATATTTTCAATTTATTTGGGGTTCTGCGTGTTAAAAGACTGCTTGGCCAAGCTTGCGAACTCAACAGTCTTCCTTCTGCAAACACGACCAACCTGCTACCCAGGTGACAATAAAGAAGGCACGTTACAGAAATCCCACATCAGATTGTTTTAATCAAAACGTTCACGAGCATTTGATTGTAGTGGCAGTTATCTCTTTCATATCTCAATTCTCTACATTTTGTGTATTAATGCAGATAAATATCAAACATATCTATAAATGTTTTTAGAAAAAGTAAGAAAATGTAATCATAAAAGGATGCAACGCCTCCGTTTCTGGTCGAGTGTAGGTAATAGTCTAGCCCTTCTTGGATTCCGATCGAAACCGCATGAATCACGCTTGTGTTGCACAGCAATGGAATTTCCCCATAGGAAGTTCATTGCTGCGTCCAGTGACTAAAGCACACCATGGTATCTTTGTGGCATTCAGCTGAGGAGTATCAAGATTAAGGGTCGCATAATATTCATTTACAAATTTTAGAACATGAATAATCAGATGACTTTATTCCTTAGTTTTGTTTTTACTTCTTCCTCGTTTGCATTACCTGACTTACTGTCCTAGTTTGTATTTCCAATAGATAATTGTGTTAATACAGTTACACGAAATGTATGAAAGGCCGTCTAAATATAAAACGTTGTATAGTTTCCTTAAATCTGCATTTCTTAGCTGGAGATCATCCCTCACCATGTGCATACCTATAACAGAGTACCTTCTTTCACAGAATTTAGGAAATGCTCCAATCGCGCGCTACTATTTGCACCTAAAAATAATTTATTATTATTGTTGTCGTCATCATCCACTATCGTTGATGCTGCTGTTGTTGTTACAAAAAGTTTTTCCAGAAAAGAATCAGCTCTTTGTCGAGAACTAAGCTGTAGGATGATGTAGGATGTGTGAATCCGAGGGGAAAACCTCGCGCATTACGATCAGCTTAATCTATTGTGGCAACATCCCCGGGAGGCTGGGATGAGCTGAATGAGCCATAAGAGGTCTCAGGTACGCAGGCGCTCAGAAGTCCCTAATATTTCCAGATTGAACATCCACGCACCAGTAGAGGCGAAGAATTCCGAGAGAGGTCAACAAAGCGACCCTAACGTGCGAGACAACACACCCTGGCGTTCACGGGGAGAAATGTTTCCAATGCGCAAGCATCCATGCCATCTGCCCGACACAGCCGCGGGATCTTAAAACATACTTGGGAAGTGGAAGGGAGAGATGAAATGAAGGGAAATGGAAAGGAGAAATCGTGGTAGAAACCACCACTCCGGCATTCGCCTAGGCGACCAGGGAACCCACAAAAAAACCCATGGTCAGACTGGGCGGCCACCGGGACCTCCCAAATGCGGGCTACAGTCGCCTGAGCCATGCCACTTGGTAACCAAGCTGTGATAATACAAGCTGAACAATATGGAGATTATTTTGCGGAGCCAGGTTTCAACGAAATCTAGAAAATGGCGCTTGAAGAGTGAGGAATTATCAGAAACACTTACAGGCAATAAACAAGTATCAGTCTCAGAAAATGAAGCGTTGTCCTATTAATAAATTGCTAAACTACTTATTTGTCTGTTGTAAAATATCTGCAGGACGTTTATTTACCCATTATCCCTTCATAGCGATCTTCCAAGCGATTCATATAAGATGATATATTTCTATCCGCTTTATGCTAATCGGGATAAATACCTTTTTAAAGTGAGCAATACGTTGAGATGGCCATCAGTGGCTAATAAAACAAGCGAACAAATGCCAGCCATGTGCTTATATTTAGAAATTAAGGAATTGGCACTTAAAAGTCTGTACTTACAACAGTGGATAAATCAGAAATAGCAGAACCCAATAGATTTATGCAGGTAGCAATGTGCGAGGTGTTCCCCTCCATTGTCTAAGCTAAAATCTATAGAATCCTATCCAGCGTATAAATATAGCAACGATTTGTACGATGCAGTTTTAATTCTTAGATAGCTGTTCGACTGTTTGTAAATTTAAAACTAATGCTGGCTATATTCGAGTCATACATGGCCAGCTTGATACGTAATCACTCCTTTGTTTTGCTGAAACTTGAGTAACAATTTGCATTGCTTTCATAATCAAGCTGCTCCTTAACTATTATTATTTATTATTTGAACTTTTACGAGACTGTGAAACAATTATGAATGGTCACAGGCATGTTCGGATTTAAAATTATGATTTTACAATTTCGTTATATAAAATAGAAGCACAGAAGCATCGGACTTCTGTGTATAACCTTACCTTTATTGCAAAGTTGTATCTTGTGTTGATATTATACCAATTTACGGTATATTTCGTTTTCTATTCTTAAAATAGCTAATAGCACCTGGCTTCTATCATTATGTTCCTTAAAATACTCTTTAATTCGGGTTTTGAAAATTACATTTTAACTGTTGCTGACGTCACTGTCAACTTAAAATATAATTGAATCCACCGAAATCGGCTACCTACACAATTTGATAAACAGGTACTATTAAACAATAAGGGCATTAGGAAAGCATTTCCATTACAGCTCGCACTTTGCTGGTGGCAATGTTTAATACAACTAGAATAGCTATGACATCGAGAGCATTATTACTTTCTCTACTACGTGGTGCACAGGATGTTTTGTAGAGAAATACTAGGGCTACCGAAGTCAATTGTAAGACAGGTAGCACAATTAGAGATGGGCAGGGTGCCAACTAAGGGGAAGGTAATGGAAAGAGCTTTGAAATTTTGGTTCAGAACTTTAAATCTAGGAAAAAGTAATGTGTTAAGACAATGTATTGAATACCAAGAGAATAGCTTAATGAATGATGGATGGGTAAGTAAATTACGGAACATTTTGGAGAAAAATGGGTTAGGATACATGTGGAGAAAGAGAGAAAATAATGTGAAAAAAATTTGGAAAAAGGCAAGGAAAAGACTGGAAGATATAGAAATACAAATCATGTTCAGTGAGATTGCCGAAAAGAGCTCATTAGTTTATTATAGGCCAATGAAAAATACATGGGGTAAGGAAATATATATAGACATAGTAAATAAAGAAGAGAGAGAATGTATTGCATGGATAAGAACCGGAGCATGGAGGGTAAGAGGGTTAAGACAGGGTATTCCTCAAAACCAATGTCCGATATGTGGTGGTAATGAAGACATTGAACACATAGTATTTAAGTGCCAAGGAACAGAAAATTGGAGAAAAGAATTTTTTAATAAGAAGTGGTTGAAGGGGGATAGAAATACACTTATGATTGAAATGATATGCAAGGACGCTAGAAGCATTGGACAGTTTTTGTGTAATGTAAAAAATAAATGGCTTTGGACAGTGGAAAGAGAAAAGTAAGAGGTAGCGCATGGAAAACTATAGTGAATGTGTGATGGTTAAGTAATCAATAAATGAAAAGTGAAAAACAAGTGGAAATGGGACATGGAAAAAAAACTGAAAAAAAGCAAGATAATTTATTGACAAGAATTGTAAAATGTAAATAATCTGTAGTGATTGTCTACAGAATGCGTTGACGGGAAATTGCAAAATGTAAATAAACTGTAGTCTGTCTAATGTAGTCTGTAGATTGTCTAATGAATGAGTGACCAGGGTCAAAGTGCAGTAGACAATCAAATTGTAAAACTCTTAGCACAATAAATAAAAATACTACGTATAGTAAGTAGGGGAAGTATTGTATTCCACCCAAAAATTCGATACCGAGCTTTCACCGGAAATATATGTTTTGAGGTCCCCTGAATCCAAAAACAGCATTTTTGGAAACGTCCGTGTGTGTGTGTCTGTGAACAACATAACTCAGAAACGAAGTCGGATTAACACCAAACTTGGTATTTAGGTTCAGTATCTTCCAGAGATGCGACACGAAGGTTTTCAAGAAAATCCCCCTACCCCAGATTACCCTTTACATGGAACATTTTTCGAAAATTTTAATTTTTTTAAAAATGGCTCTAACGATTTTGATTAAAATTTCACATATTTAAGATACTTTCATGACAAATAAAATGGTATATCTTGAATTTTCTGGAAATGTCTCCAAAAGTATTCTTCATTGTGAACGACTTTTGCATAACTGGTAAACCATAAGAGATAGACAAAAGTTTATTACACAAAAATGTAGATCGCGTTAAAATACACAATTTATGTCATATACTTTTTTTGTTGAGGACCCATTTTCGAGATATTGCTTGTTATCCCCTTAAATTTTCCAATACTTATACTTTTTTTACACAATTGGGAATTCGTTATTCATTTTTTTTGTCCTGGTAATGCAAAGAGAATGGAATACTCGACATAGCAACTCTTAAAATATTTGACTATCGCTTAAAGCCTACCAATTCCCCTTGCATCTACAAGAAAATGAGCAATAAGATTAACATCTCGATATCTCGATTAACATGAACTAGATGGAGAATAAGCGTTTGTAAAAATAGTTTGTACAAGAGTAGGGAAAGTCATGTGAGTGTAACACATCAGAATTCTTTTTTTTTTTTTTAAAAAAACCATGCTCTCTATTCACCAAAGCTTGTTTCTAATGTTATCCGGCTACTTTATGTAGTACCCAGACAAGTGACAGTAACGAAAGTGAATGTATTCGCATTGTTGATTTGTTGCAAACCCACATTGTAAACACGCACAAATTATGCATTTGTTTCAAATAATAATTAAACTTAATCTTAGATTAGAAATGGAAACTCTGAAGCCCTCTATGCTCTGGTCATCACAGGTATCACCTCTCCACATCGGGAAGTTTGTGGTGTCATTAGCTTCACCGTTGTTAAAATTACATTCCAAACACTGAATATCGCACAGAGTGTCATCAACATTCGCACTTATGGCTTTGTTACATCTTCAATTATATTTTTATACGTTATCAAGTAACCAGTCCTTTGTGTTTAGTCGATAATAATCTCTTTACATAGCTACGCAAACGCAATAGAGAATTGTTACAATGTACTCGTATTTTGTATTCATCTTGGGTATTTCTGGGTACTTCACTGCTTCCAAAACTATGTGCAGTACTGATAATATTCTAGGTACATTATTCTATTTTAAACTATAACAATTATTTCATCTCATTTTTAATTGTCTGCATGTCATATGTTCTAACTAACCATCAACTTTTATCAGTATCGTATCCTTTCTCAACTTGAATCTCATTTCCGTCGTGTTCATTTACTGATCACTCGTATTCTGTTAAGCTTTGTAGTTTAAAAGAAAATCATAAAAAATTTAATCTTTTATACCGAACAAAATTGTATCCAGCACCCAAGCAGCCTTTTTCCTTTTTATACTCTCTTCTCGAAATAACGCCGGCATGGAATCATGGAATAACTGATAGACTCTATTCCGGAGTCGTATGACACAATATATGCAACTAACGATACAATAAGGTCTAAAAGGAGTTTATTCCCACAGATGTTAAGATGTTGCCAGAAAACTATATTTTTAGTTTCCTGTGCAGTATTATAAACTGGAATTTTACCTTAAATTCATATATATTTTATAATTTTAGGTACAACGCTTATAGTTAAAACACATATTTTTATAATGGTAATGCACCCGTCATTTTGTACTGTCAATTCCGCACTACGTCATAGAAACAATTGGTACCTCCCGCATCTGTGGTCTGGGAGTAGCGTGTCTGCCTTACATTCAAGCGCCTGTGTTCGAATCTCGGTTACGATGACTTACCCGCAAAGGTTTTTTCCGGTTTTCCCTTATCCTACCGAGCGGGATGAGTCAGGCGATAACCTCTGTGGCCCGCATTCGTATTTCGATTACCGTGGCCGACCTTCCTAACCCAAGGGCTTTTTCGCAGGTTTCCCAAGGTCGCCAGGCGAATGCTGGGAATGAGCATTACGTCTCCCGAATTTCCAGTCCCATTTCATCTGCATTCTCATTTCACTTCACCTTTCATCTGCTTGGTTTCTTTCAGGATTGCAAGTGTCGGCGGGAAGTCTCGGGAGTACATGGCAGGGGAAAAGGATGCTCTGAGTAAACCTTCGTCCCACGGACTGGAAGCGGTCTCCGGGTCCCGGGCCTCTCAGGGGATGTGTAAGCCCACAGGGGAAGGAAGGCCGGCTGCACTAGCCAGCACGCGGGGAGTTCAAGTCTATAAATGGTAGGAACCTGCTTTCGGTTTGTCGTGCCTTCTGATCCGGCCGCCCTCTGTCTCCTCTCACCTCGTCCCTCCCTCCCGGGGGCGCCCTGTCAGGCGCCTAGGCACAATAGATCTGCGTAGGTCGAGGTGCTAAGTACCCCTCCGCTTCTAGTCCTCCTACCCTGTTCTTCCCTTATCCTGAAAAGATGAACGACAGGTGACTTTCAGCTCTAGAGATCTCAGGCTTATCTGAGCATCATTTCATATATTTCATTCATTCATCGTCAGATATGACCTAACCGGTTAAAGGACGCTAAACTTTAAAAAATTCCGATGTGATACATTCACATGACTTTCTCTGCCCTCTATCGTTTACCCAGAGTTACTGGGTATATAGACTAGTCTTACCAAAACTTATTTTCCTATCTACTACAATTTAATACAAATAAGCTTTTGCAGAAATAGCTACAATACACATTTCGTTATAGATACGAAGGGAACAGCGATAGTCAAATGTTTAAGAACTGAACGCTGTACGCTGCCTTAAAATTCCATATTGTTTCCATGCAATCGCGAGAAACAGCTGAATGTTGAAAGGACTTTAAAGAATGACCAAGTAATGAAAAATTCGAACCATTAATAACGGATATCTCGGAAATGGCTGATGTCACAAAAAAGTTATTTGAAGTAAATTGTGTGTTTTAACGAGATCTGCAAGTTTTGTGTAGTTATACAAGATTATACAAAATTCCTTCCGAATGATGATGACTTCACAGGTTATTCCCAGAAAATTACAGGAATACATTTTATTTGTCATGTAAATACCATTAATAAATGGTGTGTTAATCAAAATCGTTAGATCCATTTTTTTAGAAAATAAAAAATTTCGCAAAATGTTCCATATAAACGTAGTTTGGGGTGGGATGATTTTCTGAAAATCGTTGTGTAGGATCCTTGGAAACTTAAACATCAAGTTTTGTATTTATCTGACTTTTCGTTTTAAGGTTATGCTGCCCACACACACATACGCGCGGACCTTTTTCTAAAAATGCTTTATTTTGGATTCAGGCGGCCTCAAAACATTGTATCCAGCATTTTCCGGTGAAATCTCGATTCAGTTTTTGAGCGGAATGCAATACGTTCTCTACCTACTATGTAGATACGTTTTAGAAAAAGTAAAAAGTCATACTTCCTACACATCTTAGAGTTGGTACAGTGCTAAACTTGTTTTTTTATTCCATTTTATTTTACGTCACTTTAACTCCTTGGTCATATCGCGACGGATCTGTTGGTGGATATCTCTTAGAACGATATGTGATGGACAGTTAGCCTTCTACGTCTCATTTCTGTAACCCCTGCTTCATGCCGTGCAGGTGGCGTTAGGGTGCCATCCAGTCTAACTGCTTACATTATCTGTAGACAGATGGCACTTTGGGCCGTGGTATTAAATATTCAATCCTGTAAACCGCGAAAAAACCTCAGACAGATTGGTCGGCCCAGGGGATTTGAACCCGGGACCTCCCGAATGCGGGCCACAGACTTTACCGCCTGAGCCATCCCCCTCGGTGCTAAACGATAGCCCATCCTTTATGGAAGTTTTGCTTTACAAATTGGTAAAAGTACAGCAGCTTGTGTATGCTCAAGTCATGTGCCTGCGTTCTTTCTTTGCAAATATATGTGAGTTTGTTTTCTACATATTTACTTTGAGCAGCTTTATCTGTGAGTGACATTTTCCAGTGCCTATAAATGATATGCTTTCTCAGAAACTACTTAAGATAGCTAAATTAATTTCTAGGATAATAAAAGTCACCTCTTCTGATTGTTGATTATTTAAAACAAAACCTAACTGCTTATACATTTTAATTAAATGGTGCTATAATTAAGAAAAAATCCTATCTTCCTTAATAAATAAACATATTGTATAAGTTAACTTAGAAGACGAGGATTAACATTGTTGTCCTCCGTGGTGTAGTGGTTACCATGCTAGCCTCTAGTTTCCGAGGTCGCGGGTGCAAACCCGGCAGAGAGCGATGAAATTTTTTCGGGCTTAAAAATCCTTAGCATGGCTTCCTTCGGAAGGGAAGTAGTTGTGTCGTAGATTTACGGCACGTAAAAGAATCTCAAGCCTGATAAAGAGGCCTCTGAGCAAAATGTCCGATCTTTCACGCCTAATATAGAATGGGACGCTAAGGACCACAGCAGTTAAGGAGCGTTCATAAATATAACTCAATTTAATTTTTTAATTTTTTTGTGCATTAACATCTTGTTAATATTTCAATCTAAAATGTTCAATAGGTTCTGAAATAATGGATCGTGAATTTAACAGATTTAACATTGGCGGTTTAAGACTTGTAATCAACCTTTAGAGCAATACCATAACACATACGGATAACTAACCATTATTATAACATTTTGAAGGAAGTTATATATACAAAAGTGCATTGTACCTGGACATATGACGTCACAATGTAATCTGAAACGCGAGTGATGCTGCACAGTACAAAAGAAGAAGAAGAAGAAGAAGAAGAAGAAGAAGAAGAAGAAGAAGAAGAAAGACTGAGCACCGATAGCAGGGTGGCTTTGACCTCAGTGACTAACTTCAAACCAGTGAATTTCCAAGGCATAACTTGACTGAAGCTGGAGTAAAATGTGACTTACCCGAATCTTGCTCTAGCTCCTTCGCCAACAACAAAGAAGGATCGCTACGAATAGAGCCAACTTTACAGGTAAACCCCTCTATTACAACACACGCGGAGTTTTGTTTTTCCTTCCCGTAAGGATATATCGGAACTACAAATTACACAGGCATTTCTCTTGGCTTCACCTACCGCCCCTTCAGACCTCGTGACTACGGGGAGAGGGGAACGAGAAGAGGGCGTATTTGGGGTGCTATACGAAATAACTGCTAGGTATCGCGTCTTTCGTTCATCGAAAGACTGACCATTCTGACGTCGGTAAGACTGCAGATAATAAGGGACGCATCCAATGAAAAGAAACGACGATAGCATGCATTTCGCTTACAGGCCTCAAACAATCAAACTTTAAAAGTGTTCAAATCTTAGCAATGGTTTTGCAACTGTACCATCTAAAAACAGATGCTCTCCTCTAGTCTAGACCATTGCACCTTTATTGTTTTTATTTTAGCACTTTTATGTACCTCAGTAATTTTCATCCATTGTCCCAATGTTCTAGAATTGTAGTTTTGCAGTAGTTCGGAAGAAAGAGACGAAAAAGCACTCAAATGTACAATGTTTTTTTAGATTATGTATGTGCAAATTAATGAAAATACTAGGCGTATAATTGTCAACATTTGCTACATAATAAAATTAGTTACAAAACTGGAGCTTCCTAATTTTCAGTAGTTAATGAAGTTTCTTTCGTAATATACCTATATAATGTTTTATCTTAGTTTTGTAATGTTATCAACTCCACACACACATACGCACACAGCAATGTGCTTTCTGCTTTGTATCAACATATGAACATGCCTTGGTTGTAAAGTTTCGCTTTTGAAACTGAAAACAGGAATACAATGGCTTCTATTTAAAATTAAGCCAGCTAAATACACTTACATAAGATGCATATCCACGTCTGCTCCATTTTGCCAGTAAACCAGTCTCACATTAATTTTCTAGTAATTTCTTATATATTGAAATTTAAATAAGGCTTAAAATATGTTTACCCCTTTCAACACCAGCTCGTGCATGTGTATCTTCGCGGACCAAAATGTTCATGTGTACACCACAAGGGATGATAACGCATTGAGGACGTTTTCATAATACCACAGAGAGCTTTATTTGGTACTTTGGTACAGGCAAGCAATGCTTAGGTGAAAATGGGATTTTATGTGATACTTTTTCTCGAAAAGAAACAACTAAAACGTTTCTTTGCAAGACAAATGCATTCTGCTAGAACTGAATAGATCAAATGGATTCTTATACACATATTTCATGGTACACATTTGTTTTCATAATTATTATTATAATAATATTTAATTGGAATTATAATAATGTACTTTTATTCAAAGATCGCATAGAAATTAAAATAATGCTTATGCAATGGTAATTGTTTTTTCACCACGTCGTGTGTAGGACAACATTGGGAATCTCGGCTATGGCATTGACTTTTTCAGTCTGATTCTACCTTTACAATGTTTATGCAAGCTAATGCATAAGTTTCGATCTTAAGTTTGTTTCATCATAACCGGTGATGCCTATAATATAAAAATACGCATTATAATATTAGCATTAACTAAGAGAACGAAATTGTTAAAACTAAAAATATGTTTCTTCTAAAAATATTAATAGCTTCATTCATTTCACAAATGACTCACTCAAACATAATAATAATAATAATAATAATAATAACAATAATAATAATAATAATGCATTCTGTGGTTTGTTCCTGCTGTCTTTATATTGCTGCTGCATTATATCAGAGTGATCTGATATATACAATACACAAACAAAACAATATACCAGATGAAATGAGAGTCATAGCAATAGCTACGGAAAATGAAAGATACCCAGAAAAATAATGGCTTCGAATATATACAAATAGATCTCTCATCAATAAAACAAATGCCGGTGGAGTATACTGTAAACATTTTGCACAGTATCTAACATTAGATGAAACGTCAAACCACTATGATGGAGAATTAACAGCTATAAGAGCAGCATTACAGAACATTTTATATAGTCATCTTATCAGACTCAAAATCAGCCATAGATGGAAAAGTAAATTACAATAATAAAACAACAAGAAATATTAAAGAAATAAGAAGCTAATTAAAGCAGTTGAAACTAGAAATCATGTCAGCCTACAATGGATCCCAGCTCATGTCGGACTTTTGGGCAATGAACATGCGGACCAATTAGCAAAGAAAGGTGCAATATAACAAATAGAAACCTGTAGGACAAATAGAAATAAATAAACAATTAAATAACATTAAACACCATTTCACAAGACAGCAGAGACTTGATAAAGATGTCAAATTAAAGATAAAGATTATAAGAACATTAAAGATAGAGTTGATATACAAAAAATGCCAAGGAAGACTGCAGGGCCTTATTTAGGATGGCAACTGGCCACGATTGCCTCGCAGAACATCTCTACAAGATACGATGCCTATCTACATCCAAGTGCACTCTCTGTGGAGGGGATGTCATCCTGAACAAACAGCATCTCACCAAATGCAAGGACCTTAAAAGTGATAACTTATAGACTTTATATTGGGAAGCCAGAGGGAAAATTATGCAGATCAATTAATCCCCAGTGCCAATGGTGAACAACAACAGCATAATAATAATAATAATAATAATAATAATAATAATAATAGGAGGCGTTATATCTGGAAACATTAGGGAACCCGCCTGTGCTTGCGACCGTCATAATCTCGATCTGGTTACCCTTCAGGTCTCTCCCCTCATCTCTCCCTCGCAGGGGTCACAGTAGAAGCAAAAAGAGCTGTTGAAGCTTACTTGCGGTGTTCTGATCCGGTTTCGGGGACCTCTCCTTTCTTCGGTAGCTTTAGCTTTACTGTATTTTCCGCTAACATCAACAAAATCAGATAAAAAGAACATCGACCAGGGATATATTATGTACTCAATAAGAGAACAGGGGGTTAAAAGAAGAAAGAAAAGGAAAAGTAAAGAAAATATATGCTGCAATCACACCAACCACTTTAATGTTTATTTCGTAGATAATTATTCGAAAAAGGGCTTGTTTTCTATTTATTCTTAACCATAATAATTTTGTTTTTCGAAATGATTTCAGTACACATTTTATTGTAACTACATAGAAGCATGCGGGACGCATATTATTCTGACATTTCTTACTTTGTATAGTTTTTGTATGTCCCTATGACAAGCAAAATATCAAATACATATTATATTTCAGAAGTATTTGGCTTAAAGTAGTAGAAAAAGGCGATTGTATTCTTTTAATAAGATATTGGGCGAATATATATTTTGTGTTGTTAATTCAACCGAAAAGTATATATGTTAACCATATTGAACTTTTTTCGGAAGGTTCTTGTCTATCTCTTATAGTTTCACAGATATACAAAATTTAAACAGAGTAATGGGTCTACACGAACGATTCACAGAAAATTCAAGATATACATTTTATTCCTCGCGTTAATATGTGAAACATTTATTTTAATCAAAATAAGAAATAATGGATAACGCACCATTTAAAGGGTAGTTTGTTGAAAATTTTCTTGGAAATAGTGGAAGATGTTGAACTTAAATTATCATTTAAGTTCAACATCTTGATAATTATCCTACCTTTCGATTTTGAGTTACATTCACACAAATAAATGCGACTTTCTAACAGTGATTTTTGAAGAGCTTTCAAGGGTAGCTTTCAAGGGTAGCGTAGCAGAGTTTCCATCCAAGTTGTTCTACGTCTCCCACGTTTGTATGGCCTGCCTATAATATCAGGAAAATATCGTTTTTGGGAGATGTAATCCTTTATACTTTATGTAGTTATATTAGTATCAGTTATATTTGTTTCTCGGCAACTTTTCTTCAATTTATAATCTATTTTTAATATCCTCAATTCCACATTAGCTCCCGTGCTGACTTCTCACCTGGAGGTCCCGAGTTCGATTCCCGACAAGGAGGTGGAAATGTTTCTTTAATTAGGATTATTCTCTACATTCCATAAAAGAAATTGGAAGTATGGATTTGCGTGTGAAAATAAGTTTAAAAAAAAAGGACGACGAAAACCTGCATTAAGCTAAGCTAAAAATTAAAAGAGTAAGCACACCATTAAATGTTTCAGTCAAAGCCCTCGGCACTACTACAGAAGTAAAAGGGGCTACAGAAACGAACAAAAACAAGAGTAAAGCTGAGGTATAAAGGTGCATCTTGAAACGCTTTAACAGCCACTGAGGTAAATGGAAAAAAATTACTAATTTATCGCCCCTCAGACCTAAAATATCACAAAAGTATCCTCTTATATACTGAATGCCGATAAACAGGGTGCAGAAAATTGTAGAGTAGAAAGCGAATACCAAAGTAGTCAACTTTGAAATAATAATTTTGTGTCCAATGTTGAATGCCACATGTGTGTTGTGAAAGCAAGCAAGACGAACGATAGGCGGGCATCTGGTGGTTCCTTTCTCATTTATGTATCAGTATTCATTGGTTGAGATAACACGTATACTATTGTTGTGTGAGTTACATTTCATTTTGACTACCAATTGAAGATGATTCAATTATGCTCATGCAGGCTACTCTTATTATACTGCAACCGCACCCTGTCATTCCTCTCCTCAAAATATATATTTTGGTATTGTCTTTCTACTCTACAGTTTTCTGCACATTGCTCTCTGTATTATTAATTAAGTACGCTAATGTCAATAGCGAAAGACATTAGACGAAACTTGAGGGTTAAGCAACACTACCTCTAAACTCTACCCATTTTAAATTATTATGTAAACATCACATGACAGATTAATGCATTTTTAATAGTGAAGGAACTGTTGAAAACGGTAAGTTATTTTCCTACTTCACTCTGAACATACACAGTAAAAGAATTCTCTCTCTCTCAAAGCACATATACATTACATGCGGTGTAGTTTGTAAATTGGTTTTACAGTAGAATGTTACAAAACATCTAGAGGGTTTTAAAAATATGATATGTAAAATCTCTGAGCAAGAACCGATCGAAAAATCTGCTTTAAAGCACTTTTATTCTCCTTGTAAAATGGCCTTGTGGATTAGCCGTGTTTGAATATTGGAAATCGTGTCCACGTCTTTAGGACTGAATCGTTTTGGCACTCGTTTCCCCAGAGCAACACAAATTCGATGGCTACCGAGCATATTTTTATTGCATCTAAAATAGGCGCGCCAATCCTCACATTTCAGCTTACAGCAGTTTAAGCAATGTTGAGCTACAAACAGCACTCGTTCTGGCCTAATTAGCCACTCCAGTCGTAATTATCGTGCCTTTGTGTGCGTGCGTGCGTGCGTAGCGTGTCCGGGTGTAATCCAGAAATTAAAACAAAAAAAAGTAGTGAAGAGAGGTAGTGGGGATGGGAATGCATCGGGCTTGCTTAATGCCTATTGATATTGGAAATCAATTTGTAAAGTGAACACTGATGCAAAAACAGAGTTTGTGGGCCACCCTGATGGTAACCATATTACACTCACGTGATGCCACCAGTGAGTTTGTTAGAGATGCATCCTTTCCATGTTGAAAAAAATAAACTGGCAGTATTCGGTAGGTGGTAACTCTGCTCTCAACCGCCCGCTGTGTTGAAACCACACCATAATCACATTAAGTTTATTAATTATTAATTTATGTATTTGTGTTGTTGTTTTTCAGATCTAAACCGGTGTAAAAACGCTCTGGAAATAGGTTATTCACTTCAGGTTTTTGTTTTCTTGAAAGCGTAAGCACTAAAACTTTTACCACCAATAAATCGTTAAGTTTATATAATACATATTTCTTCGGAAAAAATAAACAAAACCATAACTTCAGTAATGTATTCTTAATGGTCATTATTTTTCAAGGAAGGATCTCAAATAAAAGGGCAGGCGATTCCTAAAGACTACATCAGACGGCCGAAATTCTTGCCACAGAAGCTTACCACTGAGATGCCGTGATTGATGCCTTTGAACAAGCATTGCGTTTCTCTCATCTGATTAATGCACCGCAGTATATTTTCAACTCTTGAGAAGTCGTGGCGACTTGCAATGCGTAGAGTGCTAGTTAACCATAAAGTAGGTTTAATTAATTCAGTAATTGTTCTTTCGAACTGACCATGCGGTGGCTAAAGATTCAATGACACGATTCAAAGATTCAAGCTGAATCAAAATTAAAATAAATAGAATCGAATAGCGGATCTATTCACGACTAAATTAGTTTACTTATTCCGGGCCGCAGCACCGAGTTCTACAAATCCATTTCTTTCTGCTTATAGTTAAGATAGTTTTTATAGACGTTTCAACAATAAATAACCTATGCGCTCTGCTTACATGCCTTTTTCTATTCACTCTTCTACAAGACATCCATACACAATTAATTCTTCTCTCTACTTCTTGTTGACCTAGTAAATTTACATGCACGTTTCATTGTGGGTGTAAGAAGAATATAGTAGGCTAAAGCGATAACCAGATTTTTAAAAGCGGATCGCTATGTCAGGGCTTTGAAATTCCATACCTTCTACATGGCCATAGCGACTTACCACTTAAAAAAAATCTGATGTGTTACACTCACATGACTTTCTCTACTCTTGTACAATCTAATTTTACAAACGCCTATTCTCCATATGCTTCATGTTAATCGAGATATCGAGATGTCAATCTTATTGGTAATTTTATTGTAGGGAAATATGGTAGCTTATAAGCGATAGTCAAATATTTTAACGCTGGTTGCTATGTGGCGTATTCCATTCTCTTTGCATGTCCAGGACATAAAAAATGAATAACGAATTTGAGAAAAAGTAAGTATTGGAAAATTTAAGGAAATAACAAGCAATATCTCGAAAACGGTTCACGCAACAAAAAAATGTATATGACATAAGTTGTGTATTTTAACGCGATCTACATTGTTTGTGTAGTAAAATTTTGTCTATCTCTTATGGTTTACCAGTTATGCAAAAGTCGTTCACAATGAAGAATACTTTTGGAGACATTCTCAGAAAATTCCAGATATACATTTCATTTCGCATGACATTATCTTAAACATATGATATTTTCATCAAAATCGTTTGAGCCATTTTTGAGAAAATTAAAATTTTCGAAAAATCTTCCATGTAAAGGGTAGTGGGGTGAGAGTATTTTCTTGAAAACCTTCGTGTCGCAGCTCTGGAAGATACTGAACCTAAATACCAAGTTTGGTGCTTATCCGACTGTTCGTTTTTGAGTTATGCTGTTCACAGACACACAGACACACACACACACACACACACACACACACACACACACACACACACACACACACACACACACACACACAGACAAACACACGGACATGTTTCCAAAAATGCTTTTTTTGTATTCAGGAGGTCTCAAAACATATATTTCCGGTGAAATCTCGGTATCGAATTTTTGGGTGGAATGCAATACTTCCCCTACTTACTATACGTAGTAGAGAAAGTAAAAACTAATGTGTTACATTCACATGAATTTCTCTATCCACTATAGCTTAGTTTCATATCACTTATATCACCTGTTATATAGCTTTTATATAGCTTATATTCTTAAGAAAGCTTATTACTTTCTCTACTACGTATAGTAAGTAGGGGAAGTATTGCATTCCACCCAAAAATTCGATACCGAGATTTCACCGGAAATACATGTTTTGAGACCTCCTGAATCCAAAAAAAGCATTTTTGGAAACATGTCCGTGTGTGTGTCTGTGTGTGTGTGTGTGTGTGTGTGTGTCTGTGTGTGTGTGTGTGTGTCTGTGAACAGCATAACTCAAAAACTAACAGTCGGATAAACACCAAACTTGGTATTTACGTTCAGTATCTTCCAGAGATGCGACACGAAGATTTTCAGGAAAATCCTCCCACCCCAGACTACCCTTTACATGGAACATTTTTCGAAATTTTAATTTTCTCAAAAATGGCTCTAACGATTTTGATGAAAATATCATATGTTTAAGATAATGTCATGAGAAATGAAATGTATATCTCGAAATTTCTGGGAATGTCTCCAAAAGTATTCTTCATTATGAACGACTTTTGCATAACTGGTAAACCATAAGAGATAGACAAAATTTTACTACACAACAAATGTAGATCGCGTTAAAATACACAACTTATATCATATACATTTTTTTTGTTGAGTGAACCGTTTCCGAGATATTGCTTGTTATTTCCTTAAATTTTCCAATACTTATACTTTTTCTCAAATTCGTTATTCATTTTTACTTTTTTTATGTCCTGGACATGCAAAGAGAATGGAATGCGCCACATAGCAACCAGCGTTAAAATATTTGACTATCGCTTAAAAGCTACCATATATTACCAATAAGATTGACATCTCGATATCTCGATTAACATGAAGCATATGGAGAATAAGCGTTTGTAAAATTAGATTGTACAGGAGTAGAGAAAGTCATGTGAGTGTAACACATCAGATTTTTTTTCCAACTGTTCATGTTAATCGAGATAAACGATTGTAGAAATAGTTTCATCGCACATTTCGTTTAGATAAAGGGGGTGGGGGTAAAGGAAACCGAATCTTAGTCAGGTGTTTGACACCTAATCGCTTATTAATGGAGAAGTTTTTGTTATTTTTACTTTCTCTGTCTGTGTGTCTGTCTGTCTGTGTGTCTGTGAACAGCATAACTCAAAAACGAACAGTCGGATAAACACCAAATTTGGTATTTAGGTTCACTATCTTCCAGAGATGCGACACGAAGGTTTTCAAGAAAATCCCCCCACCCCAGACTACCCTTTACATGGAACATTTTTCGAAAATTGTAATTTTCTCAAAAATGGCTGTAACGATTTTGATGAAAATATCATATGTTTAAGATAATGTCATGCGAAATGAAATGTATATCTCGAATTTTCTGAGAATGTCTCCAAAAGTATTCTTCATTGTGAACGACTTTTGCATAACTGGTAAACCATAAGAGATAGACAAAATTTTACTACACAAAAAATGTAGATCGCGTTAAAATACACAACTTATGTTATATACATTTCTTTTGTTGAGTGAACCGTTTTCGAGATATTGCTTGTTATTTACTTAAATTTTCCAATACTTATACTTTTTCTCAAATTCGTTATTCATTTTTTTTATGTCCTGGACATGCTAAGAGAATGGAATGCGCCACATAGCAACCAGCGTTAAACTATTTGACTATCGCTTAAAAGCTACCATATTCCCCTTGCATCTACAAGAAAATTACCAATAAGATTGACATCTCGATATCTCGATTAACGTGAAGCATATGGAGAATAGGCGTTTGTAAAAATAGATTGTACAAGAGTAGAGAAAGTCATGTGAGTGTAACACATCAGATTTTTATATTTATCGTACTGCACTCTGTCGATTTTGATTACAATGCCATACACTGTAGGTATGTACAGCATTCAGCATGTGGTCTGACCTAAAGAATACTCAAAATTGTTCTTCCCCTCCATTTAAGGTAACACTGGAGTCTCGCCTGAAAGAATGTGACCAACTTGTGTGGTTCAAGATGGATCCCGTATAGAAACCCAATCGGGGGCAGGCACATATGTCCTATCTCCAAAGACAAACATCAATAAAAGTAATAAAATGTATATCCTAAGTTTTCTTGGAGTAACCTGTTAGTAATGCTGGTAAGCCATACGAGATACAAAACAACTTCCTTCTTCCTGCAAAACTTCCTACTTTAAAACATACAATTTATTTCAAATAACTTTGTTTGTACCATCAGACGTTATTTGTTTGTATTACTTTCTCTACTACGTATAGTAAGTAGCGGAAGTATTGTATTCCACCCAACAGTTCTACACCGAGATTTCACCGGAAATACATGTTTTGAGATCCCCCGAATCCAAAAAAAAGCATTTTTGGAAACATCTCCGTGTGTGTGTGTCTGTCTGTGAACAGCATAACTCAGAAGCGAACAGTCAGATAAACACAAAACTTGGTATTTAGGTTCACTATCTTCCAGAGATGCGACACGAAGGTTTTCAAGAAATCCCCCCACCACAGAGTACCCTTTACATGGAACATTTTAATTTTCTCAAAAATGGCTAACGATTTTGATTAAAATATCATACGTTTAAGATATTTTTATGACAAATAAAATGTATATCTCGAATTTTCTGGGAATGTCTCCAAAAGTGTTCTTCATTGTGAACCACTTTTACATAACTGGTAAACCATAAGATATAGACAAAATTTTACTGCACAAAAAATGTAGATCTCGTTAAAATACACAATTTATGTCGTATACATTTTTTTTGTAGAGTGAACCATTTTCGAGATATTGCTTATATTCCCTTAAATTTTCCAATACTTATACTTTTTCTCAAATTCGTTATTCATTTTTTTTTATGTCCTGGACGTGCAAAGAGAATGGAATGCGCCACATAGCAACCAGCATTAAAATATTTGACTATCGCTTAAAAGCTACCATATTTCCCTTGCATCTACAAGAAAATTAGCAATAAGATTAACATCTCATATCTCGATTAACATGAAGCATATGGAGAATAAGCGTTTGTAAAAATAGTTTGTACAAGAGTAGAGAAAGTCATGTGAGTGTAGCACATCAGAATGTTTTATTTTTAATACTTTTGTCATTAATTGAAGTACTGTTGCCATTCAATTGGTACGCATTGTGGAAAGAGTATGGGATATCAAAGCCATCATTTACCAATCCGCTGTCTTTCCATGACTTTGCGAGAAGCAAATGAACGGGATAGCACTCAAACTTGAATATTGAAAACTTCAAATCAATAATAAGTAATGTCTCGGATATGGCTGGCACAAAAAAGGTTATCTGCAATAAATTGAGTGTTTCAAAGAGAATTACATCACTGTGAAGTAAGTTTTTGCCGATCTCTTACCACTTATACAAAATTATAGAAAATTTATTCTGATTGAAACTTCAAAATATAGGTACATTTTACTTGTCATGTAAATATCTTAAATATATGACAATTGAAATATAAAGATTTGGACATTGCTGAACTTAAATACCAAGTTTGGTATTTATCCCACCTTTCCTTTTTGGAGTTATGCTGTTCACACACACACACACACACACACACACACACACACACACACACACACACACATCGTGAATGTCCGCGCGCGCGTACCTTTTTCTGCAAATACTTTTATATAATTAAAGGGACCTAAAAACATGTATTTCCATTGAAATCTCGGCATGTAATACTTCCTCTACCTTCCTGGTACGTGGTAATGAAACTAAAACACATAAATAACGTATACGAAAACTAAAACAAATAACAAGTATCTCCGAGAATGTTAGTGCCACAAAAGTTTTTTGGTATCAGTTTTGTTTCAATGCCATCCACATATTTTATGCAGTAATTGCCTGTTTATATCTTATTGCCTACCAGTTATACAAAATTATGCAAAACTCAGAATAAAAAAGAACTTCACAGGCTATTCGCAGAAAATTCCAGAGATTAATTTTCTTCGTCAAACAAATATTTTAAACATATGGTATTTTCATCATAATACATTTATTTTTTGATATAATCGAGAATACTGAACGATTTTCTGTATAAAGGGTAATTTGGGTGAGGGATTTTGTTGAAGATTTTCTAGCCGCATACTTGGAAGATGGTGGCGATCTTAGAATCCTATCAAGTTTGGTATCTAGCAAAACTTAACCAAAACTGGTTACATGCCAAGTTTTGTTTAATACTGTGTACACGGAACCTTTTCTATTGCTTTTTTTGATTCGGGGTACCTCAATACATATAATACCATTGAAATCTCTCTAATCAAATGAATACGTTACTTTCTCTACCTCTGTAGGTATGTACAGCATTCAGCATGTGGTCTGACCTAAAGAATACTCAATATTGTTCTTCCCCTCCATTTAAGGTAACACTGGAGTCTCGCCTGAAAGAATGTGACCAACTTGTGTGGTTCAAGATGGATCCCGTATAGAAACCCAATCGGGGGCAGGCACATATGTCCTATCTCCAAAGACAAACATCAATATAGGACTTGCAAATTATTGCACAGTTTTTAGGGAGAAGTCTGCTATCCTGACATGTGCTCTAAGAGGACTTGAGAAAGGTTACCACGATACACCAATTCTCGTCCTCACAGATAGCCAAAGTGCTTTAAAAATACTCTCTTCAGAGCAAGGAAAACTAAAACTGGTATGGTATGCCTAAATGTCCTGATTGCCCTGGCATCCCAACAGGCACGAAATATGGTGGATGCCGGGGCACCAGGGCACCTATGGAAATGATAAAGCTCATCACTTGGCTAAAACAGGTACGAGATAGCCGATGTTGCCCCTGAACCCGTGGATGGAATCAGTAACACACTGTCACAACATGGATTAGGGAAACGCACCAACTCAGGTGGCAAACATATCCTGGAAAAACACAAGCCAGAACCCGGTCTTAGCCATGCAACACTCTTTCCTCATCTCTGCTGAGATTGAACAGAAGAAGAATAAGGAAAATAGTTGCATTAATTTCTAAACATGACACTTCAGGAAACATCTACGTAAAATAGGGCCCTACAAAGATGAACTCATCTGCAGAATATGCAAAGAAGATGAGGAAACTCGCTCGAATATGCTATTCAATTGCCCTTTCCTGGCAGGAAAGATATGTACTCTTTCTATAACCAGAGATCTAGGAAAGGATGCTGACATTGGAACCAAAATCTGCAACTTGTTCAAGGAACAGATTTTGGAAAACAGTGAAGGCATCCTTTCCAATGGTGTTGCACAATAAGCTTTTTGGACTGACGTGCAAAAGGCCCTAAAACTAAAAAAAAAGTACGTCCATCTATCTGTTTATCTGTGTGTCTAATCTGTAGGTGAGTAGTCGAGAAAGTAATAAGCTTTTGCAAGAACAGTTTATAGAAGTAGGTGTATAAAAATAAACCCTGGTGTCTTGTAGAAGAGTTGTCAGTGTAAGATATGAGAATTTTATATATGTTTTCAAGATTGAGAAAAGATCGTAAAACTTAAAAAGCAATGAATCTTTCTTTGAGGAAAGTATCCGAAATGCTACTACTACCACCCAAGTGGCAGCTAAATCCGTTACCCAGTTAAACCGTACAGCACCTTTGTTCTCGAGATGTAAGGTAACAAACACAGTATTTCTGCTTTCAGAGCAGTTTAACGTAAATGCAATATAAATTATTTATTATCCATCGAAAATTACCCAGAACAATTTGCAGTAATAGAACTTGCCGATAGTATCACGAGGCTTGCGGAAGGTAAAGTGTCTATAGAGATGAAACTACGAGTGGAATTTAGTAATATTATTGCGTGAACGGAATTCTATTAACAAAATTAAAATTTATTCTGTATGATTAAACTTAATGTACTTACATATCTGTTTTCACACGCAAAAAAGACCTTTACTTTATTTCGTTTACTTTATTTTAAACACTTAGACGCTTCAGTATACATACAGTTAAACACCAGATGCAATACTAATTTTACAGAGCAGTTGGTCATTGATTGATTGAAACTGGTGCTGTTTGGTTTAAATCAAACGTCTGGTATATGATAAGAAGAGTCGTTACAAATTTATCCTAAGTATAGTTGAAAAATTCCGTAAATTAAAGCTCAAAAACTATGAAACGAATGACGTTTGCTCATTGCAAATGTTCACCGCGAAGGAAAACCGGTCAGATAACAAGAATCGCACGGAGACTAAGAAGCGAAAACCAGCTCCTGATCTGTAGATGTGGCCATAAATTTCAGATGCAAGTTATTTCTTTTCCTGATCGTTAACCTGGGCTAGCGCCGTAATTTAATGAACGGAGATGGCAAACCTCGATATCACAGGAAGACAAGAAGACCGTTTAGTGGGCTTCTAAGAGCCGCCCTCGTATCATCCTTTAGTGATGACGACTTAATAACTGCGGCAAATGCAATAAACAAATAGTTGCGTCACCCCTCCCATTCTCGCCTATCACGATCTCATTGTTTTCGTGGACATTAAATTAACATGAGAATGTATCTAAAGTGTAAATGTGAGACATAAACAACTGAAAAAGTATAATTATCACCTTCATAATCAAGATTCCCCCATCAGCAGGTGCTATTCATCGCTTATTTTCACCAGTAGTTTCATTTGATGAAATGGACGGCCAATATCTATAACCGAACTTCAACAATGATTTCAATTCAAGTTTTACACTTTAAATTTTAGTAGTATGCAAAACAAAAGAAACATATTATCGTCTGCTCAGAGTCTTTTGAAATAGGTAGGCGCAGGTAGAAAACCGGTTAGTCGCGGCAAGGTCGGGTTCGTGTGGCGTCTCTTTGTTACTGCTACCGTGCCACCTCGCGAATTCCTTATCTTTCCTTTCCACTGTCTCAAAAGCCTCTGAACCGAAAAATAACCTTTATTTTTAATCCTTAAACAATTGTTTCTCTGCCAGTTTTGGGTGATGAGCGCTGCTGAAAAATTAAATTTATTTAATAAACACTTGCCTTTAAACTATCAAATCGAATCAGCTTAATAAGTTTGAACCAGTTTGATATTTATCCCTTTCACCGCTAACCATCTATATCTTATCCGTCGGAGCAATAACCTCTTTCACGGTCATCATCTGCGATTTTCTACCCCACGTGAAGACAAGATTATATTTGCTCTGGGATACGTTATACGTTTTCTAAATGATCCGTATTTGTTATTTTAGATCCTACTTTTTGGCTCGTATTTTGGATACGCATATAATTTCAGGTTGCACTAATTTGACAGTGTAATGCTCGTGTGTGATAAATGCAATTTATGCAGGTATTACTTGTCTCGTTGAAGTTAGCTTGCTAACTCTGCTGAATGCTGACATGACTTTCAAAAAGAATATGCATCGCGCAACACATTGAAGTTCGCTGAAGGAGCAAGAACCAGTGCTGCTGCTGTTATTTTTAACATTTTCTAGGAGCTAAGTAAGTGTCCTTTAGGTTGGATCATGTTTGACATTATATGATTAGGTAAGTATGGAATGCTCACGAGTGCGCTTTGAGTATCATCTTGGTTGGTCCAACACAGACATCATCGATCGACCATTATAGTTTTGAGCACAAAGCGGGGTAGCCTTTTGGCCGTGTAGCGATATTGGTCGTTAGGCCGGCAACTTCGTGCTGTAAAAGAGTTTGTTAAAACAATCTAATGAAGCAAAATATTAGTTTGTTACTGAAATAAAATCATGATCAATTGCAGTTTGTTACTGTCATAATGTAGGAATATGTTTCTGTATTATAATAAAACACTTTAATTTGCTGTTGTTGCAAATAAGAATCTGCCTTCTTATTTCGGCCTTCTATTTCAAAATGGGATTCTTGAGACCTTTAGTTACGGCGTTCTCCTGAAACATATAATAAGCTTTTGGCTTATTTTGGAAGCGTTTGTGCTCTACATTGCCTCCCTCAGAAAAAAAAAGCAAGAAAAGAACTGTAAATTATTGACATCTAAAATATAAAAGAACCTCGTTTATCCGGACTACGTGTGGGCGAGGTAAACCCGTTTAACAAAAATCCGGTTAATCCGGAAACAAACCATCAAATAAATAAAACATTTCTTATGGGATGGAGAGTTTGGATCACTGCAAAAGCAGAACAGAAAGGAATTGAAAGCCGTCCAATGAGACGTCCAGATGACTACGATCGCTATCAGGGCTTTGACGAAAAGCTAATGAAACAGAATCTCACACATCTTAGATTTATTGTTCTGTGACATTGATCATGCTAGCAGTAGTGTTTTGATTGAGCCTGCTACGGACGGCGATCTCTACGCTATCTGCGGGACCAGCATTGCAACCATACACATTCATATGTATTTACCAAAGGACGCACATATTTTCGTGGTGAAAAAGTAAGCAAAATTCAATCCGGATAAACCGAAAGTCCGATTAATGAGGGCTTAATAAATGAGGTTCTTGTGTATTAGCATCAAACTTAAAAGTTCGCAATTTAGCATAACCGAGTGCCTCAGAAGCGAAGCAGCCGAATGGTTACGAAACAATGGAACCTTTTCTAGTTTAATGTAAAGTACAGTGCGATGAAATACGAGTACGTACTGCTATGCAAATGAGTGTTAATAAATCAGCTGCTTATTCAATATAATTTTAATTGTGAAATACAGCAATGTAATCTTGCGCAGTAGTCGTAACGGTGTTTATGTCTTTACATGTCTAAATCACACGTGACTTCTGTGATTTAACAGTTAAGACGGGCACTCGCGTGAATGAACGAGCATCGATACCAGAATGTAAATTATATGTTTCTAATCCTTAAGAGTAAATCGTATTCTCGTGTACCTACTATTTTGTCGACGACTATAATCATTACGCTTTCTATGTATTGCCATGAATTGAGAATGCGCTCACGAGTGCTCGGACACCTACTAAGGTATGCATCGCTGCCATCAAAAGAAAAAGTAAAATAAATAAATAAATAAAAGTAAAAATAAAAGAAAAAATCTGATGTGTTACACTCACATGACTTTCTCTACTGTTGTACAAACTGTTTTTACAAACGCTTATTCCCTATATGCTTCATGTTAATCGAGATATCGAGATGTCAATCTTATTGCTAATTTTCTTGTAGATGCAAGGGGAATATGGTAGGTTTTAAGCGATAGTCAAATATTCTAAGCGCTGGTTGCTATGTGGTGCATTCCACTCTCTTTGCATGTCCAGGACATAAAAAAATGAATAACGAATTTGAGAAAAAGCATAAGTATTGGAAAATTTAAGGGAATAACAAGCAATATCTCGAAAACCGTTCACTCAAAATTTTCGAAAAATGTTCCATGTAAAGGGTAGTCTGTGGTGGGGGGATTTTCTTGAAAACCTTCGTGTTGCATCTCTGGAAGATACTTAACCTAAATACCAAGTTTGGTATTTATCCGACTGTTCGTTTCTGAGTATGCTGTTCACAGACACACAGACACAGACACACACACACACAGACACACACACTTTTAAAAAAATGCTTTTTTTGGATTCAGGGTCTCAAAACATGTATTTCCGGTGAAATCTCGGTATCGAATTTTTGGGTGGAATACAATACTTCCCCTACTTACTATACGTAGTAGAGAAAGTAAAAACAAAGTTTTCAGAATCTCATAAATTTACAAAACATACTATCACACAATGCAGCCGTAAAATTCCCACGCAGGTAGGCAAAATATAACACACTCGTAAGTCCATAGGTTCACCAGAACCTTTTATACTTAATTAAACTGGGGTGAATGGCATTTTATGATCTGTGTAGATATTTATCAAAGTTGTGCGATTTATTCGCTCGGGTTATCTAGTCATTATTTACTTTATACGCAAGAGGCAGAAAAATGTTATTTGGTTTAGTGGTTGGTATGACATCCATTCTTAATATTTTGAGATTCTTATTAGATATATTTTTCATAAGAATGTGACTCACATATACCTCTTTCCTCTATTTCCTTAATGATGCCACAGAAAGTATTTTTTATTAATGTTATTATTATTACTCTATTTATTTGACGTCGTTGTAACTACAGGATCAAACTGAGATAACTCTTAGATCGAGGCGTGGCGGACAGTTAACCTTCTAGGTCTCATCCCTGTAACCACCCGCTTTTTCGTGTGTATAGAGACCCTAGTGCATAGCAACTGGATGTTCTGCTTCGTGCCGCGCAGATGTGCCGTCCAATCTAACTGTTGCTTTCATACAGAAAGGCGCACAGTTAGCCTTCTAGTAACCATGCCATCTTGCTTCGTCACGTGTCCACAGAGACCTAGCGCATAGCTTCGTGCCGTGCCGTGCCTTCTGTCTACCTGCTTTCATTGTCTGTGAATAGATAGCGCAGCATTCGCTATTATCACCTTTTTGTATTTTTACTATTGTTTTAGACTTAAGGTGGAACTTTGGATCTGGTATTAAACATCCAATCTGGTATTTACCTTGGTGGCTGAGGGAAACCACAGAAAACCTTAGTAGATTAGTCGGCCCTAGGGATTTGAACCTGGGACCTCCCGAATGCGGGTTTATTAATATTCTCAACTGCTTCAAAATGCAACTATTGTTTTGGAATTTGTTTAATAAGAATGAAAGAATCCATTGTCAAAGTGAAGCGTATTTTGTTGCATTTTTTCAATTGAAATAAAAACTATCTTGTAAGGATTATGATACCGACTGCAACGCCACTGTATTCCGTCCTTTCACCCTGCTCGTCTGCTCATACGCTGTTTAACGAACCTTGGTTGTGCACCACAGAGATGAAGGCGATGTCAACTGATTCGTGATCTTAAAACATGTCATTCGCAATCGATACGCTGATAGGCTTATCTGGAAAATTACGTGCATAAATCTGTCTTCGGTATACTACTAGCATTTTATCCCAAAAACTTATCAAACAATAAGTATTAAATTAAGAGCTTATAATCAGGTGTTTCGCTTTACCCATGCTCTGATAATGAAACCCAACATCGCTTTATGGGAAGTTTAGAAAGGAAACTGTAACTGATTGAAGGGCAGGTATGTTTACTTACCTACCAATGCATCACAATGTACAGAGTGAGCCAAAAGACTCCGAGCCGCCTGCGCTGTGTTTTTCCTGTCCGCGTCCTCGGCGCTCGTTGCCGTCTGCCGCTATCATAGAAAGGCGCGGATGAAACCATATGGCATTTCTAAAACTACTTTTAAAGGTTTTACTTACCAACTTTATGAAAGGAGATGCTGAAACTGGCCATCTGGTCGTTGTCCATACATTTTGGCACCTCTTTAGTAAACTATCCATCACTCGCCATAGTTCACGTTGAGAAATTTCCCGGCGGATATTTTGTTTTAATTCTTTCAGAGTGTGTGGGTTTGTCTTGTATACTTTATGTTTTAAGTTACCCCGGAGGGGTATTTTATGAACAATATCACCGGCTGCGCAGTATTGTTTCACTGCACGTGTGGAAATATGATAAAAACATGATAACGCACTACTGCTATAAACAAAGTCACGCTGTTGTGCTTTGTTGTGCAGTGTGAAGTGTAGTTTTGAGTTGACGGTGATGTGATGTAGTTGAGTTATTACTAATTATTTATTATTTTGCCCTGTACTTAGTCACAAAGTATATTATGGCTCAATATATGTTTTCTACTGCACAGCGTGTATTTATTATGATTTGTATGTGTTAACTCGGGCAGCTCGCAAACTGAAAGTACGATTTACAGAAAGATTTTCAGGTGTAAAAGTGCCAGGACGTACAACAATCCATGAACTTTACAGTAAATTTCAGGCCACAGGAAGTACTCAGGCTAAGAAATCTAAAAGATGGCGTTCGGTTCTTACCGATGAAACATTAGGCGACATCGGTCAGAATGGATAGCTTCCTAAAGAGGTGCCAAAAATGTATGAACAACGACGGTGGCCAGTTTCAGCATCTCCTTTCATAAAGTTGGTAAGTAAAGCCTTTAAAAGTAGTTTTAAAAATGTTGTACGGTTTCATCCGTGCCTTTGTATAATAGTAGCAGACGGCAACAAGAGCCGAGGACGCGAAAAGGAAAAACACCGCGCAGGCGGTTCGGAGTCTTTTGGCTCACTCTGTACATTATTTGCATCTGAATCGCTCTGAAACCGGTGTAATGAACTAGGAACCTTTGTTGGTGGTGGTGTGACCGATTCAGTCTTAAAATTGCTTGTGTTAAAGAATCTCATTCCTCAAAGATCTTCAATATTCTTTCAGAAAAGTATTCACAAGCACTGTTATCACTGAATTATACAACATTATCATGCTATTTGCTGTTTATTTAACGATTTTAAACCAACAAATATAAAACATGGCCTGATGTTACAAAGTAAACGGATTATTCGAAACCTTCTAAGTGTTGTGCAGTCTATATCCTGTTTTATGGATCTTCCTGATGGGCTGATCAATACATTTTTATTTAATATTTAATTTAATATTTTCTTATACAATGTCGGTATGCAATGCTGCTGTGTTTATCCTATAAGAATTGAAATATGTAGTGATGTGAGTAGAGGAGAATTTGTAGAGAATTAGAGCGAGGGGCGAATATGGGAGGGGGTCCGATGCTAGCATTTATTGCTTTCATCATCACCCGAGTTCGCTAGGGGGTTGGCCACTCCTCCACCGAGCAAACAGCTGTTGCCAGGTAGCTATGAGGGAGGGAGAGCCAGAGGATGCTATGGTGATTTCAGTTCTTTGCCTACCACACTGCCTAATCCAAAGTCTCCTCCATCATACCTGCCTTAAGTCTCTGTACAGAAATGGCAGAATCGGAACCACAAGTACAGTAGCTGCTAATAATTTGTTTTCGATCTCAAACCGATTTAAGGGATAAGTTAGCATGCTGCTCATTGATTTGTGTGCTTCTGTATATGTAATATGTAATTTTCGGGTGTTTTTCTGAATTTGGTTTCCTTCATTATGTCCCATTGCAATAGTAATGCTTATCTATAGATATAATAAAACTGTAGCAGAATTTTTCACGTAATTTTCGAATTTGGATGAATAACTAATGCTCGTATGTATGATAGGCTACCCCGAAAACAAAAATCGTATTTAAAAATTTGATGTGATACATTCATATAAATTTCTCTACCCTCTATCTTTATTATTGGGTATACAAAATATTTTTGCTAAAGCTTACTTAGCTCTACGACATTTTAATCCAAATAAACCTTTGTAGAAATAGTTGCATTACGCATTTCGTTATAGATACAAAGAGAACAGCGATAGTCAAATATTTGACTCGACACTAACACGCTGGCCTTAAAATTCCATTCTGTTTCCATGCAATCGCGAGAACAATCGAATGTTGACATGTTGACAGGACTTTAAAAGAAAGACCAAGTAATGAGCAATTCGTACCATTAATAGCGGATAGCTCAGAAATGGCTTACGCCACAAAAACAAAGCAACACAAAAGAAACTTATTCGGAATAAATTGTGTGTTTTAAACATATCTACATTTTTGTGTAGTACGTTTTCGTCTACCGCTTAACGTTTACCAGTTATACAAGATTATACACAATTCCTTCCGAATGAAGAAGACTTCACAGGCTATTCCCAGAAGATTCAAGACACATTTTATTTGTCATGTAAATATCTTTAATATGTGTTATTTTGATCAAAATCGTTAGAGCCACCTTTTAGAAAATCAAAATTTTCTAGGAATCTTCCATGTAAAGGGTAATTTGGAGTGGAGATTTTCTTAAAAATGCTTGCGTCACATCCTTGGAAGATATTGAACTTAACACCAAGTTTGGTTCTCGTTATGCTGCTCATAGACACACATGAACACACACATACACATACGGAACTTTTTCTGAAAATGTGTGGGTTTTTTCACTCAGGAAGAACCAAAACATGTATTTTCAGTGAAATCTCGGTATCGAAATTTTGGTTGCAATGCAATATCTTCTCTACCTACTATGTAAAAATGAGTGTATATTTGTGAATGGGTTATGTGAGCAAGCAAGTGCTACCTTTACACGCAAGACTGGTTAAACCGATTGTTATGAAATTTGGTATAAAGCATACCTTAGGTTTCAATTAAAAATGAAGTATATGGCATCCAATTACTTGTCCCAAGTAATTAGGGACGGGAATTCTAATGGGACGCAAAATAAAAATATTCCAGGCATTTTTAAACATTTTGCATAATAAAAACCCATATATGAGTATGATATTTGTAACAAATTGTTTATGTATAGAATTTCAATAAGATGAATAATTATTAGGAAGTTGTAAATTTTTTTCCATACCATTAATGTTGAACGGACCATGTGAAACGCTTACTACGAGAAACTGTATAGCTCCAAGCGCATTGCAAACTAAGGAAGAGGCATGTTTGTGTTTTGTTAAACCTTCTACATATATACGTTTTAATTTTTATTCACACCGCAGAAAGAGCAGTTTTATTACTGGTTTTCTGTAATTTCACATGGCATGTACATTTTACAGAGAGAAAGAGAATTGGAGAGAAGACAACAAAGGGAGAGAGAGAGAGAGAGAAAATGGATAGGAAGATATGCGCAAAAATACGAGTCAGAGAGACAGAAAACAAAGAGAGATAGTGGGAGAGGGAGAGTAAGACTGATGGAAGGAGAGAGGGGAAGAGGTACCAGGAGACAACGAGCAAGTCAGAGGGGGCGACACAAAGGAGAATATCCGCAGTTAACGAGAGCATAGCTGCGGGTTCTGCCAGTTTGTAAATAAATTAATTTTAAGATTGCATATGTGGGCTAGCGGTCAAATTTTGGCTTGTAAATTCACAAGATTCGGATTTAATCCCGCCGGGACAAAAATAAAAATTTCACAATCATTCCCTACCCTCCACAATGTCTGTTAAGTATGAAGAAGAGAGTGAATGGAGCGTACTTTAAAGTAGTGTACAAACTTATACAAAAAAAAAAAAAAACAGAAAGCAAACAGTTAAAATCAATCGATGGTTTCTCAAATCAAAGTTATCAATAAGACCAAAATTATTAATTGCGATATATAAATGAAGCACTATTGATTTTTTTCATCTCTTAATAACTGTCTGCTGAGGTAGGCTTAGTAACCTAGGGAACCGAAAACAAAACCTGACCGCTTCACTCCTGCCTATACGAGGGGCACTATGTATATTTTGAGCCTGATAATTAAAACAAAGTAATTTCTGATTAAAAACTGCTTTAGTGCTTTTCAAAATATTCTCCTTTATGATCACTACACTTTTGCATCCGTTTGAACCATTTGTCAAAGCATTTACTCCAGTCTTCTTGAGACACCTCCAAAACAGTTTTAGAAGGCATCAATGGCTTCTTCTGCGAACAAAAATCGTTGTCTACGCAATTTATTCTTGATGTTCGGGAACAAGGAGAAGTCATTGGGTGCCAAATCAGGACTGTATGGTGGATGACCCATTAATTCGATTTTTGAGCCTTCAAATACTCTGTTGTTAAACGAGATATATGTGCGCTCGCATTGTCTTGATGAAGAACGATCCAACGGTTTTTGTTGGTTTTCCTTACTTCACCGAAGACTTCCGGCAAACAAATGGTTGTGTACCATTCAGCATTGACCGTTTTACGTTCCTCTAAAGGCACTGTTGCCACATGGCCAGTTTTGCTGAAAAAGCAGGCGACCATTTGCTTCGAAGTGCTTCGAGTGCGAACAACTTTTGTTGGATTTGCTTCATCTTGAAACACCCAAACAGTCACTGGTGTTTACGTTCCGGCTCATACGCATAGATCCATGATCACCTGTTAAAATCTTATATACGTCTTTTGAGGCATCGCCATTGCATTTCTTGAACATTTTTGTACACCAATCGACACGAGCATCTTTTAGAGATTGCGTCAAATTATGTGGGATCCAACGAGAGCAAGCCTTTTTCGCGGCTAAATAATCATGCAATATTTTATATATGCCGGTGGAACTAATGCCTAAGGTTGCCTAAATCTCACAATATGTCGCATGACGATCTTTCATTATTAGTTTTTGCACAGCATCAATGTTTTCTGGCACAGCAACTGATTTTGAACGACCTTCACGAACTTCATCATTGAGCGAACGGCGGCCACGATTAAATTCGTTTTACCAGCGTTTCACAGTGGCAAAGGATGGAGCTTCGTCGCCAAATGTGGAAGTTAGTTGATCGATGCACTCTTTTCTTGATAATCCACGTCGAAAGTCGTAATAAATCATTGTACGAACATTTTCACGAGTTAATTCTATGTTTTTGTTGACACACAATTTTCAAGTTAGTGTAAACAAAACAAATGACGCTCTATTGACAAGATGTTTGAAGTAGATTATGGTCAAAAATGTCAAACTTTCCATTGGAAACGTCAGATGGCACCTACAACATTCAGGGTTGCCAAGGCTCAAAATATAAATAGTGCCACCCGTATACGCATTCGTCAAGTGGTTGAAAAGCTGAAAGTCTGTCCCGAAGATTACAAGTATTTTTATAAAGATATAACCTGGCACTGCTTTATCATTCCGGTAGAATTATTTTATGAAATGCTATTATTAATATTTTTCACGCTACATATTATTACGCATTTTAAAAATGTCTAAGATATAGTGCGTTTATCCATAAAATAAGTTATCTAATGCTAAATGTGCATTTATTACACTTTCCTAGTAAGTTACAAATACCTATCAGTGTTACTCTGTTACCACTCGAACAATTCAGTTTCCAATAGATAAATCTTTTAGATTAAAGGCCACTGTGAATTGAAGGTTTTAAGATGCATAAGTGATTCAAGATAAAATAAGGGAAGAAATAGGCACACACAGAGTGTAAAAAGAATATGTTACAAAGCTCCGTGGTAGATCGATGTGTACCTACAATGCGACCATATTTTGTGTATAAACTAATGTCCAGAAACTCTTTGTATACACATTAGAGCCCCTTAAACGGCAAGGGGGATGTCTGTAGGTACATAAACCGCAGTAGACCCCGCGACTAGCAGTAGACATCGCATTCATTAGTTAAGAGTTTTTATTAATGGTTACATAAGCTGTTAAATATGTGCAGTAGTCCTTCAACATATCTACTTCCGGTAGCATTCTGTTTAGTCGTTTCATAATCCACATTATTCATTTGTGTGGCTCGTCAAGGGGAATGAACAACGGCGGTCTTGTACACAAATTGCAGAGCACAGAGATACTTCTCACCTAATGGGAAGCTCGAAGGAATGCGAGAGTGGCTATCAACAACGTTGCCCCAACAGACCTCACCATGCTTCCAAGACTGGCAGCTTACGTCTTAACTAACACCGCTGTGAACGTTCGCGGATATACCGTACATCAGTTAAAAGTTTTCTAAGATTTCGACATCATCAGCGATGCACAAAATGTATCGAAGTTGGCGGCAGTCATTTTGAGCACCTTCAGTGATTCAATAAAGCGTTATCTATTTACTTGCAGCATATCAGTTTTATTTTTTACTTCTTCACTATCTTTTGTGATCGCGCTGCCTCACTATCCTCCACATTTCAGAGACCCTAGAACGTAAACAAAGCGTATCTGGACATGGCTTTATTAAAAAAAATGTTATCAAATCTACACACCATCGAGCCTTGTAACACATATTTATTTACAACTCGTAAAAAGCTTAATGCTGAATACGCAATTCAACAGATAATCATGCGTGATAATCTGTGTAAAAATACTTTAATAAGGATTGTTTTAATTATTCTTGTTGAGGAAATGGAACAGTTTAAACTATATTCCCTAAAAATTGTGCTTTATGTACAGCTATATTTCTGCCATTAATATTTTGAAAACATATTTACCGTGTGTAATTATTGTTTAAAAAGCAGATTTCATTACTGTTCGTAAAAAATAAGAATTTCGTCTCTTTCATAATCAAAACTATAGGCATTAAAGCAAAAGCTATTATAAGTCGTAATAAAACAAATCACGGCACATTGCGGAAATCATGCCAGAATTCTGTGCTCTATAGAATCTCAAAATCGTAGAAATTGAAATTTCAGAACGAATAATCAGATTTAAAAAACTCAGATAACGGTTGGAATTTCAATCTTCATTTGATTTGAATGTATTTTGTGTATATATCATTTTGAGGGAAAGAAATACATAACAAAACCATTCGGGTTATACATGTTTACATATCAATATATTATATTTAATACCAAAGCACATTATTTGAATTTACAGATAATTGATTCAAAAGCATGTGGACAACGTTAAAACGGTCTGCGAGAAGGCATTTAAAGGGATTTTTCACGGTTTCTTTTGTGTCTTTACCCAATATGCATGCTTTAAAATATAAATTGCTCCTTTTGTGCCAGATTTGGTCCAGCTTTAATGAAAACTTCTATGGTTTTATCTCCATTGCTGTATTAATAACCTTGGTTATTTTTTCTTGAATGTTTTTGATTTGTACAAAGCAATTTTAAATTATGTGAACAATTATTTAAAATACCTGAAAAGAAAGCTAAATCAATATGTAAAAAAGGAAATATATGATTTAAAAACAACTAGCATTCTTTTAAGCTAAAAAAAAAGTTGAAATATTGTTATAACAACTTTAAAATTTGATGTTGCTAGGAGTATTTAAAATTCTATCAATATTTTGTATAAATTGTTATATAATATTTTAAATCTTAGAAAGCAATCATTACATCCGATTGAAATTCTTGTATAACTTAACCACAAGGAATATGTGCACAGCATTTTGAACTAAATTAGAGAAACTGATCAATACAGCCCAGGGTTCCTTAAATTAGATTAATGTTTAAAAATATCCTTTAAAATGCTCTGCTCAATTTTAGTTTCAAGAATGTACTATGTATTTTATGAACCACTGGGGACGCGAATGTGGCGACTCCTTGAGCCATAGGCAGCCCGCTAGTTCCCGCTCACGTCCAAGCTGACATGAAATCAGTGTGGAGATGATGGATAGCTACAACAATACGAGCAAGTATTAACGTTCCATAATTCGATATTACCATCTCAAGGCGTTACTTTCTCCCGCTCCCCATTTTGAAACCAACATATTGATTGAATTTACCTCGCTTATTTCGATCCTCGGGCAGGGGAACGGGCCCGCATTGATATTCAGGAATCGTACGCATTCTGCGAGGGGAAAAACCAAATTGAAAAACGAAGTAATGACACACAGAAACGTAATGTAGCGTCACCCTATTGAAATTAACAACGATCGTCATTTTTCTTCCGTGTTATGATTCATTAACTTGCAAACAAATATTCTTAAATGTCCCTGATTGGTTAACTGCTTGATGAAATGTTATGTGTACCTAGTCTATTTTCTGTGCAAACTGAGTAAAAATACCAAAGTTCGCAATAGTAGATGTATCTTATTCTGTTTCTCAGAAATATACAGCTAATCTTCTGTCTTAAGGTGCTTCTGTTTCCGTTATCAAATATCGTTATTTGCATTTGAAATCTCTCTCTCTCTCTCTCTCTCTCTCTCTCTCTCTCTCTCTCTCTCTCTCTCTCTGTTTCTCTTTTCATTTAACTCCTTGAAGATGAAAAATAATAATAATAAAAAGAAGGAAAACCTTGGAATGCACAAGAAGAAAAAGGAATGAACTGGTCTCAAGTAAGAAATATATATATTTAAGGTTTGTTAAACGTCTCGTATTCACGTATGAAAACTTAATATTGATTATCAATATTACAAAGGACTCAAAAAATATTTTTATTCAGAATTCTGTACGCTAGAAACTCCATGACGTTTTTATTTAGTTGAGTGATGCGTAATCTCTAACTGGCCAACTTAGTAAGAACAGTAAACTAGCCATTTATTTTTGGATCTATGTCTTACATCCCATTAAAATGCAACACCTGCAAGTGAAGTTTAAACTCTCCCACTAAGCAGGGGGAGGAATGTGAAATATAAGAAATGCATGAGAAGAAAGAGAAGACACATTTTATTTTCCCCTTGTTGTTGTTGCTTTCGTATCGGGTGTTGCAGTCCTATTCAGTGCAGTTCCTAATGCATTGGTTGCTATACATTTGTTAAGAGAAAGAGGAAGGCAAACATTTTAAATAAACTCAAATAACAAATATACGCATGGTGTTACATTTCAGAAGCGGAAACAATGCGATAGCATGTTAAAATGTATTACCAAGAACAATATAAGGTTTAAGAGGCTCTGCATTAAATTTGTGCCAATTTCAACAAGTTTTAAAATGTGTCAAAATTTTCTTTTAACTCATACCTACACAAAATGTTAAGTTTGAAGATGCACCGTAATCCTAAGTTTCTATCTTTAATTTTGTATCGATTTCAGCAAATTTTCAGTAATTAGACAAAATATGCATTTCAAACTATTATGTATACTTTACATTTCAGTTGTGTAATTGCAGTGATCCGCTAAAAATCGTAAACTTTGAGCAGACACTACAATTAAAGTTGACTTAATTCTGCACCGATTTCAACCAATTTGAAAAGTGTTGATAACATTTTTTTCAGGCTCTTACATATAATATTTCCACCCCGTGTGTGCATCGATACATGAATTTTTGCTTGCATCCACAGTAGGATGCCTTTAGGCAAAGGTAAACGCGCCTATAAACAAAATTGATGAGCGATTAAGGCGCTGCATAATATAGGTGAAACCGAAATGATACATCTTTGGTGTTTGCATAGGTCAAACAAATGATTAAACGAATGCATTTCTCTTCTTCAAGCTATTAGCTAATTAAATACATATTATACATATTTCCTTTAGCTAATTCCACGCGCGGTCATTGACTATCTGGTGAATGTGCGTAAAGGAGGGGTAAACTCCAACTTTCTTTCATTGGATTAATCGCATGCAAACTTCGTATGAGAAAATAACAATGGACAATGGTGCATGAACAAAGCTTTAACATGAAATAAGTTGTGATATGATGATTCTTCAATACCTGAGAGAACACACTCCGGAAAGATGATCAGTTGGTTTATACTATAGCTGCACTAATTAAGTTAGTAGCATTTCACAAGATAACTTTCGCGAAACGGAGTGTATTCGCTAAATCAAATTGTGAAAAAGACTTATGAGTTATAACTAGGCAGTTGTATGATAATAAAACATACATACTTACTGGCATGTGAGCTTAATGATTGCTAGCGCTTCCCTGCGTTACTGAGTGAGAGATTTCATACACACTGTGTAGTGTTCAGCAAAAGAGAGGTAGATTTAAGATAAAACGAGGTACTTCCTTTAAGCCTTTTATTATTTATATGACGTTTATTTTCTCGTGTATCATCTCACTTTTAAGGGTATTGACAAATTTGCTTCTCTGTGTCCATGTGGTGCCCAAGAACAGGCCAGATATCAGCATCACTTTTTGAATCGCTCCAAACATTCACTTCTATCAAAAAAGTTTCCAATAGCTTAACTGAGCTCTTTATTGGACATATTATTCCTGACCAAAACGTCCGAATACTCTTATTCATTTCATTAGCTTAGGATACTTATTTGAAAGATATGTATGTAACTGTTTTGATTGTGATGAAAATGAAATTGAATTTTATTTATGGACGCTCTTTAACTACTGTGGTCCTTAGCGTCCCATTCTGTATTGGGCATGAAAGACCGGAAATTTTGCTCAGAGGCCTCTTTCTCAGGATTGAGGTTGTTTTACGTGCCGTAAATCTACGACACGGGACCACCAGCTTTACTTCCCTTCCGAAGGAAGCCATGCTAAGGACTTTTACGCCCGAAAAACTCCATCACCCTCCGCCGGGTCTGAACCCGCAACCTCGGGAACTAGAGGCTAGTATGGTAACCACTGCACCACGGAGGACATTTGATTTTGATAGTTTTTTTATCAATAACGCATTTAACAGCTATGCAATAATTTAATTCTTAATTCAGGCATCATCAGCTAAACGATATCATTCATGATGTCCATAGTCGTCGACTTTCTACAGCTGCATGTTGACATCATTATTATTATTGTTATTATTATGATTATTATTATTATATTTTATGCTGTACTACATTAAGTGTCTAAAGTAAACACAAGACTTTTACGTATCTATGACAAATACACACGAATTCGTCTGTAGTACGTATAAAAAGCTACTTTTCTAATCACGTTACGTTACAAAATACAATTTTTATCTAGAAATGGTTTCGAATTAAAAAATAACTACTTAATAGACACAAAGTATAGAAGAATATTCAAATGTATAGTCATAACAACAAGCTCTTGGTTTGAAAAGAAAAATAAGAATCGCTAATTTTCAGGTATGACCGTCAGAAGATGAACTACTTTGGGGAGTTTAAACATACAAAATAGAATATTTTGAAAATAGCTAACGCTACGAAAAGCATTTAACATAAATTGTGTGTTTTAATGTTTTACTTTACTTAATTTTTTACTTTTTTACTACTCTTTTTCTGAGACAAGCTTTGCCGGTCTTTTATACCTAATTTCCAGTTATATAAAGTTATACAAAATCCAACCGGTATGAACAGAATTTGACAGGCTACTAACAGAAAAGTCCATATATGTATAGGAATATATTTAATTTATCCCATTCATTCATGTTTCAAGTATATTATAGGTACTTTAATCAAAACCATATTTTGAGAGTATGTTTAGAGGATATATAAGGGTGAGGAAATTTGTTGAAAGTCTTTACCTGGCATGCTTAAAAAGTAACATTTGGTATTCGCGCAACCTTTTTTTAATTAGGCTACTCATGCCCCCGAAACACACACTCTGACCCTTTCTTAGAATGCTTTTATTGAAAGTAGCAGAAGTACATCGAAACGTGTTTTTTCTGTAAAGTCTCGATACAGAATTTTGGGGAGGAATACGATACTTCCCCTACCTGCTAAGTGCTATTGCTGGAACAAAAATGATAAGTAGAATAAATTGCAGATAGTTATTCGGTAGCTTTTTCTGCATTAAACGTTTCATTAAAAGGTCCGGGATTATTCTCCATTCTCCCTAGAGCCTGGAAGTATGTGTGAGTGTGTGTGTGTGTGTGTGTGTGTGTGTGTGTGTGTGTGTGTGTGTGAGTGTGTGTATGTAAGAATGTAATGTTTATACAGAAAACCCAAATATTAACGCAATCAGTAAGGCGAGTTAACATCACGGCCAATGAGCAATTGTTCCAAAGGCAAAGCCGCCGATATGATCTTAGATGTTAAAGACGGCATATAAATGGAACAAAAAGGTCACAATTTTGGTTTCCATAGAAAAAACATAACGTTCCAAATGATATTTATGTTGTAACGAACCAATGATGTATAAAATATTATTATGCTCTTAAAAGAGATACATTTTTATACTGGGATCTGAAATTGTTACTTTAGCTATTAGCATTCAAATAATCTGAATTATTTTTCAATAAGTACAATAATTTCAGTGAAAATTATGCTATGAAGTTTCACTCAATGTTATTTACTTTTTTGCACGTTACTATTGTTTCACTATTCAGGATAAGGATTCAACGCGGTGGGGGATTTAGCACGCCGACTTACACGATATTTTGTACCTAGGCCCCGGACGGGGCGCCACCGGAGAGATAAGATGAGAGGAGACAGAAGGCGGACCAGGGGGCACGGCAGGCAAAGGGCAGGGTCCCTACCATTTACAGGTTTCAAACTCCCCGGATGGGCATTGGTGCAGCCGGCTCTCCTCCTCCCGTTAGCTTATATATTCCCTGCGGGGACGGAACCCGGAGACCGTCCCCATACCGAGATACGAAGGTTTCTACAGAGCATCCTTTTCCTCTGCCATGCACATGCCGAGACATGTTCAACCCTGAAAAAGACCAAGCGGATAAAAGGTGAAGTGAAATGAGAATGGAGGTGAAATGAAGGGACAGGAAATTTGGGGGACTTAATGATCCTTCCCAGCATTCGCTTAGCGACCCGGGAAAACTCCCGAAAAAAACTATGGGTCCGGCAGGTCGGCCACGGGAATCGAACCCATGACCTCCCGAATGCAGGCCACAGACGTTGTTACCACCTGAGCCATTCCGCTCGGTTATATTTGCTTTAAATATTTAAAGTTCTCAATTGTCTATGTATGTTTGATATTATTGCCAAATGTTGATTAATCGATTAAAAGTCGATTAAGTTGTTCCCTTGCGTTCAAAATCAGTGTTTTTGCGTGGTATTCCTGTTTGATATACTTGCTAATGTACAGGATAAATCTTTTCCAAGTTAAAGCTATTAAAATAAATCCTTTTAAAATGGCACAATTTAGCTGAAAAGTGCAAATGAATGATTGTTGTAAACTAACTAGTTGACTTTGATGGTGCAGAACTCTAAAGGTTAAAAATGCCCTCTTTTGGCATGTGTAGGTAGTAGGTTGGAAAGTTAAATCAAATTTCAAAACTTCAATGCCATAGCCGGGACTAGAACCATGGATCTCAAGAGGTAAAAACGTCGGCATGGAGAGCCGAAGGTCCGAGTCCAGGTCTGACTCAACTTTCCAAGACCCTATTTGTTTGTTGTAATAATTTTGCTGAAAGGGCAAGTGACGTCCACGCACGCTGCGTTGCTTACCTCCGCCATTTTGTTAAGAAATTAAATTCCCCTTGCGTAGCGAACCGAACTATTTAAGCTCGTCATTCTTTTTTTACACGTTTTTCATAGTCGCTCATTAAAACCGCAGGCAGGCAAGAACGGTATGTAACTCGAAGTTCATGACACATTCAGAAAGTTCATTCAAAAGGGTAGTTAGTTTTCTTTGCGACCTTTTCACCGAGGTGCGTTTAAAAACAGCGATGAACAATGGAGCCCGCCTATAATATTCATCGACTTTAACTATGAAACATACACACACGTGTTGGGTTAATTACATCATTGCAAACACATACATCGTCCATGCTCACAACAATTGGACGCCATATTCCTCCACAGATTGCTATTTCATGAAAGAGTTAGGCCCATAAATGGAAACAATAGCCTTGGTTTGTACGGGGTGCGGGGGTGAGGGCTCCGTTTCTATTGAAGGATGTTTTAGGGGTATGGGAGGAGCGTTTGTTTTAGAGAATATACTCCCTATGGCTAATTAATTGTGGTGCAAGCCCCTAGGACCAACTCTCTCTCTTAAATTATAGGCGTGCCGTAACAATGATATTCCGGGACCTCGTGCACATTCTGCCTGCCTGCCATAAATTTCAAACACTGGCATTTCAAACTTCTGTAACAGGAGAGCCAATTTCTAAAACTAACTTTGTCTTTCACGGTGCTCTCGACTTCCTTGCTCAAGCTTCTGTGAGGTACACTTCAGCTTAATGTGAATGAAATAATTGTTTATATCTGACGCCTCAATAATGCTGATTGTGGAATAATTTAATTCAATATTGATTTACGCATATATATAGTAGAAGATAATAGCGTACCTTTTAAGAAAGTATATTATTTCATCGATCTCTATAGGAGGATGGATGAATTATAATCTGACCGAAGGTTTTTTCGCGGTTTTCCTTGTTCGCTAGGAGAATGCTGGGTTGGATAATTTTATCCGCGGATTTGCCTATCATCCCTTTCATCACTACATTTCACACCGCCATACCAGGCATTGGGCTGATCACCTAACCTGGATGTGCTATGATCCAGTTTCTCTTGCTCCTCGACAGGCTACTGACCCAAGGCATTGGCTTGTAAGTCCTACAAAGAGGTGGGTAACCAGATAAAGAAGAAGAGGTTCGGGGTGGCTTGCTGGATTTCGAAAACGACATTCCTTTGAGAAAAGCTTTCATTCTCTAGGTGCAATAGACTACATTAAATCATTTTCACTGCTGAAGAATATATTGAAGAGACTTTATTTAGTGAACAAACCTCATTTGATCAACAATGTCAACGTTTCTGGTTACCAAATGAACAACAAACTAAATAAAAATGTGTTTGCTGCAAAGATAAGCTCATTTTGAATTTATTTAACGAATCGTCGGTAACGAAGATTAATTCCGGATGGATCAACGACGATGCCTTCTTGTTCTAGCTGTGTCATTTCGCGTCCTGAGAATAGCCATGCATTCCATAAGAGCTTACAAGCTCTAACATTCTAGGAACAAAATGACATATATGGTGTGTTTACCGGGTCATACGAACCATAGGATGCCATGCATTTTTCAAGCCCCTAAGGTCATATCAATATAATGACTGCAATAAATTCGTTAGAAATAAAGGAGGGAAAAAATAAACAAAATCACATTCGGTGGGATATCTCAAGAAGTATGTTTGAAAGTAGCAATATCTGCAATTGCTGAAAGATCTTCAGATCCACAGGAATTAATCCAATGAATGGAGATTTCTTAAAGGAAAGCGATTTTCTCACGCGTGTAAACCAACAAGCTTGGCCAGACCCTGAAAATCTAATAAAGCCCCTGTAGGTGGTTCTAAAGACATTGGGGATGATTCTGTAAAAAGACCCCGCCATTACAAATTACTTGTGTTGCAACATTTACCTGCTACCAAGAGTATTCTGCAACAATGAAAAATTGGCACAAAATTAGTTTTGCTGATTTGTTTAATGAAAAGCCTAACTACATTCTTTTCTCAAAGTGTGAACTCCTTTTAAAACCTAGATGCTGGTTATAGTTGTGCTTTGATGAAGCTCAACGTAAACCTACCTCAAAATCCAATAGGTATGGTTTATTTGACTATCAAGGTGTTCGATACATTAAGAAATAAGACCGTTTTACCACGCGTGTCAAGATTTACTCTTTCATTATTCATGTGATAACTCTTCCATTTGTTATACTAGAGATTAAACTTTTCACCAAGAGTTGCACGTTCTTCTGTGTCTAACCATGAAAGGACAGTATCGAAATTTTATTTATGTGGGATGTCCTTAAACATTTATTAGTTCCTATTTTGCTAATATTTACAAATTAAGGCTGCAAGCTTTCGTGCTGTTGACGGCATATAAAGCATTTGAGTTTATTCATGGTTATAAGAGAGTCGTAAGAACCTGTAGACGTAAGAGCATATTATCTAGCTCAAAGTGCAACTTGGTCTACACTAAACTAAACAACTGGTCAATTGAGCGCGGCTTGGTGCGTTTCGTAGAGCGCAGGATTAAGACAGCCTAGAGCTTGGAGAACCCCTAGCATACCATGTGTGCTAATTACTTTATGAGAGGAAATTAGCAAGAGAGCTACTTTTATCACCCATATAATTATTTAAATATGAACCTCATTATTTGCCATACCTAAGAGTGTATGTTCAACTCACTACAGGTTGGAGTATACCAAAAATGTTGATCACTTGTACCAAAAGAGCTGGACACAGGTGTGTTCAAAGAGAGTGCACACAGATTTTCCCTTGAAGTTCGCCATGGCAAGCAACCATATCGTCCTAAGCCACTAATGAATAAGTCCTTTACGTTGATGGGTTTAAGGCGAAGTGCTATGAACTAAATATTCTGGATGACAAAATTCATTAGAATGTTCTTAATATCATGCATCCTCTACATTAAAATATACAAAAAACAGACTGCATTTCGGTGAAGACCTTGATTCCCGAAAAAGTATTCATGTTTTACATGAAGCGTAAGCTCCGTGAATTAAGCTGCTTCACTCCGCTTTATGTTTTTGAAAAGCAAAAGGTTTGAGATAGTTAAGTTTATAACTGAGAGCACTAAAGCATGTTCTCGCAGATTTCAAAGGATTCCCTAGCCTTATAGCAACTGATGGGACGTATAGCAGTTTTTTTATAGGGATGTTTTCTGTACACCCCTTTCCTTTTTAACAAATATCACACCTTTCGAAAATCAGAAAGTACTTCCTCTTCATCGAAATAATCAGTTATAATCGTCGTCAACATCATCATGGCAATCAGTCCTATCTTTTTACGAAGAATCAAGAAGCAGACAGACTATGCTCCAGAAAGCCCGTACACACAATAGAGGAGTCTCTCCCTTAGCTTCCCTCCGTATGTAACATAACGCTAATTACCCCTGTTAACAAACTGCTTCTCAACTACTAATTTGTGGATGCTACAGAACCTCAGCAGTGGCGTGCATAAGAGGATATTACAATATATATTTTCGGCAACAATTGGTTGAGCTTAGATACAAAGGCTTCACAAGTGTGCATCATTAATCTCAAAACAATAACCTTCACTTCTTCTATACTTCTCTCTTGATCTGAGTTTTAAAAATATATTACGTACCCAGGTTTTTTCATCCTACTTTGCTTTAGGACCTCCCTTTTACCTATGAGTTGGAAAAACAGCACCTTTTTCAATAATGGATTTACTCCATATTAAATACATTATCTTTTAAATACTTACTTTCTCTGCCATTTAACTGTAGTAGATGAAGAAAGTTGCACTCCACCCAAAAATTCGATATCGAGATTCTACTGCAAATTCGCTTTTGAGATCCCCTGAATCCTAAATACATTTTACAAAAATATCCAAATGCATGTGACTGTGTGTGTGAACTGCAATAGAAAACAAGAAGACGGACAGCCACTAAATGTTACACTTGAGACAGTGATGTTTATGCATTGCAGGCCAACTGACAATTTGGACTAAAATACCAAATTTAAGATATTTGCATGACTAATGCATATCTTGAATTTTCTCTGAACAGCCCTGGAAGCTCTCTTCATTCTGAATGCATGTGTATAGTTGATAGACAAAACCTTACTGCGCGAAATAAGTACAGCTCGTTGAAATAAAATTTTTGCAACATTATCCATTTTCGAAATATCCATTGTCAAATCTTGCACGCTAACTGTCATGGAGCGTCCTTAAGAAGGCACCTGTTTTACGCGATTCCTTCTTCTCCGGTTAAATTACGGCATTTTCAGATTATTGTGGTAAAAAATTGATGTATTACATTCACATGATTTACTATAATCACTATCGCTTATTTTTATATTTCTTCTGCAAACTATTCTCACAAAAGCTTATATCAATTGAAATAACATTTGCAGAAATGGTTTGATTAGACATTCGTTTTGGGTACATAAAAGAGGTTACAGGAGACCGAAGCGATAGTCAAATGCTTCAAAGCGGCTCGCTACATGCCTGCCTAGAAATGCTATGCTCTTTCCATGACTTCGCAAGAAATAACTGAATGTTGACAGCACTTCAAAAAAATTACAAAGTATTCAAAAATTCAAGCCATTTAACAATGGATATCTTAGAAATGACTAGTGGCGCAAAAAGTTACTTAAAATAAATAAACAGATCTACATTTATTTATTGTTTTATTCTTTCTGTGTGTGTGAGTGTGTGCGCGCGCGTGCGTGCGTTTGTCCAGCTCTTTTACAAGTTATACAAAATTCCTTCCGAATGAAGAAGGCTTCACAGTCTATTTCAAAATATGTATTTTAATTATCATGTAAATGTCTTAAATGTCTGGTATTTTAATCAAAATTGTTAGAGCTATTTTGAGAAAATTAAAAAAAAACGAAATATTTTTCCATGTGAATAGTAGATTGGGATAAGAGGATTTTATTGAAAATCTTCGTGTCGCATCCTTGAAAGGTGCTAAATATCAAATTTGATATTTATCGACATTTCGTTTTCGGGTTATGCTTTCGCACGAACATACACATAAACACCCACACACACAAATGGACCTGTTTCTATAAATGCTATTTTTGGATCAGGGTCCTCAAAACATGTACTTCCAATGAAATGTCTATATTGAATTTTTGAAGGAATAAAATACCTATAGATACCTACTTCATCTACGTACGTAGGTGTAGAGAAAATTGATCTCAAACAGATTTATTCTTATATGAATGCTATAATACATCATAGATAATGTGAAATTGCAATGGGTCGAGAAAGTCGTGCGGGTGCGGCATATTAGGTTTTTTCAACCATTGTTTGTCTTTTTTTAACTTAAAAACCCTTCAGATCTTGTACTGATATGCAATGGGTTAAATTAAAAAGTATTTTTCTTTGTTTTTTAAAACATTCTTTGTGTATCTTATATATTTGTATTGTCTACATTATTAAGTTATTCGATTTTTTCCTTTCGTAAAACATGTTTTAATTATTAATAACTCCGTTTATAGTTGAGCTCTTTTATATTATGAGTTGATTTCTAAAAACTGCAGTAAAGTTTTAACTATTGTGATGCAGCGGCTATGACCCAAGAGTATCTGGGGTTCGCGCCGGGCAGCCGGAATAAACAATGATAGCTTCCACAAACACCAGGAATGCTAACGGTAGATTACTAGAACCTTCTTTAAGCTTCTTCTCCTCCCCTCCTTCAGAAAGTGCATCGAAATAGTTCTAGAGCAGTCGAGAACCTTGTGAAAATATTCCACTGCCTATATAAGCGAGCGCTCTCGCGAGAGTCAGTCAGTGCGACATCAACAACAATTCTCCGAGGGAGCTGGTGACGACTGCTGCGAGGCGTAGTGAGTGCTGATGTATGAGAGATTGAACAAGTATTGTGTTCGACTCCTCAGGGAGTGAACCGTCCGGAAGTAGAGGTTATGTTACGAAGAAGTGAAGAGACGGGAAAGTTGAACTTGTTCACATTAGTGAAGTGATAATGTGAACATTAGTGAATTCACAGTGAAATGGTCTTATAAGCAACTAAACAGTGATACTGAAAACGAAGAGAAGAGACAGTTGAAAAACTGGACATAGTCGTACTACTTAATATGTTTTAGAATAGATCAAAATTGAAATGTTTTCTATTCTGGTTTGCATAGTCAACTATTACAGATGTTACAATTTTGTAAAATAAGTAAGTAAATAAACACGTATGTCTGCTCTGTGACATATTTTAACGAATCTGAGGCACTTCGTTTCATATGTCATTTTTCCTTACAACACTAAAACCTATTTGATGATAAAGGTAAGTGTTTGTCTTTAAAAATAACGAAGTTGCAGTTAAAATAATAAATGTGATTTTATTTAATTTCTCAAATCATCCTGTGTTAGGTCTGTAATCCTCTTATAGTAATAGGTGTAATAGTATTTCTGTTTTATTTATTTAGATCCATCCCTTTGACACAATGTTTCGAATTTTATTGGTTTTCTATCTTTGCTACTTCCTAATCCTATAACTATTAATTTGTATACTTGCTTTATATTGAAAATTGCACCAGAGAGAAAGCAGCTAATATTGGATCGTTGAGGCATTAAAATCTAATTTACAGGGGAACTCGTCACAATTTGTCTATTGCTCTTAGTTTTAAAAAATAAGACACTGTATTTGAACTGAGCAGTTGGAGACACCATTTGAAATGAAACATAGAGTAAGCAGTGCAAGTGAAAAAAATCTGATGTGTTACACCACATGACTTTCTCTACTCTTGTACAAACTATTTTTACAAACGCTTATTCTCCAGATGCTTCATGTTAATCGAGATATCGAGATGTCAATCTTATTGCTAATTTTCTTGTAGATGCAATGGGAATTGGTAGGCTTTAAGCGATAGTAAAATATTTTAAGAGCTGGTTGCTATGTGCAGTATTCCATTCTCTTTGCATTACCAGAACAAAAAAAAATGAATAACGAATTCTCATTTGAGAAAAAGTATAAGTATTGGAAAATTTAAGAGAATAATAAGCAATATCTCGAAAATGGTTCACTCAACTAATAAAGTATATGACATAAATTGTGTATTTTAACGCGATCTACATTTTTCGTGTAGTAAAATTTTGTCTATCTCTTATGGTTTACCAGTTATGCAAAAGTCGTTCACAATAAAGAATACTTTTGGAGACATTCCCAGAAAATTTAGAGATATGTTTCATTTGTCATGAAAATATCTTAAACATATGATATTTTAATCAAAATAGTTAGCCATTTTTGAGAAAATTAAAATTTCCGAAAAATATTCCATATAAAGGGTATTCTGGGGTGGGGGGATTTTCTTAAATACCTTCGTGTCGCATCTCTGGAAGAAACTGAACCTAAATACCAAGTTTGGTGTTTACCCGACTGTTCGTTTCTAAGTTATGCTGTTCACAGACACAAACACAGACACCACACACACACACACACACACACACACACACACACACACCGACATGTTTCCAAAAATGCTTTTTTTGGATTCAGGGGGTCTCAAAACATGTATTTCCGGTGAAATCTCGGTATCGAATTTTTGGGTGGAATACAATACTTCCCCTGCTTAATATACGTAGTAGAGAAAGTAATATTGTTTTAAATAAGCAGATAGTTGCAAGTGTATTCTGCACAATTACCAAACTTTGCAGTGTATTACGTCTCACAAATTTATAGTAAATTACAGACATAAACGGGAAATAAGAGCATTGCAGTATCTTTTGATATTTTCTTCGTTTGTAGCTAACAGTTTTATGAATTCAGATAAACAAGTACCCACTAAGGTGCATACTTGGGTATTTGCGTATATTTGGCCGCACTTTTGTGTGCTGCGAAAGTTTCTAGTTTTTACAATTTTACCATCTCCAACCTAACAAGAGATTTCAAGAGAACAGAGAGGTAAGGGTACTGAACAGGCCACATTATTACTCGATGAGTTCTTGAAGTAAAATGCTTTTTGATACTCTTATCAAATGTTAATGTTCTTATAGTTGTCGGAGCATACCGTGATACTGCACGTACATACTTATCCCGCACACGCCAATGTCATTAGAACAACATAAGCTGCCGTGAATTCGGGGCTCCCCTTCTTGAGTGAGGGTTTCTGTGAGCGCCCTTGTTCGGTAAGCGTGACCGAAAATAAAACGCTATATTCCATTAACGAGCTCAGGTAGTGGTGAAGGTGCCAGGCTATAATGAAGGCACATTGTCTGTTGAGAAAGCAGCCCTGAGCCGTGAACGTCTGCGACGCGGACAGCTGATACATGGTATCAATTAAATGACAGAAACTCACCTGGACAAAAAGAATACGAAGGGCTCTGCGTCGGTTTTATTTCAGGTCGCATAGTCCTCAAGGTATGTTATTTGAAACGCAGCCCTGGCAGATCTCATTCATTATTTTGAATTGACTGCTTTGGATGTGCTCAGACATTTAGATAGAGAAACAACGTAAAGCGAAACATGTTTGTTTGTTTGTTTTTTTTGGAAGAATAAAGCTTGATTTCGGGATATGTACATGAGCTACTACCAAAGTAGACACAAGAGATAACCGTGTGTATGATTGTGCAGTGTGTGCAGCCAACTTAAGACCTAATAAAAAAGAAAAAAAATTATATTTAACGACATAACTTTCCCTAAATCATACATTGCTTCACAACTATTTACTCGTTATATACAAAATTCCTAATGGCCAGGATAAATATTCACCAGAGTGTTTTGAATAAAGTAATTATACAGCACACACATTGTTGTAGTTACAAGGAGACTGATATTGTCAACGGTTATACGTATAGGCGACTCAACGGAGGCGGCGCTGCGACCTGCACAGATTTATTGCGGCTATCACCCCCAGGAAGAAGGGTTGAGGTGAAGGAACCACAGGAGGCTACAGCCTCCATTTCATTCATATTTGGGGATTCTGTCCCGCATATTATAGTACATAAAACATTTCAACTCCGAAGTACTAAATTTTTAAGATGTCCTACATGTAAAGTCTCGATGATTTTGTATCTTTTTTAAACGAATTTGATATCTGTTGTGAAATTTTTGTCAACTCCTTACTGCAGCGGTTCGTTAGTTTTTCACGCGCATTGACAGAGAGACAGCGAACGAAGCTATTCTAATCGGTATTTGTAGTAAACACACTGGGCTTTGACCGTCACTTCGGGAGGGCATATTGATTAAAACTAAAAATAAGAATACATTGGAAAGGAGCGCAATAACAAAAGTTCATCTTTGGTACTTTTCGCGAGATACCTATACTGAAGCTCTTTTAAAACAGAAAAGACAAAGAAACGAACAAATAAACAAGAGTAGCTAACTCATTTATTGCGTTGTTTCTAGGGTAAACCTGAAATGGAATAATTTAATCCTACACCCGCACAACATAAATAATGTGTCATTGGAGAAGTATATTTGCCTATTAATGCTGCTTCAGTTTACCTTTACAGTGTATGAATAAGTATGCAGGCTTAGGTACTAGACTATAACAATCTTTAATCAGTATTGTGTGGAAAGTTTAAAGAGTTGATCTCAAAATGGGGTAACTAGTGTTCTTAACACACTCCTGATATTCGCCTCAACATGAGCTGGACCTTGTAGCCGCGGTCGCTAGAGTGTATAGCTCCAGCGCTCCGCAAAGCTGAGGGTCGCGTGTTCGAGTCCCGCCATGGGCATGAGTGTTTTTTAATAGCGGATAACGAAAACAGTAAAAACACAGTATCATAAACTGGGTAAAACAAGGGAACTTAAAAGAAAAAAAACATGCTTGCGCGCCTGCCTACTGGCATTCCCAGAGTTCTGCCTCCCCCGCTTGATGAAACCGAATGGATGAAAAAGGAATGGCGCGTTGTTTCTTGCCAGGATTTGTGCCTGAGAATTAAACTACTGTAACTCAAAAAATAAGCAAAATGGTACGGAAGAGAAAGAAAAAAGTAAGACATGATTCACTAAAGAATATTTACATGTTATATTAATACTCATGTTCACCTGGAAATAGCTTTCCATTTTAAAACGTTTAGTAGTCACATTATGGGACTTCTCCGTCACTATTTGCTGTTCATGCAATCACTCAGAAGGACAACAGATTTTATATATCAAAACTACTTGGGCTTGCCTCTGACTTTGATATATGTATATACACACTGCCGTTTGTGAAAATTGCACCACCAAGAAAGAATTTCCCGAATAACTCCAAACTTGGTGGAAGTGTAGAAGAGTGTGAAAGCAATAAGTGATTAGGTTTGCAGAGAAATGGGGAACAGAGCCCTCTCGTGTCTGTCCGACAAGGTCAGTGTTGCCCCCAGTGTAGTCAGTACAGAGCTGTCAAACAAGGTGGAAACAATAAAGTGAGTGCCAGTATCCTCGTCGACGTCAAAGCGAGCCATATCGGCATGTGAGTTCGAACGGGACAGAATGATCGGTCTCCGGGAAGCGGGTTTGTCATACCGTGACATTTCGGCTCGTACAAGACCTGCTGCTACGACAGTGATGCGTGTGTGGAAGCAGTGGAAGATGAAGGTCGTACGCAGCGAAGAGCGAGTACTGGACCACGGAACATGACCACAGCACGGGATGACCGTCATCTTGTCCGCACGGCCATAACGGACCGTACAGCTTCTTCCACAGTATTGGCTCGACGCTGGAGCACTGCAACAGGTTGAACTTGTCTGCATTAACGGTTCGTTGCCGTCTGCTGCAGGTTGGACTGGTTGCATGCATGCCATTACGTCGGCTTCCATTGTCCAGAAACCATAAGTTCCTCCGGCTGCAAAGGGCACGTGAACACCGTCACTGGGGTGCTGAGTGTCCTACAGTGTCCTGTTTCAACGTGTCCTACAGTGATGGCCGCATACGTGTCCGGCGGTACCGTGGTGAGCGCAATCTGGAAGGCTACAATGTTGAGCGGCATAACGGACAAACACCAGGTGTGATGGTGGTTTGGGGCGCCATTGGCTACAGCAACCGATCTCGCCTCCTAGGGATTGAGGGCACTTTGAACAGCAAACGGTACCTAACGGTGGGTGTAGAACCTGAGGTACTCCCCCTGCTTCAGGCATGTCCACAGGTCACATTTCAACAGGACAATGCCCGGCCACATATTGCGAGGAATGTAAAAGCCTTCTTCGAAGAGTGACGGGTACCATTGCTTCCCTGGCCTGCACGTTCGCCTGATATGTCGCCCATGTAACATGTCTGGAATATGCTTGGTCGGCGTCACGGTCCTCCAGTAAACAGTGTCGCGAAATTGTGGGCTCGAATACAAACTGCGTGGAGGGAAATCCCTCAGGAACTTATTCAGAATCTTTTTAATTCAATGCCACGGCGTATAGCAGCTCTAATTGCAGCGCATGTAGGCCACACCAAATACTGGATATTAGGGCTCAAAGTCGTGTATAGGTTTGAAAAGTTTATCATTTGTTACTTGTTATGTACCTAACCGTGGTATTAAATTCACTGAATTCATGCGTTTCCTTCTTGGTATTGCAGTTTTCACAAACAGCAGTGTATAATTTACCTAATTATTACATTATCATTACTCACTAAAGGAAAATAGCAATTTTCTAAAACATAATCATAATTATTGTTAATATTTGATATGACTGCTTCATTTGTGTTGATCACTATTTAAAACATTAGCTTTGGTATCCTATGTCCTTACGCATATGCATTATACGGGGTGGGCCATTTAAGTTGAGACTGTAGAATATTTCCAAAACTAAGCGTTGTAGAAAGAAATGCCTTCGCATGATACTATAGGGGAAAGTAAATGCAATTAGTCGTGTTTTGTTTGGAGGATGATATGATGGTTATTTTAGGCTCAATTTAATTTTTTTGAATGGGAATCTACATTTTGTATGTTGTTCTCTCATTAGAAAATGGTTTATAAAAGGTTGTTTATTTTATGATGAGGAATAAGGAAACGAAATAAAAAATGTTGGTTCCCTATTACGAAACGTAACTTGACTTAAATGATATATGGATGATCCAAAACAGCCATTTATACACGGCCATTCAGAATTTTCGTTGTTATTTACAAAGTGCTTTACATAAATGTTGTTTGGTTATTTTATAAGGCGTGAGAAAACAACATAAAAAAGTTAGATTTCCATTTTAAAAAACTAATACTCTAGAAATGACCCCATCATTACGACCTCCAAATAAAACACGACTAATAAATTTACTTTCTCCCACAATATTAAGCCACTTTTATTCAACATATTTTTTCCTACAACGCTTAGTTTTGGATATATTGTACAGTCTGAATTAAATAGTTCACCCTGTATATTATTATAATGTCTATAGCTTACCTGATATAAATAAAATTTGATATTATATTCGACTAAAAATTTCAATATCACTTTTCATCGGAAATATATTCTTTGAGGTTCACAAAACACACCCACCCCTCAAAATTAGATTGAGTTTTATTTTTAGACGCTCTATAACTGCTGTGATCCTTAGCGTCCCATTCTATATGGGGCGTGAAAGACCTCAGAGACCTCTTTTACAGGCTTGAAGTTCTTTTACGCGCCGTAAATCTACGACAAGGGACCACCGGCTTTACTTCCCTTCCGAAGGAAGCCATGCCAAGGATTTTTACGCCCGAAAAAATCTATCGCCCTCCGCCAGGTTTGAACCCGCGACCTCGGGAACTAGAGGTTAGTATGGTAACCAACCCACCCCTCGAATGCGTTTTTAGGAAAAGGCCTTTGTGACGAAAAATGGGATTAAAGCAAAATTGCGTATTTAGGCATGCCATTGTTCAAACATACGAGGTGAAAATGTTCGTATATTTTCCCATTCTGTGCATGGAATAAATTATTTTTATGTTTTTATGAATTCTTCTAATGATTTTTATTAAAATAATGCGTATTGCAGACTGGCAAATAAACCATATCAAACCGTATGAAATCTAAGACAAAGAAAGTTGTAGATTCCTTTAATCATGTGGTGTATGTTCTACAACTTTCTGTCCAAAATATTCGTTGTTGAATGTTTCAGGTGTCTCACGTTGAAGCTATCATTAACGCGATCTCTATATAATATGTTTCTGAATAAGAAATATTATTATTATTATTATTATTATCATCATCATCATCATCATCATCATCCAAAGAGCTAAGTACTAAGACAAATTAACGTGATTTAAATAACTCATTATTGTTTCTGCATTTTGCTATCAGCTCGGTTCATATTGCTTAATTTGTTACTAATTCTAGACAATATTGTTCATGATTATTGTAAAAGAACAGATGGACCACTTTTTATGAATAGAATAGTATATAACGGACGCTTATAAACTGGTAAAGAGCAGAGAAGATCCATCACTGGTACTTGAGGCTTTTAATCTTAATTTATCATATCTTCAGCTTTTATTTTCTTCCCAAAATGTTCATCATTTTTTTCAATTGAAATGTAGCTTATCACATGCAAATTATGTTGAGGTACTTGAGCTTCATTTCATAAGCGGTTTTGAAACTGTACATTTCACCTAAAATTAAACAATAGACCATAATTATGCAAAAAAAATGTCTTGAAGTAAAACCGCAGTATTGTCATCGTTTGTTTAATTGCGTATACTCCCTCTAATCATCAAATATTTGGTGAAATGTTCCGTATTATTTTAAGAGGAGATCACAGAATAAATTCACCAATACGTCTGAAAATAAAAAGCCATAAAACTACCCATATATAAATATTTCAGGGCCCCGCTGGAAAATGAGTTTTATTTAAAACTTACCCCTAAAATAGATAACTGGAGAGGAACAGGCGCTAAAAATCTCTAGCACAGAAATTGATATTATTAATTTTTATAACAAAATGAACAAAAATATAATTATCGTTTAGAAAACTACGAGTAATTTCAGCTCATTCCTAGTTACACACATACTACATTTGACTTCCCCCCTCTTTTGAAAGCAAATTGTTAACTCGTTTCATTTCAGCCCTTGTTGTAATTTTAAATGTAATGTTTTAACTTCTTTTAATTGAATAATAATTAGTTTCAATCTAATTTTAGATTGTAAAATAAAAATTAATTGGTGGCCCCTTTTACTTTCTCTACCACTTACCTAGTAGACAGAGGAATAATGTGTTCCACCCATAACTTATATATTGAGACCTCATCGAAATACATTTTGAGGCCAAGGAAGCATTTTTAGAAAACGTTATGAGAGAGAGAGAGAGAGAGAGAGAGAGAGAGAGAGAGAGAAGATTTTCAATCATTACATACAAAATATTTCGTTAGTTTTTATTTTCTCAAAAATTTTCTCCGGAGGAAACCGGAGAAAACCCGCCCAGACGCCGCTTCGTCCACCACAAATCCCACTTGCAGGTCCCTGGGATTGAACCCGGGCCGCCTCGGTGGGAGGCGAGCGGTCTAACCACTCGACCACGGCGCCGCCTAACTAGTTTGTTTACCAAACTGTTAAACCGTAAGAGACACAAAAACTTGGTATGCAAAAAATGCCGATCTCCTTAAAACACACAATTTATTTCAGATACATCATGACATTAACTATTACGGAGATATTCATTGTTATTGGTTTAAATTTTAGATTATTTATACGTTTTTCAAGTTCTAAATTGCCATTCGCTTGTTTCTCGCGTTCATGCAAAGAATATGGAGTTTCAAAGTTAGCATATAGCAACCTACTTTTTAAAGATTTGATATAATTTCAACCTCCTCTACCCCTCTCCCTTGTACATAGAAGGAAATGGATAATGAAGCCATTCCTACAGATCTCGATTAACCTAAAGCCGATAGAAAAATAAGCCTTTATAAGAATAGTTTGCAAAAGGGTGCGTAGAGAAAGACGCGTAAATTTAACAAATAACTTGGTTTATTTTAAATAAGTAGCTCGTTTGCAACAGAAGTGATTTATTCGTTTACTAAAACTGTAACTAATTTTTTAAAACATTAACACAACACTGTTTCATTATTTTGCAATTTAACCACACGAATGCAACAGAATTTTTTTAATATTTATACCAGGAGTACTTACCATTAGCACCAACTGGAAATAAATATAGAGCAGGAAGTATTTTCTGTGTTGAAAGGGCAATATCCATGCAACGCTAGTTTGGAGAAAATCAATAAAGGAAATCCATTTTGCCATTAAATTCGGCAATCGTTTAAAATGGTCTGCAAGGTGAAAATCTAATTCAAAAGCTACCGCAGAAGGACCATCTGATAAAATGCTGGTATTATAATGTTTGAAATAATAATCTACCTGTACGGCTGTAAAATCGGCGAAGGCCAACAGCACTATAGGTAACTTTATGGGTGAATTTGTGAATCTGTAAACATATAAATCTACATTATTGGCGAGAACACTGTTACTTTTGCATTAAAATTTGAATTTTATTGCAGCTTTAATGAAATAAACGTAGGTTAACCGAGTTATCCCTTTATGGCGATATGCCTTAGGTGCCATCTCAAAAGGTGTAACTCCAAAAGTTAAAAAAGTATATTTTTGGAACGTGTAGCTATTTTTTTCTAAAAATCTGCTCAGAGCAGTAAATTTAATAACGGTTTCATGAACACAAAATATTTAGAGCTTGAGTGACATTGATCGACAGGAGTTGATATATTTGTATTATAGCTTTCGAAATTTTTTCTACAAATATCTCTTATTTGTGAGCAGCGCTGCTAATAAATAGAAAATGATACATCACCTCATGAACTTGTCAAGACGAAGCTTCTCTTAATGTGCAGTTTACCCGAAGACGCAAACGCGCCCAAAAGCTATGCAGAGCGCCGGTTTTGCGTACTTGTTTTGCTTGCCCGGAGCGTTTATGATATGGCAGCTCACTGTGAAGTGAACACGGTCTCTCCTGGTGGCCAAAGCAAGCGAGGTACCGCTTAGATTACACAAGGATCACCGTGTTTGATTCTCTCTCTGTGTACATACACACCTGGAAGTGAGCCTATCTAGAACATAAACTGTAATTTAATTAACAATACTAACCTCGAGATAATTTGGGGCAATGAAACGTAAATACTAACAATGCTAACAATAACGTCTGCTAATGACGCGTGTAGACACAGCTAATGTAATGAAACTTCTACAATTACGAAATTTGCTAAGGCTTGCGTGTTGCTGCGAGCGTGACATTTGCCATGCGCACACAAACACAATTTCACTTTGATCTAATAACCTCAAGTGCAGTCATGTGTTTCTGCTGTTGTTTCCCACCGCTGCCGCTAGAGCTCGTCCGATTCTTTTGTAGCCGTTCATTTTGTCGAAAATAGCTTTGAGAATTTTCTCTTCCTCGGGAAAATAAGGACTCTGTTTATTACTTTGTTTATTAATTTCGTTTTATTACCTTAACCCTAAGGTTATTTGCTGAATGATTCAGTGCCATATTCTTGCTGAATGTATCATGAATTATTATGATGTTCATAACTTCAAAGTGCCTTTTGCTAGTACAGACCGTTATTTCATGCTTCTACGCGCGTTTTGTTTCCATCGGTATATTCTTGGTGTATAATTAATGTAAAGCCAAGTATCAAGCATGGCCGAAATTTTTACATAAACTGAGGTACATGATTTACGACTGTGAAGTAGGATTTCATTCCTCTAATGAGAGATTATACACTATGCTCGTTTGTCAGAAATGTTTACCAACAATGTTCAGTTGTCTCACCGATGTTTAAATACTTGTGACTGGAGAAGAAAAAAATATGTGTTACACTCACATGACTTTCTCTACTCTTGTGCAAACTATTTTTACAAACGCTTGTTCTCCATATGCTTCATGTTAATCGAGATATCGAGATGTCAATCTTATTGCTAATTTTCTTGTAGACGCAAGGGGAATATGCTAGGTTTTAAGTGATAATCAGATATTTTAAGCGCTGATTGCTATGTGACGCATTCCATTCTCTTAGCATGTCCAGCACATAAAACAAATGAATAACGAATTTGAGAAAAAGTATAAGTATTGGAAAATTTAAGGGAATAACAGGCAATATCTCGAAAATGGTTCACTCAACAAAACAAATGTATATGACATAAATTGCGTATTTTAACGCGATCTACATTTTTTGTATAGTAAAATTTTGTCTATCTCTTATGGTTTACCAGTTACGCAAAAGTCGTTCACAATGAAGAATACTTTTGGAGACATTCCTAGAAAATTCGAGATATACATTTCATTTCTCATAACAATATCTTAAACATATGATATTTTAATCGAAATCGTTACAGCCATTTTTGAGAAAATTAAAATTTTCGAAAAATCTTCCATGTAAAGGGTAGCCTGGGGTAGGGGGATTTTATTGAAAACCTTCGTGTCGCATCTCTGGAAGATACTGAACCTAAATACCAAGCTTGGTGTTTATCCGACTGTTCGTTTCTGAGTTATGCTGTACACAGACAGACACACACAGGCGCGAACACACACACACACACACACACACACACACGGACATGTTTCCAAAAATTGCTTTTTTTGGATTCAGGGGGTCTAAAAACATGTACTTCCGGTGAAATCTCGGTATCGAATTTTTGGGTGGAATACAATACTTCCCCTACTTACTATACGTAGTAGAGAAAGTAAAAATTATTGCCTAGTAAGTGATAACATATACACATTTTAAGTAACCTACTGTATAAAAAATAGTTTTAAGATTTTGTCTCAAATGTATGTTTAGCTTCTCTCTCATCTTAGTGTAGACAAAGGCTGAAAATTGTAATAAGCGTTGAAACTTACAAAGCCTTGGCTGGGATTTGAATTAGAGGTGTAGTATAAGAAGTAAGTGAAACTGTGCGCATTCTGGACAACGCCATGGTGGCAAAATGAAATGCATCTTCGAGAGCCAAAGATCCATGTTTCGAGTTCCACCATGGCACGCATTTTTACTTTCTCTACTACGTATAGTAAGTAGGGGAAGTATTGCATTCCACCCAAAAATTCGATACCGAGATTTCACCGGAAATACATGTTTTGAGACCTCCTGAATCCAAAAAAAGCATTTTTGGAAACATGTCCGTGTGTGTGTCTGTGTGTGTGTCTGTGTGTGTGTCTGTGTGTGTGTGTGTGTGTATCTGTGTGTCTGTGTGTGTGTGTGTGTGTGTGTCTGTGAACAGCATAACTCAAAAACTAACAGTCGGATAAACACCAAACTTGGTATTTACGTTCAGTATCTTCCAGAGATGCGACACGAAGGTTTTCAAGAAAATCCCCCCACCACAGACTACCCTTTACATGGAACATTTTTCGAAAATTTTAATTTTCTCAAAAATGGCTCTAACGATGTTGATGAAAATATCATATGTTTAAGATAATGTTATGAGAAATGAAATGTATATCTCGAAATTTCTGGGAATGTCTCCAAAAGTATTCTTCATTATGAACGACTTTTGCATAACTGGTAAACCATAAGAGATAGACAAAATTTTACTACACAAAAAATGTCGATCGCGTTAAAATACACAACTTATATCATATACATTTATTTTGTTGAGTGAACCGTTTTCGAGATATTGCTTGTTATTTCCTTAAATTTTCCAATACTTATACTTTTTCTCAAATTCGTTATTCATTTTTTATGTCCTGGACATGCAAAGAGAATGGAATGCGCCACATAACAACCAGCGATAAAATATTTGACTATCGCTTAAAAGCTACCATATTCCCCTTGCATCTACAAGAAAATTACCAATAAGATTGACATCTCGATATCTCGATTAATATGAAGCATATGGAGAATAGGCGTTTGTAAAAATAGATTGTACAAGAGTAGAGAAAGTCATGTGAGTGTAACACATCAGATTTTTTTACTTTCTCTAATACGTATAGTAAGTAGGGGAAGTATTGTATTCCACTAAAAAATTGATACCGAGATTTCACCGGAAATACATGTTTTGAGACCCCCTGAACCCCAAAAAAAGCATTTTTGTAAACATGTCCGTGTGTGTGTATGTGTGTCTGTCTGTGTGTCTGTGAACAGCATAACTCAGAAACGAACAGTCGGATAAACACCAAACTTGGTATTTGGGTTCAGTATCTTCCAAGGATGCGACACGAAGGTTTTCAAGAAAATCCCCTCACCCCAGAGTACCCTTTACATGGAAGATTTTTCGAAAATTTTAATTTTCTCAAAAATGGCTCTAACGATTTTGATTAAAATGTCATATGTTTAAGATATATTTATGACAAATAAAATGTATATCTTGAATTTCCTGGGAATGTCTCCAAAAGTATTCTTTATTGTGAACGACTTTTGCATAACTGGTAAACCATAAGAGATAGACAAAATTTTACTACACAATAAATGTATACCGCGTTAAAATACACAATTTATGTCATATACATTTTTTTAGTTGAGTGAACCATTTTCGAGATATTGCTTGTTATTCCCTTAAATTTTTCAATAATTTTCTCAAATGGGAATTCGTTATTCATTTTTTTGTCTTGTATATGCAAAGAGTATTAATCTGTGGGAAAGGGAATGGTGCTGCACCTAGCAACCAGCTATTAAGAGATATGTATGTGCTTAAAGGCAACTGTATTTCTATATTGCCCTTGCAAATATATATTCCCCTTACATCTACAAGAAAATTAGCAATAAGATAGAGTCTGCAAATGTTTATCTCGATTAACATGAAGTAGATGGAGAATAAGCGTTTGTAAAATAGTTTGTACAAGAGTAGAGAAAGTCATGTGAGTGTAACACATCAGATTTTTTTAAAATCATGTTTCTGTTTTGTCGTTTATAAATTCGTTAAGTTCAAATTTGCCCTTGATTATCTTAAAGCTCCGGGAAGGGTGCCGAAGCAATAGTCAATTGTTTATCTAAGAAGTTCATTTTTGTTTCTCATGAGCTCATATGAAGAAACAGAAGTATAGCTCGGTTCCAGATATATTACACAGATAAGCCAGACATATAACGAGAAGATTTCAACATATAACAACGAACATTTTGAAAATGCTTAATCCTATGAAAAGCTATCTGAACGTTTAAGAGATGCAGGATATCCTGTAATAACTTTTTGTACACCTTTTATGATTTCACAAGTCTACAAATACTCAGTAGCAGTGATGATTCACCGATTATTTACATCATTCCAAGGTATGCCATTTATTTCTAAAATAAATGTGTTAATCTTGTGATATCTTTATCCAGATCTTAGTTATTTTTTAGTCAAATAGTCAAATCTAAAAAAAGCGGTGGCTAAATATTGGTTCTGAAACCCATGCTCTTTATATGACCATGAGAAACAATCGAATGGCGGCTTAGCAGTCCTCTGCTTATACCTCCAGGTATAAGTAGATATTTGAAAATTTAAAGCAATAACAACTGGCTCAGAAATAGTTAATGCCACGAAAAATTTTATTTGACATAAATAGTGTGTTTTAATGAGATTTCTTGTGTGGAAGGTTTTTATCACTTATAGAAAAGTATACAAAATTCATTGCGAATGAAGACGACTTTACATGCAATCCCCCAAAAAATCAAGTTAAAACACATTTTTTAGTCATTTAAACATTAAATATACGGTATTCTAATAAAAATCGTAAGAGTTATTTTTGAGAAAATAAAAAAAAAAGGAAAAAATTTTCCATTTCATTTTTTTGAAAATCTTCGTGTCGCATCTTTGGAAAATACTCAACTTAAATACCAAGTTTCGTATATATCCGATATTTCGTTTTGGGGATATGCTGTTCACACACACACACACACACACACACACACACAACTCACGAAATGTTCGCGGTGTGTGTTTGTACGCACATACAAACATGCACTGCGAACATTTTTGTAAAATGCATCTTTTTATTCAGGGGTTTCAAAACATGTGTTTCTGGTGAAATCTCGATATCGAAATACTTCCTTTAGTTCTAAATACGTGGTAGATAATTAAAAATGTTCGTCTTAGATACAAAATGTATTCATTTTAAGTGTGATCATAAAACGCATGAAGGGGCATGCAAGCGCTCTCCCCACACTTATGCACGGATTCCCCCCCTCTAAACTGGTCATTTACTTTTATCCGGGATCTTGAAAATGTGTGATTGCATTTAAATCTCATTGCATTGAAATTAAGTGAAATTTGATTTGAATGCGATACTACAGGGAGAGTCAAAAGACTACGATCCGGCTGCGCGGTGTTTTTCCTATCCGCGTCCTCGGCGCTGGTTGCCGTCTGCAGCTATAATAGAAAGGCGTGGATGAAACCATCAACATTTTTAAAACTACTTTTAAAGGCTTTACTTAACACCTTTCTTAAAGTGTGTTTGAGGACAGAATTATTAGTAGAGATTTGTGGACCCCTCGGTCGCCCGACCTAACCTTCTGAGAATTCTATCTCTGGGGTAACTTAAAACATAAAGTGAACAGACAAACCCACACACCCTGGAAGACTTAAAACAAAATATCCGCCAGGAAATTGCATGTGTTTCTCAACGTGAACCACGGCGAGTGATTAATAGTTCCCTAAACAGGTGCCAGATATATATATATATATATATATATATATATATATATATATGTGGACAACGAGGGTGACCAATTTTAACATCTCCTTTCATAAAGTTGGTAAGTAAAGCCTTTAAAAGTAGTTTTAAAAATGTTCTATGGTTTCATCCGCGCCTTTCTATGATAGCGGCAGACGGCAACGAGCGTCGAGGACGCGGACAGGAAAAACACCCCGTAGCCGCTTAGTAGTTTATTGGCTCTCTCTGTACTTCATAATGTATGTGTAAGAGAAAGTAAACAAACTCTAATTTTAGTCGGCCTATTGGGATAGGTACACTATCAACACATTCGGGATATACTGGCTTACTAACTTAAGAAATTTAGCCGTAATATTACAAATCTACGAAGACAGCCTTATCCTTATACGTAGCAGGTATTAAAGTGAATATAGCGTACATAATATTTGAAAATTATTTTAACCGGGTAGGCCATATCGGACGATGAATAAATGAAATAGGTGGCGACACTCAAATCAGTCCGGGTTTATAGAACTTAGAGTTACCCGACGCTAAGGTCCACGAAGATAGCGGAAAACTTTATTAGGGCGTCTTGATTGTGAGACACACACATACACTGCGTGATCAAAAGTATCCGGACACCTGGCTGAAAATGACGTATAAGTTCGTGGCGCCTCCATCGGTAATGCCGGAAGTCAGTATGGTATTAGCCCACCTTGATGACAGCGTTCACTCTCGCAGGCATACCTTCAATCAGGTGCTGGAAGGTTTCTTGGGGAATGGCAGCCCATTCTTCACGGAGTGCGGAACTGAGGAGAGGTATCGATGTAGGTCGGTGATGCCTGGCACGAAGTCGGCGTTCTAAAACATCCCAAAGGTGTTCTATAGGATTCAAGTCAGGACTCTGTGCAGGCCAGTCCATTACAGAGATGTTATTGTCGTGTAACCACTCCGCCACAGCCCGGGCAGTATGAACAGGTGCTCGATCGTGTTGAAAGATGCAATCGCCATCCCCGAACCGCTCTTCAACAATGGGAAGCAAGAAGGTGCTTAAAATATCAATGCAGGTCTGCGCTGTGATCGTGCCACGCAAAACAGCAATGGGTGCAAGCCCCCTTCAGGAAAAACACGACCACACATTAACACCACCACCTCCGAATTTCCCTGTTGGGACTACACACGCTTGCACATGACGTTCACCGGGCATTCGTCATACCCACACCCTGCCATCGGATCGCCACATTGTGTACCGTGATTCGTCACTCTACTCAACGTTTTGCCACTGTTCAATATTGTAATGTTGACGCTCCTTACACCAAGCGAGGCGTCGTTTGGCATTTTCCTGCGCGATGTATGGCTTATGAGCATCCGTTCGACCATGGAATCCAAGGTTTCTCACCTCACGCCTAACTGACTCAGTACTTAGAGTGGATCCTGATGCAGTTTGGAATTCCTGTATGATGGTCTGGATAGATGTCTGCTTATTACTCTTTACGAACCTCTTCTAATGTCGGCGGTCTTTGTCAGGCAACAGACGAGGTCGGCCTGTACGCGTTTGTGCTGTACATGTCCCTTCACGTTTCCACTTCACTATCACATCAGAAACAGTGGACCTAGGGATGTTTAGGAGTGTGGACATCTCGCGTACAGACTTCTGACACAAGTGACACCCAATCACCTGACCACGTTCGAAGTTCGTGAGTTCCACGAAAAGGCCCATTCTGCTGTTTCACGATGTCTAATGATTACTGAGATCGTGGAAAGCGAGTACCAGACAGTAGGTGGCAGCACAAAGCACCTAAGATGAAAAACATATTTTTGTGAGGGTGTCCGGATACCTTTGATCACATAGTGTATAATATTTACTAGCTTTCGCATTTCCGATCCTTGCTACAGAATTTAAGTAATACCTACGGAAAAGCGCCATATTCCTAATACGATCCATCGATTATTATAAAAAAATTCTGATGTGTTACACTCATATGACTTTCTCTACCCTTGTACAAACTATTTTTACAAACGTTTATTCTCCATATGCTTCATGTTAATCGAGATATCAGATGTTAATCTTATTGCTAATTTTCTTGTAGATGCAAGGGGAATTGGTAGGCTTTATGCTATAGTCAAATATTTTAAGAGATGGTTGCTATGTGAAGTATTCCATTCTCTTTGCATTAGCAAGGCAAAAAAAGAAATCTGATGTGTTACGCTCACATGACTTTCTCTACTCTTGTACAAACTATTTTTACAAACGCTTATTCTCTATATGCTTCATGTTAATCGAGATATCGAGATGTTAATCGTATTGCTCATTTTCTTGTAGATGCAAGGGGAGTTGGTAGGCTTTAAGCTATAGACAAATATTTTAAGAGGTGGTTGCTATGTGGACTATTCGATTTTCTTTGCATTACCAGGACAAAAAAAAATGAATAACGAATTTGAGAAAAAGTATAAGTATTGGAAAACTTAAGGGAATAGCAAGCAATATCTCGAAAATGGTTCACTCAACAAAAAAAATGTATATGACATAAGTTGTGTATTTTAACGCGATCTCCATTTTTTGTGTAGTAAAACTTTGTCTATCTGTTATGGTTTACCAGTTATGCAAAAGTCGTTCACAATGAAGAATACTTTTGGAGACATTCCCCGAAAATTTGAGATATACATTTCATTTGTCATGAAAATATCTTAAACATATGATATTTTATTCAAAATCGTTAGAGCCATTTTTGAGAAAATTAAAATTTTCGAAAATGTTCCACGTAAAGGGTAATCTGGGGTGGGGGGATTTTCGTGAAAACCTTCGTGTCGCATCTCTGGAAGATACTGAACCTAAATACCAAGTTTGGTGTTTATCCGAGTATTTGTTTCTGAGTTATGCTGTTCACAGACACACAGACACAAGACGCGCGCGCGCGCGCACACACACACACACACACACACAAACGGACATGTTTCCAAAAATGCTTTTTTTGGATTTAGGGGGTCTCAAAACATGTATTTCCGGTGAAATCTCGGTATCGAATTTTTGGGTGGAATACAATACTTCTACTTACTATACGTAGTAGAGAAAGTAAAAATTGTATTTATCGGTTTGCACTTTATCTACAATATAGGGGAATTATCAGTAGTAGACTATAATTTATTCGAGAACTGACGAGCAATTGCAATGGAGCTGAAGCAAAAATGCGAGCCCGAATAATGATTAGTAGAAGTCACTACACACTTTGGTTTCCTCTATTCCCAGAATTACTAATAATTCCTATCTGAACGTCTGTGCCCAGCCTTTGTAAATCCTACTGTAAATCCTCCTGTGCTGCTAACAATGAGGTTAAAATTAAAAGCTATCAAAATGTGAAATGAGAACTATGATTAGACTGTAAGCTATTCCTACCAGTTACAGAAAACCAGTTTTAGGCAGCTAAAATAGCCTCTAAAATTATAAAAATAGGCACTAAAGATACAGTTCTGGGACCTAAAACACAGTTTCCTCAAGCTAAAGGTTTCATTTTAAGTATCTAAAATGTATCTCCACTTTCTGATAATTTTAAAAATGCAATAAATTAATGAGCATTAAATATTGCAGAGTAACAGAAATAGCAAATTTTCTATATTATTGCGGTTAGAAACATTTTATTATACATTATATTACGCATTTATAGTTACTAATACATAATATGAGCTTATAGGGTCAAAAAAAGGAAATTCTCAAAACGAATTGAATAGATCACAGTGGAAATGCGTGATTGTGACTTACACAGAGATGATATGGTGCCATCCCCAAAGTCTTTGCAAAATACAACGCATTGTTAAGAACTGTTTGAGATATATTTGAAAAGGTGACAAAGAAAACCAGATGTGTGCATTTCAACAGTTACTAAGAGGACGAGGTATGAGTAACAAACCAATGGGAAATACACCACCGACCCTTCTTGTTCTTTTTTTGTTGGTTTGTTTTTTTTTAAGTCCCCTTGTGTTATCCAGTATAGGATACTGGGTTTTTATTTGCTTTTTGGTTACGGCTTATTACCACATTACACAACACACACAGACACCCATGCCCATGGCGGGATTCGAACCCGCGATCCTCAGCTTGGCGGAGCGCCGGAGCTATACACTTCAGCTACGAGGGCCGGTACTCTTTGAAAGGGATTTCTGCCGTAGTGTAGTCACCGAGCAATACCAAAGGATGATTAAACAAGTGAGCCGACCTACTAAACTGCTTAAATAAACTAGTATTTAACCGAAATATTTCAATCCTAACACGAAACTATTACAGCCTTTGAAACAAACTAACCCCATCATTCATTGCTGCATGAAACAATACTAATATAAGATAGGCATTCTAGCCTCTAACACCTTACATAGGTCTCGGTGGTCAAAATAGGCATTTTGGGCACCACAAAACCCTGGTTTTATATAACATACTTCATATGTTATATAAAACGTGAAGGTACTTACTAATTTTGGTTTATTTGTGCATATAAAAATAAGTATTTAGCCTAAAATCTGAGTTCTAGTCATGACATTTGTCCTTCTCGTTGGGGAATGTCAATGCTCTGGGAGAGACTCTTTGCAGAACAGATTTAGATGGCATTTGAATTAATGCGTCCTATACAATAAGTTCTAAGTGAGAAAAACTGGGGGATGCTCGATTAAATACTTTACACATGATATTCAACACCGCTTTCTAAATGCAGAAGTATGTTCAGAAGTAATTAAAACCTCAAGTACACACGTCTCAGGCGTAGTTTAAGAGATCGGGGTCTTGGTCATTTGATTTTCAGCCTGGAATTGTTCAACATACAGAGATTGTACAGCAAGACCTGCTGTTTCCGACGGCAAGAACCCTGACTTTTATTCAGAAAATTAGACTGACCGCATGCATTAGCGTTCAGAAGTTTAAGCGCTAACTTTAGTAACTAAGAAATTCTGAATTAAAAATAAAAATGAAATAACAATGCATATATTCTAAATTACATACAGGACATTTTCATTACATGCAAAGTAAAAAACTGGTTTCCATTTTGCCAGACGAAAACTGTTGATACACGACGTCTTTTGTTTTCCTACGGTTCCAAGCCTTAAGCTGAAAAAAGAAAGGTTCTGGTGTCATACAGTGTTGTGTGTTATGACGTATGGCACTAAATAGGAAACAGAAATTATTCAAATGAATATCTGACCATGGTAAAAGTGAAACTGTAGAGGAAACTTCCCCCTACACCTGTGTTATCGGTACGGTGACAATATTATAGCTTCACGGCAAGGTCCCTACTATCGGGGCAATGAATTGATAAGCTTATCGGCGTGCCAGACACGCTTTGGAAATACATCGGTAATAAAGCCAGTTACCATGCATAATCCAAAGCATTTACTTCAACTTTATTGGAAGATGACAGGTCTCATGTGATTGCATTAAATCTGATTTCCTCGCGATGGTGCTTCACGCATCTCCTTTGGTGTGCGCAAAAATAGTGTTGGTGAAAGTAAAGGAAAATAAAAGCTCCCAGCTAGAAATTCATGCTTTGTAGAAGCAAACGGAGAAAATGAAATTCTGTATACTTACGTAGATCATATTTATTACCAACGTTATTGGTATTAAATACACATTTTCTTCTTTCTTACCCGAGGTAACCTTTAACTGGAGCAATTTGAATGAAAATCTTGTTCTGAAAAATCTAATGTTTAACAGTCACATGGTTTTCTCTATCCATAGTCATCTCAAAGCTATTCTAAAGGATTTTTCAACAAGTGTGTCCTATCTTTAACATGGGATAGCTGCAGTTGTTATTGAGTTACAGCAGTCATTTTTTTCATGTGGTTACAGTTGTTATTGACAAATAGCCATGGAACGTTACAGCATTCAGCAACGCGTAGAAATTGTGAAAATTTATTATCAGAATGGATCATCCGTTCGCCAAACCTTCCGTGTATTGCGTGAAGTTTACGGTGTGCACAATCGTCCCTGCGAGAGAACGATTCGGCGTTTGATCGATAAATTTGAAAGAAGTGGTTTTGTCATCGATCAAAGAACGCCTGTACGTAATCGACGTAAGCGCTCCAACGAAAACATAGGCGCCGTTCGTGAGAGTTTACGCGAGAACGGAAACAAAGCAATTGCTCGTCGAGCGCAAGAATTGAGAATTTCGCCGACCACAACTTGGCGAATTCTGTATCTGGATTTGAAGTTTCACGCTTACAAAATGGTGTTAACTCAAGAAATAAAGCCCAACGACCATAGGTTGCGCCGTGTATTCGTTGACTGGGCTATGGAAAAATTGGAAGCTGACCCGGATTTTTGTCGAAAAATCATCTTCAGCGACGAAGCCCACTTTTGGATGGAGATTGTGTTAACAAACAAAATGGCCGCTATTGGAGCAGTCACAACCCAATGCAAATTCAAGAACGACCAGTTCATCCCCAAAAAGTTACTGTGTAGTGGATTTTGGTATGATGGAATCATTGGTCCATATTTTTTCCAAGATGAAGATGGAGAAGCTCTAACTGTCAATGGAGAAAGATACCGGACTCTTTAAGGGACTATTTTTGGCCTCAATTGGATGGTATGGATCTCAGAAACATCTGGTTCCAGCAAGATGGTGTCACAAGTCATACTGCTCTCGAAACAATCGATCTTTTGAAGGAGAAGTTCAGAGGTTTCATCATTTCCCGTGGTGGTGATGTTAAATGGCCCCCGAGATCATGTGATTTAATGCCGTTGGATTACTTCTTGCGGGGTTATGTTAAATCTCGAGTTTATGTCAACAAGCCAGAAACAGTAAATGATCTTATGAATAACATCACGCGTGTTATTCGTGAAGTTGGACCTAATTTACGTTCTTCTGTCATTGAAAATTGGGTCTACCGTATATGCGCATCCCAACATAGTCGCAGCGGTCACTTAACAGATGTTCTCTTCCACACGTAATGAGATTAATTATGTTCCAAAATAAAAAAAATAAATAAATCAAGAAATCATTTATAAAACGTGTTTTATTTAACTTCAAAGATAGGACACTCTTGTTGAAAGATCCTATATAAATTCTTCATTTACGTGAATCGTGTCAAACGCTGGCAGAAATGATTTCAATTAGGTAATTGCAGTAGTGCATGTTGTATTGTACCCAGGAAGATGGGATCACAGTCAACTGTTTAAAACAAGGGTAGGTATGTTCTCATGAGTTCTCATGAACTCATGAGAAACAAAAGAACCACCAATAAACATTTCACATGCACTACCTAAAACATGGTAATATTTAAATAAACAACATTGAAAACTTCGGATATGTTTAATGCCATATATTTTATGTTATATATTTGAATGCCTCTAAATTACTATTGCGTAATTTGTAATGGTTTCCCTCTTACAAGAACTCAATGAAAATGTACACCTCATACAAAAATTTGTCCATATTATTCGCACACCAGTAATACAAATTCTGATGAGAAATAAACCTAAAATGTCCCAAAATTAGACCGACAAGCTTTAGGAGCTGATAGATAACAATATTTGGAACACTTTTTAAGGTACTTTTTTTGCTGCGGTACTTCGTTTAAGTGCTAGACGAGTTAGTGTCATTACTGTCTCCCGCCCAGTTTGTTTAAATACGACAAAATGAACAACGCAAATGAGAGTATTTTAGTTACCTTAGTAAAGCACATAATCATAGTTCAAGGAACAAAAACAGAACACACAAACACCTCAATGTTTACAGTACATCACAGCCTTCCCATTAAAAGCAACTGTTGGAACGCACGCCCGTTGCAGTGAACACAAACAGTGCATCGGGGGGTCATATTCTGCTGTACTCGTACTCTCGCAAAGACATCAGCAATTTCTATGATTTCGCCAGCTGCTCAGGCTATTCGTGCCACAAGTTCCTCTTCAGATTCAACAGGCGTGTCATAAACTACAGTCTTCATGTGTCCCCTAAAAAGAAGTCAAGTGGAGCAAGGTCTGAGGAGCGTGTTGGCCAGGCAATTGGTCCACCCGTGTCTATCCAGTGATAGACATCTTAGTAACAGTAAGATGACTACGTACTTCAGCACCAAAATGAGGTGGTGCCCCATCATGCCGAAAACACGTATCTTGTCTGATATGAAGGGGAACTGTTTCCATTAGATCAGGCAGACTTGTTGCAGGAATAGTAAGTAATTGTGGGCATTGAGTCGGGCAAGAAAAATGTATGGTCCTATTAAGAATTCTCTACAACACCGGCTCACATATTAACACAAAATCTCATTTGATGTCACCTCTGAAATATAGCACGGGGATTTTCGAAGGCCCAAAACATGTGAATTACTACAGTTAAATAACTGTTCATGTGTGAAACCTGCTTCATGTGAACATGATAAGGGACACAAACTGTAAGTCATTTTCAATTTTGTCCAAATACCATTGACAAAATTGTTGTCGTAGAGGATAGTCTTCGGCCTTCTTAGCCTAGATCTTTTCAAGGTAAAAGGGATGCAACAAAATTTCCTACAGAATTCTTCTTAGACGCAATTGTCGAGCGATGGCGCGAGTACTTGCCGCAGGATTGTTCTCAATGCACCGCAGCACATCTTCCTCGCTTATAGAAGTTCGTACAGAACGTCCCTGTCCTTGACCTTCTGCTAGTTTATCCAATGAGCCTCTCTCACGTAATCTACGTTCAATGCTAGCAAATGTACTATGAGGAACTCTTCGGTTTCGGAATTGTTCCTGGTAAAGCCTTACAGCCGCACGAGCATGTCCATCATCTCATTCCACGTGTACCATTCAATGTTGTAATTAAATAAGACCTGGCTGAGAATACGCAGTATGCAGCAGGCGTTTTGAAAAACAATAATGCACAATTTCAAGGAAGCATAACACTGAGCTCAGGAAGTAAACTGAAGCGTTTGTGTTTCTTTATTCCGTGTGTTCCGTTTTTGTTCTTTGTACTAAGATTATGTACCTTACTAAGAAGCGTTTGTGCTTTGTTTCTTTCGTGTGTTCTGCTTTTGTTCCTAGGATTAAGATAATGTATCTTATAAAGAAGCGTTTTTGTTTTGTTTGTGTGTTCAGTTTTTGATCCTTGAAGTAAGATTATGTACCTACTAAGATAATACCATATTGTAATTTGCGCATTTAAACAAACTGTGTGGGAAGCAATAATGACATTAACTCGTTTCTATCTTAAACGAAGTACCGCAGCAAAACCATGCTTTAACAAGAAGTGTTCCAAATAATGTTATCTATCAGCTCCCAAAGTTTGTCGGTCTAATTTTGGGACATTGTGTATACTAAACGACCTTGCAATAAATTGCAGGGAGGCAGTTGCTTATTTCGTCGTCCTGAAGAGGGCCACGAGCATACATGGCTGAAAACTGGGACCGTTCTCCGTGGTGTGGTGGTTACCATGCAAGCCTCTAGTTCCCGAGGTCGCGTAAAAATCCTTAGAATGGCTTCCTTCAGAAGGGAAGTAAAGCCGGTGGTCCTCTGTCGTACAGTTACGGCACGTAAAACAACCTCAAGCGTGATAATGATGACTCAGCAAAATTACTGGTCTTTCACGCCCAATATGAAATAGGGTGCTAAGAACCACAGCAGTTAAAGAACGTCCATAAATAAAAACTAAATTTCAATTTACTGAAACCTGGGAGTTAAACATCACTCGCCTGCAATTCTGAAAATTATTTTCATATGGTATCAGAATGTTCTGAGGTCCCCTAAAACCCGCAAAAAACATTTTTAGACAAAATTACACGTGTGTGTGTGTGTGTCAAAAAACTCATAAACTGAAATTTAATATTTAAGTGGGAACATCATTTTTCAAGGGCGCAAGGTGAAGATTTTCAAGAAATGCTCCTTATCCCAAACTATCCTGTAAATGAAAAATGTAAGTGTGTAATTTCTTAAAAAACTACTAGAGCCGTTTTCATTTAAAGTTTCATTTTATGTTTTAATCATAGGCAAGAGGAATAAAGTGCATTTCTTCAATGCTTTGTAAAGTGCTCTTCATTCTTTTTTAATTTCGTATAACTGCAAAACCATAACACATAGAAACTTCCTTCAAGAAAAATGCAGAGTTCATTAAAATATACAGTTTGTGCTGAACGGCGTCCTATGTAGGGTCAGCCGCTTTCGAAATATTCCATTTCGTATTAGCAAATGTAATGGAACATCCGATGTAACACGCTTGAAAGTTTTCGATTCTTCTTGTTCTTTGTTTCGCAAGATTCGTTTCTGTGACTTCAGATTTTGTACCTGGACAACTGACGGCCTGTTTATCCGTCAGTTGAAGTTAGTACATCGCTCCATATTTGTGAATTATTTGTTAGTTATCCGAAGTGTTTTAAAATTTTATTAGAGTTAATGAAATATATAGACTCTGTTTCACTAGTGCCCAACGTTCATTAGTGTTTGCGGAATCCCACAATCCGCAATTCTGCGTTTTTGTATTTCCGTATTGTAAAAGTTGTCGGAATTCAGCTTTGTTGATTCTTGTGTGCATTCAACTTTTTACTTTCTCTACTACGTATAGTAAGTAGGGGAAGTATTGCATTCCACCCAAAAATTCGATACCGAGATTTCAGCGGAAATACATGTTTTCAGACCTCCTGAATCCAAAAAAAGCATTTTTGGAAACATCTCCGTGTGTGTGTCTGTGTGTGTGTGTGTGTGTGTGTGTGTGTGTGTGTGTCTGTGAACAGCATAACACAAAAACGAACAGTCGGATAAACACCAAACTTGGTATTTAGGTTCAGTATCTTCCAGGGATGCGACACGAAGGTTTTCAAGAAAATCCCCCCACCCCAGACTACCCTTTACATGGAACATTTTTCCAAAATTTTAATTTTCTCAAAAATGGCTCTAACGATTTTGATGAAAATATCATATGTTTAAGATAATGTCATGAGAAATGAAATGTATATCTCGAATTTTCTGGGAATGTCTCCAAAAGTATTCTTCACTGTGAACGACTTTTGCATAACTGGTAAACCGTAAGAGATAGGCAGAATTTTACTACACAAAAAATGTAGATCGCGTTAAAATACACAACTTATGTCATATACGTTTCTTTTGTTGAGTGAACCGTTTTCGAGATATTGCTTGTTATTTCCTTAAATATTTCAATACTTATACTTTTTCTCAAATTTGTTATTCATTTTTACTTTCTCTACTACGTATAGTAAGTAGGGGAAGTATTGCATTCCACCCAAAAATTCGATACCGAGATTTCACCGGAAATACATGTTTTGAGACCTCCTGAATCCAAAAAAAGCATTTTTGGAAACATGTCCGTGTGTGTGTCTGTGTGTCTGTGTGTGTGTGTGTGTCTGTGTGTGTGTGTGTGTCTGTGTGTGTGTGAACAGCATAACTCAAAAACGAACAGTCGGATAAACACCAAACTTGGTATTTAGGTTCAGTATCTTCCAGAGATGCGACACGAAGGTTTTCAAGAAAATCCCCCCACCCCAGACTACCCTTTACATGGAACATTTTTCGAAAATTTTAATTTTCTCAAAAATGGCTCTAACGATTTTGTTTAAAATATCATATGTTTAAGATAATGCCATGAGAAATGAAATGTATATCTCGAATTTTCTGGGAATGTCTCCAAAAGTATTCTTCATTGTGAACGACTTTTGCATAACTGGTAAACCATAAGAGATAGACAAAATTTTACTACACAAAAAATGTTGATCTCGTTAAAATACACAACTTATGTTATATACATTTCTTTTGTTGAGTGAACCGTTTTCGAGATATTGCTTGTTATTCCCTTAAATTTTCCAATACTTATACTTTTTCTCAAATTCGTTATTCATTTTTTTATGTCCTGGACTTGCAAAGAGAATGGAATTCGACACATAGCAACCAGCGTTAAAATATTTGACCATCGCTTAAAAGCTACCATATTCCCCTTGCTCTACAAGATAATTAGCAATAAGATTGACATCTCGATATCTCGATTAACATAAAGCATATGGAGAATAGGCGTTTGTAAAAATAGATTGTACAAGAGTAGAGAAAGTCATGTGAGTGTAACACATCAGATTTTTTTTATGTCCTGGACATGCAAAGAGAATGAAATGCGCCACATAGCAACCAGCGTTAAAATATTTGACTATCGCTTATAACCTACCATATTCCCCTTGCATCTACAAGAAAATTACCAATAAGATTGACATCTCGATATCTTGATTAACATGAAGCATATGGAGAATAGGCGTTTGTAAAAATAGATTGTACAAGAGTAGAGAAAGTCATGTGAGTGTAACACATCAGATTTTTTACTTTCTCTACTACGTATAGTAAGTAGGGGAAGTATTGCATTCCACCCAAAAATTCGATACCGAGATTTCGCCGGAAATACATGTTTTGAGACCTCCTGAATCCAAAAAAAGCATTTTTGGAAACATGTCCGTGTGTGTGTCTGTGTGTGTGTGTGTGTGTGTGTGTGTGTGTGTGTGTGTGTGTGTGTGTCTGTGTGTCTGTGAACAGCATAACTCAAAAACGAACAGTCGGATAAACACCAAACTTGGTATTTAGGTTTAGTATCTTCCAGAGATGCGACACGAAGGTTTTCAAGAAAATCCCCCCACCCCAGACTACCCTTTACATGGAAGATTTTTCGAAAATTTTAATTTTCTCAAAAATGGCTCTAACGATTTTGATGAAAATATCATATGTTTAAGACAATGTCATGAGAAATGAAATGTATCTCTCGAATTTTCTGGGAATGTCTCCAAAAGTATTCTTCATTGTGAACGACTTTTGCATAACTGGTAAACCATAAGACAGACAAAATTTTACTACACAAAGAATGTAGATCGCATTAAAATACACAACTTATGTCATATACATTTCTTTTGTTGAGTGAACCGTTTTCGAGATATTGCTTGTTATTTCCTTAAATTTACCAATACTTATACTTTTTCTCATTTTTAATTTCTCTACTACGTATAGTAAGTAGGGGAAGTATTGCATTCCACCCAAAAATTCGATACCGAGATTTCACCGGAAATACATGTTTTGAGACCTCCTGAATCCAAAAAAAGCATTTTTGGAAACATGTCCGTGTGTGTGTCTGTGTGTGTGTGTGTGTGTGTGTGTGTGTCTGTGTGTGTGTGTCTGTGAACAGCATAACTCAAAAACTAACAGTCGGACAAACACCTAACTTGGTATTTACGTTCAGTATCTTCCAGAGATGCGACACGAAGATTTTCAAGAAAATCCCTCCACCCCAGACTACCCTTTACATGGAACATTTTTCGAAAATTTTAATTTTTTCAAAAATGGCTCTAACGATTTTGATGAAAATATCATATGTTTAAGATAATGTCATGGGAAATGAAATGTATATCTCGAAATTTCTGGGAATGTCTCCAAAAGTATTCTTCATTATGAACGACTTTTGCATAACTGGTAAACCATAAGAGATAGGCAAAATTTTACTACACAAACAATGTAGATCGCGTTAAAATACACAACTTATATCATATACATTTTTTTTGTTGAGTGAACCGTTTTCGAGATATTGCTTGTTATTTCCTTAAATTTTCCAATACTTATACTTTTTCTCAAATTCGTTATTCATTTTTTTATGTCCTGGACATGCAAAGAGAATGGAATGCGCCACATAGCAACCAGCGATAAAATATTTGACTATCGCTTAAAAGCTACCATATTCCCCTTGCATCTACAAGAAAATTACAAATAAGATTGACATCTCGATATCTCGATTAATATGAAGCATATGGAGAATAGGCGTTTGTAAAAATAGATTGTACAAGAGTAGAGAAAGTCATGTGAGTGTAACACATCAGATTTTTTTCTTTACCACATCTATCAAGCTCGTCAATAGGAAGATACCGGTCAACTCATAGATACTGCTCTTAATGTGGTATGTAACGACATCACTTTAGGAGACAATTCCAATTCTAACTTACATAATATAGTGTCATCAGCTCAATATTATCTATCTCAACAGTCATTGCATAAGTAGCAGTAAGCTTTTTCACAGAGCTCAAACTCTGGTACAACTGCTGATATTCCTATAAGTAAACCAATACTCAGGCCTGCTCAATTAGTTATCACATCCATCTAATTAATTAACAATAGTGTGCAGGAAGATGATGTCAGCTCTAACCGCCAAAGTGTACGAGATCAACGTTCCCTGACCTCTTATTCCGAGAGTCAAAACGAACTGTTTTGTCTAGCACCACCCACACGACAGCCCAGTGGTTCACGATATGCATACCCTATTCCGACAACTAACCGTTTCCATTCACTATCTCAAAACAATGATTGTGACCAGGAAACGTGTTTCTCTGATTTTCATACAAAACCCTGTGGAGCGCTTATTAAAATATATGTTTGTAGGTCAACCGACGTTTCCTGTCTTACTGCCTAGACTCCAATTCCATTAAACTGAACATTATATCTACAGAAACCCTGCTGATAAACTTTTCTTCGTGATTATTCGTAATCTCCCGTGTTCTCTTAGCGATCAAGAAATCTATAACGAAATCTGTTCCTCAAAGAAGCCAGTAAAAAGGTTACACGTCTTCTAGGAAAAAAAAATCTAATGTGTTACACTCACATGACTTTCTCTACTCTTGTACAAACTATTTTTACAAACGCTTATTCTCCATCTACTTCATGTTAATCAAGATAAACATTTGCAGACTCTATCTTGTTGCTAATTTCCTTGTAGATGTAAGGGGAATATATATTTACCACGGCAATATAGAAAAACAGTAGCCTTTAAGCACATACATATCTCTTAATAGCTGGTTGCTAGGTGCAGCACCATTCCCTTTGCCACAGATTATAACTCTTTGCATATCCAAGACAAAAAAATGAATAACGAATTCCCATTTGAGAACATAAGTATTAAAGAATTTAAGGGGATAACAAGCAATATCTCGAAAATGGTTCACTCAACAAAAAAAATGTATATGACATAAGTTGTGTATTTTAACGCGATCTACATTTTTTGTGGAGAAAAATTTTGTCTATCTCTTATGGTTTACGAGTTATGCAAAAGTCGTTCACAATGAAAAATACTTTTGGAGACATTCCCAGGAAATTCAAGATATACGTTTTATTTGTCATGTAAATATCTTAAACATATGATGTTTTAATCAAAATCGTTAGAGCCACTTTGAGAAAATTAAAATTTTCGAAAAATCTTCCATGTAAAGGGTAATCTGGGGTGGGGGGATTTTCTTGAAAACCTTCGTGTCGCATCTCTGGAAGATACTGAACCTAAATACCAAGTTTGGTGTTTATCCAACTGTTCGTTGCTGAGTTATGCTGTTCACAGACAGACAAACACACACACACACAGACAGACAGACACACAGACACACACACGGACATGTTTCCAAAAATGCCTTTTTTTTGGATTCAGGGGGTCTCAAATCATGTATTTCCGGTGAAATCTCGATATCGAATTTTTGGGTGGAATACAATACTTCCCCAACTTACTATACGTAGTAGAGAAAGTAATAAGCAACCCATCGCTATTGAACTTGTCAACAGTGATGAGGGTAGGGCTATGCTTAATCTTACGCGGTTGCTGTTCAGTGTTGTAAAAGTTGAATATCGACGCCATAATTCAGAACTCGTCAGCATTATAGACACTAAGAATTACTGTCAGCTGGCTCCCCGTTGTGTGCGATGTCTTGGCGACCATCACTTCCACAAGTGCAGCAAAGCATCCATCATTCCAGATCATCCCGCAAATTTTGGGGATGTCCTCACCATGTGGAACTCAAACAACGCATCTCAGAGTGACCTCAGAGGCAAGGTGGCTTACATCCACAACTGCAGTTACCGCAATCTCACCCACGACAACAACAACCTCCATGACAGCAACAACAACAACCATCACCACCACAACAGCAGTCACAGCAGTCCTCTCAGCAGAATACATCTCGTACCACGACTCAGCGTCTCTACTCCCAGGAAGTGAGATCTTTTGATTCTTCTTCTTCTCATCTATCCTCTCCTCCAATACATCCACAGAATGAAACGCCGGCTTATACCACCTCGACATCTTCTTGAAGTTCTTTTGCTGATATCTTCGCACAGCCTTTCTCGTTTCTCCGCCCCATTCTTTCTCCATTTCTGCCACAAATAACACAATTCGTCCGTTCGTTCGTTTCTTCCGTGCTTCAAAATGGCAGCACGTGAGCTTCCCACTCTTAAACGACTCACTATCCTAAACTGGAATTTTAATGGCATGCGCACTAAGCGCGCTTCATTTATTAGCTTTCTCACAATGCTTAACATCGACGTCGCTTGTGTCAGTGAAAGCTATCTGCTTTCAAATGGGACGCTCTACTCTTCCTGGTTACAATATGTGTCGCCGAGATCCAACAGCTATAAAAGCATCTGGAGGATCGGCTATTCTAATCCGCCGTAGTCTTATTTATCATGCCACATTTTTATCAAGCGTCCTTGATCTTGAAGTGGTGGGAATCAAACTGCCAACATCTGATGGAATTGGTCTCATTATTATCAGCGCCTACAACTCTCCTAACCGGAAGCCTAACTTGATTATCTTTCATTGGTTTTTCCGACCGACAGCAGCACTCCTCTACTTGGAAATCTCAACTGTAAGCTCGCCTCATGGGGTTGCCACTCTACTAATCCCAATGACCGACGTCTCTACAATATATTGAATACGTGCGGATTATATGTCTTAGCTCCTGCGGATCCTACTTACAATTCCATCAAACCGCTGTCAACTTCCGGTATTCTTGACATTGGGATTCACAGAAATTTACATCTTCCAGCATTTGTAACCACCCTAGCAGAACTTGATCCCAATCATTAACCAGTCCTGATTACTTTTCAAATCACTTCCAACATAACTCCACGACTTATTAATGGTTATGTAAAATGGGATTTATTTTATACTCAACTAGATTCACAATTACGTGCAGCTTATTCCCTTGCCGCTAGGTCGATAATGATGTTGCGGTTCAGCACTACACCAATGCTATAAGGCAACGCGTGGGCATTTCTACTACCTACTCAAAACGACGCCTTCCTTGCCGGCTACCATCTTACATCTCATTCGTGAAAACAACAGTGTTTGTCGGTAATGGCAACTGGAAAGATGCCCTTGGCTGCGTCGAAAACTTAATGGATTAACACGTCTCGTGAAATCTGAACTCAGGCGCCATCACCTTGACACCTAAGTCAGCTATCAAACATTTCACGCCATAATCACACTCTATGGGATACTACAAAAGACCTCTTCGTGAGCTAACTCTCATACCAGCTCTTTCTGCTGGTGATGGTCTTTTCACAGAAGTTAAAGATAAATGTGACATTCTTGCTTCCCACTACGAACAAACATTCACTCTAAATCCGCCCTTATTTGGTGTTATTACTCCAGACGTTCAAAAAGAACTCCATACTCTTCTACATCAACCCACCGCTCCACACAGAATCTCCTTCGCGACCCCCTGTGAACTACCACCTGTCTTCCTCTTAAAACATTTCCAGAACACGATCTGCTATCTAGTGTAGTTCTAAAAAACCTGACAAGTAAACCACTTGCTCACTTATCATCCATCTTGAGTGCCTGTCTCCGATTTGGTTACTTTCTACACGATTGGAAGTTTGTTCACATCATAATATTCCATAAACCAAACAAGCCTAAAAGTCTTCCTGGCAGCTATCGTCTAACTAGTTTACTACCGGCGTTTCTAAGCATTCTACTCCATATCATTTCTTACGTTTAACTCAAACAATTGTTCATGGTTTTGAAAATCGTCAGCACACAACAGTCCTAGACGTAGCACAGGCCTTCGATAAAGTATGGCATGATGGCTTAAGCCTCATACTCTATCGCATCGCCTTCCTCAACATCTACTCACTTACATATGCAGTTTTCTATCAGAACGCACCTTTACAGTTTTTATTGGTGGTATTCAATCGTCTCGGCGCTCTATTAAATCAGGAGTTCCACAGGGGTCGATACTCGCTCCGAGCTTGTTCAGTATCTACACCTACGATCTTCCTGATTTGACCCCCACTTCGATAGCTTTATACACTGACGATATTGTTTATTCTATTCACACGCAGATCTTCCCAAGCCCATTCGCACAATTCAAACTTATCTTAATAGTCTCGCAGAGTGGCTTCACCCTTGGAGAATACTCGCACTGAAAAACCTGAAGCTAAGACTTTTTTCCTTACGACGTATCACTAACTCATCTGCCTTACTAATTAATAATACACAAATCCTCTGGTATTCTACAACTCCTGTCAAGTATCTTGTAGTAATGCTAGACACTAAATTCACTTGGCATGCCCATTTCGATCGCCTTATTTCATTAGCATCCGGAAGACTTTTATAAACTCTGTCCATTGGTTCATAAACACACTCCTGTTTGTCTTGAATGCTCTCTTCTACTTTACAAATCTCTTGTTCGACTCATCCTCACGTATGCTTCCGAGTTCTGGAGCACTGCTAGAAACACTCACCTCCCCATCTACAAGTTCTCCAAAACAGATTCCTGACGATCGCTACTAATGCTCCTTGGTTTGTCAGGAACCAGCAGCTACAACAAGAATTTGCTCTCCTTCTTGTTCATCAGTTTATACATATGATCGCCTCTCGCGTCTTCTTACACTTGCCAGACGATCCATGATCTGTGACGTAAAGCATCGGCGTACGCACCCACCAGCCCCCATGCCTGAATAGACAAATACCTTAGGATCCCCTACTGAGTAACTCCGATCACTAACTACGCTAATTTGCTCTCTGAGTATTACTTTTATTTACCACGAAATATTTTGTCCATATTTCTCAGTTAAAATGAGACACTTTTGTCTTCTTCAAGTGTTAATAATGATTTATTCTATTCTATTAATCCAAAAATCTCTAAAGCATGAATTGCCGATCGATCATAATAAATTTAATAAAAAGAACGATTTTGTACCTCTGGTGAAACATTTGAATGCTGTTTTACCATAGGTATTGCAATTAGCTACACTGGTGTGCAAAACCTAAGGACGAGATGGATAAAGTAACATAACAAATGAACTACATGGTGAAGGAAACGAAGGTGCGGAAGCATGTTGCCAGCGGTCTCTCACACGTACACAGAAAGCTGGACGTCACATGGCGTGAGTCTAGCGAGCCTATAGTGCAAAATCGGTCTGGTCTCGCAACACGAGACGAAACAGGACAAGACGGTGTGTGGCAATTAGCGAGCTGTTACGGTGCACTGTAGGTAGTGGTGTTCTTCATTGCAACATGGCCCATAGACACCATTTGGATGACTTCATCGGGAAACTGGAAGAAGGGGAAGTGTGACGGGTGTTGCTCAGGAGTTTGGAATTGCTCACAGCATTGTTTAATGTGCTTGGGAAACCTTCCAAACCACAGGCACTGCTGTCGCAAAGAGAGGTGCTGGTCGACCAGGCTCAACTATAGCAGCAGATGGCCGCTGCATTGTGCAACAGGCAAGAAGGGATCCACGCCAAACAGCGGGTGCAATTGCAACCACATTTAACAGGACAGCTAGCCATGCAATTTCACGATATACAGTGGCACGGCGACTACACAGATGTGGTCTCTTTGCCCGACGGCCAGTACGTTGTGTTAAATTGACATCAGCACATCGGTGGCACCGTTTGCGATGGTCCCAAGAGCATCAAAATTGGACCAACGAGGAATGGGGTCGCGTGCTCTTCTTGGGTGAGAGCAGATTCAGTCTAAGTAGTGATTCTCGATGTACCCTCATCTGACGATAGGTGGGAACACTTAATGAAACCAGAAACATCCTTGAACATGATCGTTTTGGTGGTCCGGGTGCTATGGTTTGGAGAGGCATAATGTTGAATGGGCGCACCGAACTCCAAATCTTTGAACACAGTACGCTCACTGGTCAACGTCATTGTTATACTGTACTCCTTCCCCATGTGAGTCTTTTCAGGGGTGCAGTCGGCCCTGACTTCATTTTTATGGATGACTGCGCGACCGCATCGAACAGCGCAGGTGGAGGATCTCTTGGAACGAGAGGATATTCGGCGAATGGACTGGCCTGTCTGTTCCCCCGATTTAAATCCCATCGAACACGTGTGGGATGCTTTGGGGAGACGCATTGCAGCACATACACATGCACCAACGACCATCCAACAGTTGTCAATAGCGCTGGTGGAGGAGTGGAACGCCCTACCACAAGAACTGCTTAAAAACCTTGTGGCCAGCATAGGAGCACGATGCAGAGCATGGATTGCTGTCCCTGGTGATCATACACCGTTTTAAGCACCATGTATCTGTTTTATAAATCTAGAGAGCCATCATATGTCGTATTGACTTTAGTGTAGCTTATGGTCTATGGTCATTTCTGTTCGTCTCATTGCATATTTCGTTTAGTTGCATACTGTAGCAGTTCCCTCCATGTATGATTCAAGTTTCATCGAGCTATGTTACTTGGCAGTGTCACAGCATGCGAAGATTACTTTCATCCTTAGGTTTTGCACACCAGTGTAAGTACTTATCTATAGCTTAATTCGAAACTATTTCGTGCGAAAAATGCATCTTGAATAACACAACAAGCATCACTTTCTGACGAATACTATGTTCTTTAAATATGAACGCATTTATAAAGCACAGAGGAAGTTATGTAAGTCGGATGGAAGCTGTTTTACGTTCGTCTGTATGTTTTATCGGGCCTTATTTATATTTATTTGATGTGAAGATGAAATTTAAGGTAATGCTATTAAAATATCCAATCCTATTATTTATCTGATGCCGAGAGAGTGATGGAAAGTGTTCCGTTCACAGGATTTCGTTCTTAAATTTCGGAATTTGAAGATAGAAGTGCTGCAAATCCAGGCATAAAATACTACTGTTCATTTATTTTTCTTGGCTAGCTGCTATTATTTACATTGCACTTAAATTTCCAAAATGCATTCTACAATTTTAATTCTATATAAGCAGCTCCTATTTGGAATGCGTCACGGTTCGATTACACCCATAGGGGTTCGAATTTTAAGTCTCGGGTATGCGACCGGTCCATACTCAGCATGTGAGGAAAGTGAGGAGCTGCGATAGGAAGCGGTCCTGGCCTCATGAAACAACATGCATGATGCTTGCCACATCATCTCTCCGTATCGATTGGATGACGCTCACTTCAGCCATGTGTAAGTGGGCGTGAGGTCCGCAGTCGAGTTGACAGGCTCATGCCCTATGCGGGCTGTAGCGCCACCGGATTTATTTTTATAAGCGGCTCCTGCGTAAGCTCTAAGACGGCAATTCCTTACGTGCGAGACCACGGCTCCTCAACCTTGTGCTTTTTGGTAAAAGTAGTTTGATTTTTCAATTTTTTCGTCTTTTTTATTTTCATGCAATTAATACAAATGGTGGTTGAAAAATGCAACAGAATATTAACCGCTTCCATTGTTATGGCCAACATCCGGGTCTTGGTAAGTGGTAATTGAATTATTCCGTTTGAATTTAGTTTTGCAAGTTGCTTTTCTACCTCTTAGAAAGGTCGATGATGGATCCAGAGAAAACAGCATACGACTGCACACCACACCATACATAGTGACCAAGTTGGAAGATAAGTGCTGTGCAACGAAAATATAGAGAGCATGAGCTGTCAAAACCATTTCAGAGTAAGGTCTCGCTGTCTGAAGAGTTTTCATTTCTGACTGTAAGCTCCATATCCTAATGTGCCTTAAGAATTTCCTGATTACAGTCAGCATATTTTCTGCGTACTTCTCGTTCAAGAAATTTAGTAATTAGTGTCAACCCAATAATCAGACTCGGTATGCCAGAATACGGCCGAAATGAGCTTATGAACAATTGCCGGCACACTGTTGTCAAATCACGTATGAGTGCGCCATGGTCAATAGCCCCATGTGATTTAGCCTATTTCCAAAAATATCGGGACATACTGCCATGGGAAGAAATAATAACATTTTACATTTTGAACTTCGAGTTTTCAGTAATCTCGTAATCTAACGTAAAATCATTCGAAATTCTTGATGACTGAATTTCGTTGTTCTTACTAGCAAAGCTGCGGCCAGCTAGAAAGCTAAATGTTTGAAACAAAATTTCCAAGAAATTCGATTTAAAAAAGATCTGATGTGTTGCACTCACATGACTTTCACTAATCTTGCACACGCCTATTCCCCATCTACTTCATGTTAATCGAAATATCGAGATGTTAATCTTATTGCTAATCTTTTTTTGTAGTTCCAGTTATACCCCACCTTTAACTACACTGCTCTTATCGGCGGCTTTGCCTTTGGAACTTATTGCCTACTGGCAATAGTGTTGACTCGTGTAACTCTTGTCGTTGGGTTTCTTGCACTTTTAGTTTTTAAAAATTAGATCATACCACTTTCATACTCTCATTCATATTTCCAGGCTCTGGGGAGGATATGGATTTAGAGAAAAATTCGCATCCCCAGCCGGGAATCGCCCAACAGACTAACTTTCTTGTAGGTGCAAGGGGGAGTGTGATAGACTTTAAGCGATAGTCAAATCTTTAAACAGCTCGTCGCTATATGGAGCTTTCCGTTCTCTTTGCATGACCAGAACATTAAAAAAAGAAAAAAAAATAATTCCCACTTGAGAAAAAGTATAAGTATTGGAAATTCAAACAAATGACAAGAAATATCCCAGAAAGGGTTCACTCCACAAAAAATGATGTAAATTACATAAATTGTGTGTTTTAACGAGATCTACTTTTTTGTGTAGTAGCATTTTGTCTATCTCTTGCGGTTTACCAGTTATACGAAAACCATTTAGAATGAAGAGGGGTTTGGGGACATTCCCAGAAAATTCAAAATATACATTTCATTTACCATAAAAATATCTCAAACATATGATATTTTAACCACAATTGTTAGAGACATTTTTTGAGAAAATCGAAATTTTCGAAAAATACTCCATGTAAAGGGTAGTCTGGGGTAAGGGGATTCTCTTGAAAATCTTCGTGTCGCATCCTTGGAAGATAGTATACTCAAGTACCAAGTTTGGTATTTATCTGACTTTTCGTTTTTGAGTTATGCTGTTCTCAGACACACACGCACACACACACACACACGGACGTTTCCAAAAATGCTTTATTTGAATTCAGGGCACCTCAAAATTTGTATTTCCGGTGAATCTCGATATCAAATTTTTGGGTGGCATGCAATACTTCCCCTATTTACTATACGTAGTACAGAAAGTAATAACAGAAACTGGCAGCTGAATTCTCTTATGCAGAAGTCAGTATCTCGCGCCTCGTTGTATATCACAGCAAAGACTCAGGAATGCCTATGAAACATAATTTAATTACGAAATATAGACAACCTGAGCAAAGAACAGGCAAGAAAATGAAAAGATTACGTGAGGTATTCAGGAACGATGAAGACCTATAGGACGATGGTCATGAGACTGAGGGGGAGAGAGGGAGATCACGAGATAAAAGAGGATGGAGGTGGGGGAGCTCCAGCCTGGGGCCACAAATCGGGCGGGCTGCAAGGACAAACCGGGGGAACACATTCCTACAGATTCTTCAGCTGTGTTATTCAAAAGTTTTGCCTCCTCCGTCTCTTTTCAAAAGCCGAAGGAGGCCGCGTTGCCAGGTGGCGGAGCTCCACGATGTTTATTGTTAAGCGCCATTATTCAACAGCAAAACTCTGGCAACGTTGTCGGGACAGGTGGTACAAGACGCACCGGTCTGTCTAATCTTTATTTCTAGGAGCCACTCGATATATCACGATAATTATATGCAGCCATCCCAAATCAACTGTCGTTTTTCAAGGGTCAATCAATGTAAAATAAACCCATTTAAATAAACTGTATTTTTTCACAATGCGCTATATTATACAGTTAAAACCTGGGCATTTTCACTAAAGTGCTAAAGAAAAAATGTTTAATTAGACAATTACGATCACGTGTCCATCATACTTTGAAATAAGGATTCGTGAAAAGTGAATATTTTATCACGATACATGTCGCATAGAAAAAGTTTTTCTTAGGCAGTGGAGAAAACGGTCAACTATTCACTCGATATTATGCCAGCTATGGTTTAGGCGAAATAGAATGGACATTGATCTTCATATCCATTGATTTAATCTGGAAAACTGTAAATGGTCAAATTGTTAATAGCACAAAAGTTGTTGATATAAATTGCAATTATAAACCATATTCAGATATTTCCTTGGTAAACTATTCTTCGTAGGCACACAAAATTGTATAAGAATGAAAAATAGAGGTGTTTCACGGAAAAGTCAAAATATGCAATTTATTTGTCATGTCATTACAATAATTCATCGTGTTGCTGGAGCACTTTAAAAATCGAAGATAAAGAAACGTTTGTTAGGATAGAAATGTTTAAATCTTCGCTTAACATTTTGCAGAATGCTTTAATAGCTTCAAAAGGGAATGTTACATTGTTTGCCTTCCCCCACAAAAAATAACAAACAAACAAAAACAAACACAACAATAAACCTTTTTTAGGAAAATTGCTATATTTAATCTTGGAGATAACGCATGATTTCTCTTGCATTGATAAAATGAAGGCTAAAAAGTAAAATATATTTTGTGCATATTAAGAACATTAAGAAATTATTCGACCTTAGAGAACACCTATTTTTGTTTTGTTTCTGTAGTCATTATTTTCATCAGTTTTAACCCACGATAAAACGTCTTAAAGAGAAAAGAATAAAGAATAAATTTGCTTGTGTTTAATTTACAAAAGTTAAACCGACATAAGAATTAAAATTAATAATTTTTTATTCACTGAAGCTTTTGTAAATTTGCCTTTTGAGAAATGATATTTAACAATGTATTTTGTTTTTTCTTTTAAATGACAATTGTGTGACTATGGGAAAAGCTTAAAATGTTCCTGTTATGATGTAATATTGAGAGGTCACTGCCACTGATTAAAATTAGTTTTACGATATTAAAATAGAATTAAAACTCAATGTCGCATCCTGCGCAAGGTATAATTCATTTGAAAGAATTCTTGTTTTTCAAACCATGCCGTTAACCGGCAGTACCTGCTAGTTTAATATTGTCATTACTTGAGAACTGAATTGCATTGTATTCATGTTAAAGTTGTTTTCAAACGAGAGCTAAGTAAAGAGTTGTTTATTTGTGATAATTTTCGTTTTGTAGTATATTTTTCCAATATGCTCTGGTTTTATGCACATTCTTTAAAACGAAAAAACTGGTTAAAGATTTAAAGTAATAATTTCTTGCACTCTTCAATTTTAACGATGGCTGTTGTGTTTATATAATAATGGAAAATGATTTTTCAGAAACAGTACCATATGCAAACTTGAGGCTCTTATTGAAAGAAGAGCAATGGCTTAATTACTGTAAAGTTAGTGAATACATACCCATGACGCAGCTCACTTTACTTTTAATAAGTTGTCAGTCTTTCCTAAGTCTGTTCCATCCTTTATTTTGTTTTTATCTTTTGGACCAGCTTAATAGATTGGTGTTCAGCTGATCCAGCTCTGTCGCATTAAATTAGCATGTTTAATGTGGAAGCGTCTTTATATAATATACCAATGTTCAGACGTGGATATAAATTAGTTCTTAAATGCCTCTTAAACACCACAAATGATTCACTTTGAATATTATTCTTCGATAGCTGTCTTGGTTAAGGACTATATCACGCAAGGAAACAATTATTACAGGTCCAATGTCGAATATATGAAATGTTTTACTTTGTACAGCATCATACAATCTTTCAGACTATTCTTGTCTAGCTGGATGCTGTTTTTGTACGGACGTTAATTACCACAGAGTAAGAACATCCTTTAAACAATTACTTCCGAAGAGTCCTGAAATAAAATATATTATTGACCACCGAATCTACCAACTTCACAATCACAGTGACAGTTTTCATTCTAGATACATTGCTTTTAAATGCTTCTGATCTGTGCCAAATGTGACCATGGAATGAATCAATGGTGGATAACAACAAACCATATTACAGCTTTATATCATTTTTAACTAATAATAGTTGGAAGTATTTCAGCAATTTAATCGTTTTACAGATACCGAAAAAGTATATAAAGCAATGTAGGTGTAGTTAGACATTCTAAGCTATAACGACAAATTATGTTGTGTTATGGAAACGTTTGTTAGGGTAGACATCTTTAAATCTTCGCATAACATTTTGCAGAATGCTCTAATAGCTTCAAAAGGGAATGTTACATTGTTCACCTTCCCCCACAAAAAACAACAAACAAACGAACAAAAACAAACACAACAATAAAACTTTTTTAGGAATATTGCTATATTTAATCTTGGAGATAACGCATGATTTCTCTTGCATTGATAAAATGAAGGCTAAAAATTAAAATCTATTTTGTGCAAATTAAGAACATTAAGAAATTATTCGACCTTAGAGAAGAACATCCTTTAATTAATTAATTGACCATGGAATGAATCAATGGAGGATAACAACAAACCACATTACAGCTTTATATCACTTTTAACTAATAATAGTTGGAAGTTTTTCTGCAATTTGATCGTTTTACAGATACCGAAAAAGTATATAAAGCAATGTAGTTGTAGTTAAACATTCTAAGCTATAAAGCCAAACTATATTGTGTTATTAATATACTCATATTACCCTATATTTAATGAAAATGTATTTCATGACGATAAGTGTGAATTTTAAGCATTTTAAATACGCAAAGCGATCGAGTAGCTGTTTAATAAAATGTATATTCATCTATTGCTTCCTGTTGATATGTTACATAGAAAAGTACGTAAGTATACAGGTTTATATAAAAAAAATCTGATGTGGTGCACTCACATAACTTTCTCTACTCTTTTACAAACCATTTTTACAAACGCTTCTTCTCCATATGCTTCATGTTAATCGAGATATCGAGATGTTAATCATATTGCTAATTTTCTTGTAGATGCAAGGGGAATTGGTAGGCTTTAAGCGATAGTCAAATATTTTAAGAGCTGGTTGCTATGTGGAGTATTCCATTCTCTTTGCATTATCAGGACAAAAAAAATGAATAACGAATTTCCATTTGAGAAAAAGTATTGGAAAGTTTAAGGGAATAACAAGCAATATCACGAAAATGGTTCACTCAACAACAAAAAAATGTATATGACATAAATTGTGTATTTTAATGCGATCTACATTTTTTGTGTAGTAAAATTATTTCTATCTCTTATGGTTTACCAGTTATGCAATAGTGGTTCACAATGAAGAATACTTTTGGAGACATTCTCAGAAATTCAAGATGTACATTTTATTTGTCATGAAAGTATTTTAAATATGTGATATTTTAATCAAAATCGTAGAGCCATTTTTGAGAAAATTAAAGTTTTCGAAAAATGTTCCATCTAATGGGTAATTTGGGGTGGGGGGATTTTCTTGAAAACCTTCGTGTCGTACCTCTGGAATTACTGAACCTAAATAACAAGTTTGGTGTTTATCTGACTGTTCGTTTCTGAGTTAAGCTGTTGACAAACACACACACACACACACAAACACACAAACACACACACACACACACACACACACACACACAGAGAGACTACGCGGGGAAAGTTAACAAAAAAAATTTGGATTCACGCGGTCTCAAAATATGTATTTCCGATGAAATCTCGGTATCGAATTTTTGGGTGGAATACAATACTTCCCCTACTTACTATACGTAGTAGAGAAAGTAAAAATCAGATTTTAACTTTTTCTACCACTTATCTACGATAGGTAGAGGAAGTATTTATTCCATCGAAAATTTGATTACGATATTTCACAGGCTTTAAGGTTCCCTAAACACAAAAGAAAATCATTTATAAAACTATGGGTATAAAAGGTTGGATAAATACCAAACTTAGTATTTAAGCATAGCACCTTCTAAGGATGGCATGAAGGCTTTCAGAAAAATCCCCGCACCCCAAAATATACTTTCCATAGACAACTTTGCGTTATTGTTTATTTTCTCAAAAAAATCTTTAACGATTATGATTAATATACTATAATTATGTTTACAATATTTTCCTGAGTAATAAAACTTATTTTTACTTTCTGTACTACGTATAGTAAGTAGGGGAAGTATTGTATTCCACCCAAAAATTCGATACCGAGATTTCACCGGAAATACATGTTTTGAGACCCCCTGAATCCAAAAAAAGCATTTTTGGAAACATGTCCGTGTGTGTGTCTTGTCTGTCTGTGTGTGTGTCTGTCTGTGAACTGCATAACTCAGAAACAAGTAGTCGGATAAACACCAAACTTGGTATTTAGGTTCAGTAGCTTCCAAGGATGCGACACAAAGGTTTACAAGAAAATCCCCCCACCCCAGAATACCCTTTACATGGAACATGTTTCGAAAATTTTAATTTTCTCAAAAATGACTCTAACGATTTTGATTAAAATATCATATGTTTAAGATATTTTTATGACAAATAAAATGTATATCTTGAATTTCCTGGGAATGTCTCCAAAAGTATTCTTTATTGTGAACGACTTTTGCATAACTTGTAAACCATAAGAGATAGACAAAATTTTACTACACAAAAAATGTAGATCGCATTAAAATACACAATTTATGTCATATACATTTTTTTTGTTGAGTGAATCATTTACGAGATATTACTTGTTATTTCCTTAAATTTTCCAATACTTATACTTTTCTCAAATGGGAATTCGTTATTCATTTTTTTTTGTCTTGGATATGCAAAGAGTATTAATCTGTGGAAAAGGGAATAATGCTGCACCTAGCAACCAGCTATTAAGAGATATGTATGTGCTAAAAGGCTACTGTATTTCGAAACTGCCCTTGTAAATATATATTCCCCTTATTTTATGTCCTGGGCATGCAAAGAGAGTGGAATGCGCCACATAGCAACCAGCGTTAAAATATTTGACTATCGCTTAAAACCTACCATATTCCCCTTGCATCTACAATAAAATTAGCAATAAGATTGACATCTCGTTATCTCAATTAACATGAAAATTATATGGAGAGTAAGCGTTTGTAAAAATAGTTTGTACAAGAGTAGAGAAAGTCATGTGAGTGTAACACATCAGATTTTTTTGTTATGGATATGCAAAGAGTATTAATCTGTGGCAAAGAGAATGGTGCTGCTCATAGCAACCAGCTATTAAGAGATATGTCTGTGCTTAAATGCTACTGTATTTCTATATTGCCCCTGCAAATACAAAACAAGGGGAACATAATACGCCTTAAGCGATAGTCAAATATTTTTAGAACTGGTCGGTATATGTAAAATGTAATTCTCTTTGCATGCGAAAAGATCGTTTCTGCAAATGTTTATCTCGATTAATATGAAACAGATGGAAAATAATATTTTGTAAAAATAGTTTGTAGAAGAGTAGAGAAAGTCATGTGAGTGTAACACATCATGGTTTTTAACTTTTCTGCAAATAGCGTTTGAAGTACTGTTTATTCTGAAGAAAATTTTTATAATTGATAACTTGAAGAGAGTCAAAAGCTACTACTCGGAAAATTCATCACGTTAAAACAGAGAATTTATGTCAAATATTCATGCATTTTTAAAATGATGTCACCATTATTTTGTTTCCCACGATTTAATGGAAAGAACGCAAAATTTCAAAGCCAGTATATAATCACCCACGTTTTAATTATTTAAGTATCGCCTCACCTCTGCTTTTCCCACTGTATCTGCAACAAACTGCGTAATAAAATCATTTCTGCATACCTCTATGGCTAAAAGCATAAAAAACTGTAATACAATAAACGTTTGTAAGAACAGTTTATAGGACATTAATATATATATATATACATATATATATATATATATATATATATATACAGAAACGCATCCTGCAGTCACTGGATAGTGGAAAGTTTAAAGCTATTTATGGTCGTTGAGGCTTAAGAGCACCATTTGTTGCGCGGAAACATCCATTTATTGCCACAAGGAAATAATTGATTCTTTGTTCTCATGCTTAATAAGCCTCGTGCAAATCTCTTATAAGCAGACGGCATCTGTTGAATCTACTGCAGAAGTGACTTATTACGATTGAACAAGGATTCACAGCAGTACACAAAAAATTATATTTACTGTGTTCGTCAATTTCCTACAAACAGCTAGAGTGAATAGAAGATCTAAACCTTGTTTTTAAAACAAAATTTCGATTTCCTGACTGATGTTTAGAATGTGTTTCTCTTCACGGTTTGCTTGATACAAAACCCTGAGTTACTCTTTCTGTATTTTCGATATTTACAATTCAGTGAAACCAAATGCAGCTTTATATTAAAAGTGATTAACATTAAGTGGGTAGAAAAGCCGTATATGAACAGTCTAGAATCGCTATGAAATGGTAATGGGCAGATTTTTTTCGTCCCTTGTACGTAGATCTCCAGTCCTTCCAATTCTCTAATTTATGAGAGCTTGGTGAAGAATGTTCGGATAGAGGAGGGAATATTTATCCCGGTGCACCCCATTAAGTCTGCTTTTCAGGAACTTTTACCAGCTTCAGTGTTCTGTTTACCTGGGCACGGTGTTCCGAATTAGTCTCTCGTTAATCCGACTTTACTCCATTATGGTGCGGCGTATTGCTGATGCTAAAGATCCAGCCGCTCTGGCTGTTTTTCTCGAAGGAGGGCACGTGACAAAAGAAGGAGGATTCTGCACCTGTTCAAAAAGCGGATCTAATGGAGCCCTCGACCGAGCTGGACTCAGCTGAGGAGGAATATTAGCGAAGGAAAGCTTGCCTTGTCCGGACGGACGGACGGACGGATGGCTGGTGCCCTAAGGCCAGAACTCGGTACAGTCAGCTCCAAACAACGACAGCGAAGATGCAATAAACACCACTATTGTATTTGAGGCACCGTGCGCTTCATGTTATTTTCTCTGAAAATTTGCGTTGACTCCAAAGCAGTTGCATTTTTAAAAGAGGTTGGCATTTAATTTCACGAATATTAAAGCACTTTGTGTCATTTTCGGTAACTGAGACAATGCCAAGGACGGGTAAGTGGATGTAGGCAAATTATGATTTCACTGCCTCTGTGGTGAAGTGGTCTAGCTTCTGAATCCAAAGGTACTGGGTTCGATTTACCGCTACGCTGGACATTTTTTCTGAATTACAATCATTCCCTACCCTACGCAGAATTTGGATATATGAATATAGGAGTAAATATGAGCGCTTTCATAGCAAAGCTGCATAAAATCAATGTTAAAAAACTATCGTTAAACAAGTTACGCCAATTGTTTCTCTAACGACAGCCCGTACCCTTGAAGAGTTAAAGATTTCTACATGAATGGAAAAGGAAGAAACTATTAAAATTATACTGGTTGCTGGTCAGCACACCTAGCCAGCATGCAAAGTCACCTGGAATCTATTGCCGTTCTGGGCGGAGAATCCTCAATGGTGGAGAAACCTAGTGCCGGGTCCAAGAAAGAGTGTGTGTATGTTACTTCATTCCCATACTACGGGGGGGGGCAATAGCTAATCACGCAGAATCATCCTGTTTAGTACACTCTTGGATGAATCGTGTTTGTAGCTCACATCCTTGCCTAAGGAGGTCCGATCTGCAAAACGCCCATCATTATCAATGTTGAAGCACGGCTGAAGAAAAGCGTGTAATTACTGCATCAACACTAGCAGTAATAGCAAAAACTGTATCTTCGTGCTATTATTCACATGAAAATATTAGTATTACTTTATCCCGTTTTGGTAATTTCCAGTAAAAAAAAAAGCAGAACAAAACAAAACTTGAAGCGAATTATTCGTTTTTGCAACTTCTAAAACAGGTTTTCAAAACAGTTTGCCAAAGTTTTAAAGACTTTTTTAATAATTGAAATGTCTAGTGGTATAATTTATCTTATGTCGATCCTGTACCAGCAGCAAATAGTGAAGTAAACAACTTTTTTTTCAGAATTTTAAAACTTCAGTTGATTTTGTTTCAGTTTTAATAAGCATATTTCGGCTCAAGGTTTAATTCGTCTACAAGAGCTGTAGAGGTTTAGGACTTCCATCATCGAGATGCTGGGCGTTCACACGAGGGACCACATTTTTACTTCCAGAGCATTTCCTGCTGCTTATGTAGATTAGCGTATCTACTGGGGCCCTATGGGACCACTGGCGCCGTAGGATTTGGAAGGCGCTCGCCTTTGATGTCCATCCCGAAAACGCTAAGTGCTGCGGCTTTCTAAGAGACGTTTACACAAACTTTGCATCTCAACTGTACGTTTTCCTGAAGGGAGACGCCAGCTATAGTTGCTAACAGTTTTAATATTCATGCGCCCTTTGCGGATGGATTATGATGCAAAGCGGTCAGCGTAGTCCTCCCCTACACCCTCAAGCAGTCGGCCAGTTCCCTGATGAGGCCCTAAGGTACGTCAAGGAAGCGGCTAACTAGCCCAACTAAGCTACACTCACTCAACTAATGGCCGCCCACCCCCGCACTCTCCCAACCCCGGCAAAATTATCTACTAATGCCCTCCTTCTACCTACCCTCTACGAAAAGGGGCCACCTATATAATGAAGTAAACGTAGCGTCAAGAATCCTTGTGACGTACAGGTAGCGCAGCACGGCCTATCTCAAATTGCAGTAAACAAAATACGACCCACACAACTGATGTTCCTCTGTCTGGATAGCTTCTCCTGCGGGCTATACATTCATGATTGACTAAAATACTTTAAAAGTGTTTCTTATACGAGATACGGCATTTTAACCTGCACCACAAAATGACTGGCGGTGTAAACCAATTTCATTGTTAGCCCGTAACTGGTGTTAATTGCCACAGTGATGTACATTACGTGATCCAGATATGTAATTAATCCAAGATGAGATGTTTTTATGTTTTGTCACAAAAGAGTGGGTATTTGGTCTATTATTTAACTTTCATAAAAACACAGGAAATTTGTAATTTTTGATACGTCATTACAACTAAAAGAAATACAAATCGCATGGTGCAAATATCCTAAGAAAAAGAAGCTATCAAAAATTATAAATCTGATGTATTACATTCACGTGACTTTTCGACCTTCTGTCACATGCATACACACAAAGACACAGGCACACTGACACAATCACACGCGCGCGCGCGGTTCTTTTTCTAATTTTTACTTTCTCTACTACGTATAGTAAGTAGGGGAAGTATTGCATTCCACCCAAAAATTCGATATCGAGATTTCACCGGAAATACATGTTTTGAGACCTCCTGAATCCAAAAAAAGCATTTTTGGAAACATGTCCGTGTGTGTGTGTGTGTGTGTGTGTGTGTGTGTGTCTGTGTGTCTGTGAACAGCATAACTCAAAAACGAACAGTCGGATAAACACCAAACTTGGTATTTAGGTTCAGTATCTTCCAGAGATGCGACACGAAGGTTTTCAAGAAAATCCCCCCACCCCAGACTACCCTTTACATGGAACATTTTTCGAAAATTTTAATTTGCTCAAAAATGGCTCTTTTCTTTAGTTTTGTACACTAAGCTCAGTTTTAAAAATTTTAAAGAAATAGGATAAACACAAATACGATGAGGCTTAGTATTAGCATATAAAAAGTGATTAATTACAAATAAATAAGTTAGTATCTTAACAATGATTTGACATAGTTCATTAAAATTGTGTGCACTATATCTTTTTGATGTCCTGAATATATCGTAAAAAATTAAATCAGTGATAAGAAAACTATGGACTTTTTTGCATTTTCATATATAATCTTAAAATCTGTATCTATGCACATAGTGTTTGGTAACTGGACGGTTCACTTATTTGCCTTTTGAATTTCTGACAGTTCCCCTCCCCCAAATATGTGAGCTGACTATCAGCTGTAAGCAATACTTTCACCCAGGTGATCATGTTTTTCAAATATTCGGATAGCATCTGTAAGTCAGACGATTCGTTGCAAATGTTACTGCTTCTGGCAGCTGAAAAGAGCCCCTAACAGAGACTTCTATTGCGGCAGCACTTGTGTGAGGAGATGTTAGACCACCCACGTAAAAAGGTGCCGTTGATAAGCCTACCACAATGAGGACCTTCTCACAGGTAAGCAGAACAAATATCCAACCAGAAAATTAGCAATCTTTGAGACTAAAAGAATAAGAGGAGCAAAATAAGAAGGTGCAATATTGTGTTATTAATTATTATAAATCAGTACTGGTTTCCGGCCCTTCTCCTTGCGGGGGTTGTACGCAGTCTATGCAAAAGCGAACGTACATAAAATGGGGTCAATTAAAGGAACAGAGTTTCTTATTCGTTTTTAATAAATGTACATGTTTACAAACTTGATTAAAAAGCCATCAGCGTTTAATTTAATAGAACAAGGTGAGTATGCCTAGGTAAATGCGTCATATAAAGCTTCCTTCAGTTAAGAGGGGTCATGCGGGAGTTTTAAACGTTTGCTTACGATAACATCTGGTTATTAGTACTAACATGTTCAAATTTAGTCGGTTTGACAGTATATTTTCAAAATTTGTTTATACAATATTATCTCCCATAAAATATCGATGCAGCTCTGTAAAACAATTGTATAACATCTTTGACATGCGTATCATTTAACACCAGAATCATATTGAATATTGAATCATAAAAGACCTGGAAGAAAATCAGTAACTTATATCTAAAGATTTTAGGACTTAGATGATATATTATTTTTTCAATTCTGATAACATTTACTTTATCCAAAATATGGCTCTGAGGTATTTTTAAACACAGCTGTAGTAAAGTTTATTTCCTAGTAAAATTGTAGCATCCTATGGCATTTGAATGTGAGCAAATGTAGTAAATATAAAAATGCAGAAAAATAAGTTTAAAATTTAGGGACAGTTTAATGAGCACAACCATTTAAATATGGCTTAATTAAGGTATTTGCAAGCGTTGTAGGGCTCTAAATCTTGGCCAACACATAGATATAGCATAAGTTCGTAAATTGTTATTCTATAAAATACGAAAATGACACTCTTTTTAAAAAGATGATACAAATTTCAACTACGACTCCCATCTGAAACTGTGACAGGAGTTATTCTACCCTAGAGCCATTGTTTCAAGCAAGCTATGCAAGTTTGATAACTAGCATAATCTTATACCATTATAAATTTAAAAACAGCAGTAATGATTAACAGTGAAAGAAATGTTTAAGAAAAAATTATTTTGGTTAAAATATCTGTGTTACACTCATGTAACATTCTCTTATCCATTATCGTTACCTCTTCTCAAACTATTCTTGCATAACTTATATTCCTTTCTACCTTCATGTCACTACAGATGAAAGTTTACAGAAACAATTTTATTGCACATTTCCTTGTCGGTACAAGGCATACAGGAGGCTGAAGCATTATCAAATCTTAGAGCGGGTAGCTATACTTAAATTGTATGTTTTAACGAGATGTATATTTTTTTTCTCGAAATAAATGTTTCTCTCTCTCTCCCCCTCCGTCTCTTTCTGTCTCCCTGTCTGTGTTATGGTTTACTAGCAAAACTATACAATATTCATTCACAGGATGTTCACAAAAAATTCAAGATGTGCATTTTATTAGCCATGCAAAAGTCTTAAAATATGGTATTTTAACAAAAAATCGTTAGTTACGTTTGAGAATATAAAAAAGTTAGAAATATTTTCCATGTAAAAGGCAATTTAAGGTTGGTGGATTCTATTGAAAATATTCGTGTATCGCATCCTTGGAAAATACTTTATTTATATAAAAGTTTAGTATTTATCCGACATTTCGGTTTTTAAATTATTCTGTTAACACACACACATACACCTTGTGGGGCTGAAGAATCCCAAAGCACATGTTTAGAGTGAAATCAGGATGTTAAATGTTTGAACGGAATACAACACTCTTACCTTAGCAACTCATAATATTATAAGTAAGCTGTTGTATTGTTTGAAACCCAGTTTCACATGCAGAAAAGTAGAACGGACCTAATTTTCTTTCTTCCAAATTGTCTAAGGAAAATAAAAAAACAAGGAGAAAATGTTTCCGGGTTGCATTAATTCCTTTCTATATGTTTTTATTACAGATCGTTTTAAAATCCTTGTCATGATGATACAAGCTAGCTTTCAGATAAAGGCCGCAATATAGCGATACCTAAAAGATTTAAATTGCAAAAATATAATAATTTCTGCAAGAAAAAAAGAAAAAAGTCTCCCGCCAAAAGTAGTTACAATAATTCTATTTTAAATATTATTATTTAGAAATAGAATTTAAAAAAGGCATATCAGCTCTATAGTCTGTTGTTTTGCAGGCATAACCTCTAGTGAAGGTGGTTTCTGACTACCGATATGGAAGAAGTGTATTTTTCAAGTAAGTACAGATAATTTTCTTAAAAAATAACAGAATATTATTTTCCAAGTACCTAACTATCATTCATTTCCTTACATTACTTCTACACATAGTCACCGAAGTTATTCAGCACTTTTCGTAACGGGAAACCAGTTTGTGTGTGCCTTCGTCAAAGAATGATGCCGCCTGTGATGAGAGTCAAGCCTGCTCTTCTTGTTTCACATCATCGTCTTTAAATTGTTTTCCACCAAGGAATTTCTTCAGATGAAGAAACAAATGAAAATCGCTTGGTGCCAAATCTGGACCGTAGGGAGAGTGGTCGTATTGTTCCCAACTAAACGATGCGATCAGTTTTTTAATTTGTTTGGCTGTGTGTGGCCGAGCATTGTCATAGACCTCACACAGTTGGCGATAAAAGTTTGCTGGCGTAACATTCCTCGCATTCAAAAAAAAAACGCTCTAACAACAGGAAGATACAAAGAAACGATCGTTCACAGCTACGTCTGGCTTCCTAATGAATGGAGGAAGTGATCGCGCGTGCTCAAAATCGCGGCTACAGCGGCAAAATATTAAAACGATACTTACATTAAAAACACGCCTCGTAAACGGTTCAGTTTGCTCAAGATCGTGCCAACGATTTCTTGCACACGCATTCAGTTTTTTTTGGGGGGGGGGGAGCAAGCTTCGCTTATAAATTACAGTTAGATTTTGAACATAAATTTATAGGAATATTTACCAACAATACACTCTCCGATTGCTGTTTTCTGTAGAACTAAACTTCTCTTGCTACACCTCTAGACGTCTCGACACAGAGATTAAAACGTTACGTGTGGTCATTCAGATGGACGAGCAGCCTATTTGCGAGCTCTGCGTCGATTTATTGCCCATTAGAGAGCACTAACTCCCTTCCACCACTGTTTGTTACGGCACTAAAGATAAGCAATAAATTTCGCTTTGGTCCCAGTCTTGTGGCTACCCTTCTCTTCGTGTAAGGCGTTAAGACTATCCAAAACAATTGGTCGTTCAGCTGAGATGTGCCAACTCTTGAGGGTTCTGCATCTCCATTCTGGAAGTGCTAGAGTGCTTCGTTCCATCAACCAAGTTCTCACTTTCAGGATTTAGCCTCAGCAACATTCCCCGCTTCTTTCTCGGTTTCGTTTCATGTCTACATACTATCATATCCACTACATACGTATAATCAACTCACAACATTAGCTTCTTCATCATAATTTACACCTCGTGTGATTTTCCTTTGGAATGTCATTACTTTGCTTTCCATTCAGACTATTTTCATATTGCATTTAGTTGCAACTTCGTTTATGATCAGCCATTTGTAGATTAATTTCTGTATTGCTATTGATCAATCGATCTTTGGGATAAAAATACTATTATAGGTTTCGTTTTTAATTTAAAAGAAATGTTGTAAACTCACTTGCCATTTATTAATTACATGGTCCAAATTCATACTAAAAGCTGCAGGAAACAAACCTTTGTCCCTGCTTTATCGTAATACATAAACAAATGTATGTGGCTAGTTATATTTCATCGTTCTACTACAAATATGCGATCCAAATACGATCCCCTCTTTCTGAAGCCACATGGCTCTTCCTTTAATACACATTCGCTGATCCTATTCAGTCCTAAGCAATTATCTAGATAAATGTTTTACAGGCAGTATATCTACAGCAGGTATATTCCCTAAAGTTATTATAGTCCTGTCTGTTCCCATTTTTATAAGTCAAACCAATAGGTTTTCCATTCATCTGGAATGTTAATAGCTTCTCCAGCAAACATTCAGTATGTCTAGCAATGTTTTTCGATGCACATTTCTAATCGTCCTCCATGGTCTAGTGGTCGATGGAATTTTTTCGCGTGAAAATCCGTAGCATGTCTTCCTTCGGAAGGGAAGTAAAGCCGGTGGTCCCGTGTCGCGGAATTACCGCACGTAAAAGAACCTCCTCAAGCCTGATAAAAAGCCCTCTGAGCAAAATGTCCGGTCTTTCACGCCCAATATAGAATGGGACGCTAAGAGCCTTAATAGTTAAAAAGAATCCATAAATAAACCTCCATGAATTATTGCATATTTTAACAATTCAATATTTATGTTATCTAGCAATAGCTGTAGAGATTCCGATCGTATATTGTCTAAAAATAAACCGATACGAAATTTCTGCTGATGTAGTACCGAAAATAGATTGGGTGTTACAATCTTAGGAAATAAGACTCACCGAACTTTCATAGCTCCCAATTTGCCCCCCCCCACCCAGAAAAACACCACTATGTCGCCTACGAATCTGTAATTTCAATTTGCCGAAGTGCTTTATAGACGACTTCCGCATTTACGTTCATCACGGAATCAACATTCACTTCACCCTCCCCGTCTCTAATCTCGATCGTTTATGATCATCAACATATCGAAATATTTTGCTGAGTGAACCCGAACTATAGTCGATGAAGGCAGTACTTTACACTGTGGCTGCGTGTATTTTGGTCTCTCCTAGACCACTCGTATATATTTTTACTTTCTCTACTACGTATAGTAAGTAGGGGAAGTATTGTATTCCACCCAAAAATTCGATACCAAGATTTCACCGGAAATACATGTTTTGAGACCCCCTGAATCCAAAAAAAAGCATTTTTGGAAACATATCCGTGTGTGTGTCTGTGTGTCTGTCTGTGTGTCTGTGTGTGTGTCTGTGGAAAGCATAACTCAGAAACGAACAGTCGGATAAACACCAAACTTGATATTTAGGATCAGTATCTTCCAAGGATGCGACACGAAGGTTTTCAAGAAAATCCCGCCACTCCAGCGTACCCTTTACATGGAACATTTTTCGAAAATTTTAATTTTCTCAAAAACGGCTCTAACGATTTGGATTAAAATATCATATGTTTAAGATATTTTCATAACAAATAAAATGTATATCTTGAATTTTCTGGGAATGTCTCCAAAAGTGTTCTTCATTGTGAACGACTTTTGCATAACCGGTAAACCATAAGAGATAGAGAAAATTTTACTGCACAAAAAATGTAGATCTCGTTAAAATACACAATTCATGTCATATACATTTTTTTTGTTGAGTGAACCATTTTCGAGATATTGCTTGTTATTCCCTTAAATGTTTCAATACTTATTTTCTTAAATGGGAATTCGTTATTCATTTTTACTTTCTCTACTACGTATAGTAAGTAGGGGAAGTATTGCATTCCACCCAAAAATTCGATACCGAGATTTCACCGGAAATACATGTTTTGAGACCTCCTGAATCCAAAAAAAGCATTTTTGGAAACATGTCCGTGTGTGTGTGTGTGTGTCTGTGTGTCTGTGTGTGTGTGTGTGTGTGTCTGTGAACAGCATAACTCAAAAACTAACAGTCGGATAAACACCAAGCTTGGTATTTACGTTCAGTATCTTCCAGAGATGCGACACGAAGATTTTCAAGAAAATCCCCCCACCCCAGACTACCCTTTACATGGAACATTTTTCGAAAATTTTAATTTTCGCAAAAATGGCTCTAACGATTTTGATGAAAATATCATATGTTTAAGATAATGTCATGAGAAATGAAATGTATATCTCGAAATTTCTGGGAATGTCTCCAAAAGTATTCTTCATTATGAACGACTTTTGCATAACTGGTAAACCATAAGAGATAGACAAAATTTTACTACACAAAAAATGTAGATCGCGTTAAAATACACAACTTATATCATATACATTGTTTTTGTTGAGTGAACCGTTTTCGAGATATTGCTTGTTATTTCCTTTAATTTTCCAATACTTATACTTTTTCTCAAATTCGTTATTCATTTTTTTATGTCCTGGACATGCAAAGAGAATGGAATGCGCCACATAGCAACCAGCGATAAAATATTTGACTATCCCTTGCATCTACAAGAAAATTACAAATAAGATTGACATCTCGATATCTCGATTAATATGAAGCATATGGAGAATAGGCGTTTGTAAAAATAGATTGTACAAGAGTAGAGAAAGTCATGTGAGTGTAACACATCAGATTTTTCTGTTTATATACATATATATATATTTTTTACTTTCTGTACTACGTTTAATAAGTAGGGGAAGTATTGTATTCCACCCAAAAATTCGATACCGAGATTTCACCGGAAATACATGTTTTGAGACCCCTGAATCCAAAAAAATCATTTTCGGAAACATGTCCGTGTGTGTGTGTGTGTGTGTGTGTGTCTGTCTGTCTGTGAACAGCATAACTCAGAAACGAACAGTCGGATAAACACTAAAACTTGATATTTAGGTTCAGTATCTTCCAGAGATGCGACACGAAGGTTTTCAAGAAAATCCTCCAACCCAAATTACCCTTTACATGGAACATTTTTCGAAAATTTTAATTTTGTCAAAAATGGCTCTAACGATTTTGATTAAAATATCATATGTTTAAGATATTTTCATGACAAATGAAATGTATATCTGGAATTTTCTGGGAATGTCTCCAAAAGTATTCTTCATTGTGAACGACGTTTGCATAACTGGTAAACCATAAGAGATAGACAAGCTTTTGCTACACAAAAAATGAAGATCGGGTTAAAATACACAATTTACGGCATATACATTTTTTTTATTTTCGAGATATTGCTTGTTATTCCCTTAAATTTTCCAATACTTATACTTTTTCTCAAATTCGTTGTTCAATTTTTTTTTTGTCCTGGTAATGCAAAGAGAATGGAATACTCCACATAGCAACCAGCTCTTACAATATTTTACTATCGCTTAAGGCCCAGCAATTCTCCTTGCATCTACAAGAAAATAGCAACAAGATTAACATCTCGATATCTCGATTAACACGAGGCATATGGAGAATAAGCGTTTGTAAAATTAGCTTGTACAAGTGTAGAGAAAGTTATGTGAATGTAACACATCAGATTTTTTTTGTCTTTGATATGCAAAGAGTATTAATCTGTGGGAAAGGGAATGGTGCTGCACATAGCAACCAGCTATTAAGAGATATGTATGTGCTTAAAGGCTACTGTATTTCTATATTGCCCTTGTAAATATTTATTCCCCTTACATCTACAAGAAAATTAGCAATAAGATAGAGTCTGCAAATGTTTATCTCGATTAACATGAAGTAGATGGAGAATAAGCGTTTGTATAAATAGTTTGTACAAGAGTAGAGAAAGTCATGTGAGTGTAACACATCAGATTTTTTTATATAAATCATCAGAAAACTGATAGTAGATGTAATAATTACAGATACGTAGGGTCTTAAAGATATGTTTAACAAATAAGAATGGACATTGTGATTGCTCCAGACAAGGATGATAAAGAATGTCACACACATTACAGGAAAATCGAGTAGAGATATTTTACTAATCGTACTGCAGCTAGGCGAGTAAAACTGGCGGATCATAGACTGGAAGTGACAAGAACACTACTAGGACACCTTGTATTCAACTATTGGAGGAAGTTGGAATGGCTTCTTCCATAATTCTTCACATGGAGTAGAAATCAATTTTTTTAAAAAAATCCATGTCTTTAGGGCACTACTGGTAACAATCTACAATTTACCCATTCTTCTTAATTCACAGGTAACTCACATCAAGTGCTGATCTTTCGCATTTTATTAGCTTTCGTTATTTACCGATAGTGGTGCCAAACATAATCTGATATTGCCATTAATTTGCGAATGATCCGTGTATTATCATGTGAGTTGCATATCTTAAATGATCATATACACTGACAAAAATGTGTATACGCATTGAGGAGGAAATGTATTTTAAGACTGTTAAATATGTTTAAAATTTGAATACTATTTTACAAAAGACTTCAGCCACGACAGGAAATGAAAGTATACTAGTATTGGAAGCCACGTTTGCTTTCTTTCAAAATATGCTGCGGTATAAACAAGGGTGACGCCATAAACATCTACCAAACTTCGTTAACTGCAGACCCTTTAGTGTATCTGCAACAGAGGGGACAGTAAAATACGAGTAAATTATTTATTCTTATATTGTTATTTAAAGAAAGTTGTTGTAGAAGAGTTCAAAGCCAAATTTTCTTTGTGCTTTCCATTGCACTGAAAATTAGCTGTTAACATTAGCCTAGCCGAAGAAACAGAAGACTTTTAAAAGCACCAATTTGTAACATTAAGATGACCGGTTGTTTGAGGAAGAAATCGGATTATGCGTGAGGCATTTTAATGAAAGCTCGTGGAAATGTATATAGCTGGTTGATGGAGGAGTCCTGCAACGGTCGGTCTTGCGGTAACCGTGTTATCAAATTCATTAAGCGAACGAGGTAAAGCCAGCTTTGCCCTCTGTGTACGCGAAGGGTTTCTCCTTCCGACCAACCCCACCTCTTATCCTTCTCATCTTGTAAATACGTTTTCTTTAGCGTGGTCAAGCTCCAGCCAAAAGGCTTTTAGTGAAGTCAGTTGCTCACAAAACTTGAGCTTACTAACAAGCCCTCCTTGACCCTCAACATGAATAATTTCTTTGAATTATTTGCAACGTAAACTGCTTCAGGGAAAGGGCTGGAGTTACAAGGCCAAGTAACTGTTCGCTCTAGAGCTGCAATTATGAAATTATGTTTTGAAGAGGTGCCCGAGTATATCCGCTAAAATTTATTCTAATACTTATTTCAGAGCAGTGCTTCAGCAGTGGATCTTACTAGCGTCCTAAAGCACACAACCCCTGTATTTCTTTACTTCTCAACAATTTCTTGCTATTTTGCCACAGAAAGGGAAACTTTGCGTCCTACCACAGTCTCAAACCAGGCTTTTACACGTTATTTCCGTATAATACCATTACTTGTATTCAACAAATTATGTATTGAATTGTCCTTCCACACAAGTAAACCGCTCAAATGGACTTATGCTAAAGTCAAACGGATGTTAGAAGAACATACGGGACTCAGACGCCACTTATAAGGAAATTTAAGTGTTACAGGTGAAAATATCTAACAATTTTAAGGTTTGAATGTCTTTACTATTGATTAAATTTAGAGATAATCCCAAATACTGCCAGGGTTATAAAGCATGTCTAGAAAATCAAAGGTTTTATTGCAACCAAAATGTAAATAAAAATCCACTAAATGCTTAAGCACTTTGAATAAAATACTCTTATTAAAACACAACACTTCAGATCTCTTTTGTAGGAATGTCTCAGGCGCTAATGCCTCTAATCCTCATTCCGGAGGTCCCGTGTTTGATCTCCGGCCATCGCCCACTCTGACCCATGCTCTTTTCGGGGTTTTCCCAGGTCGTCATGTGAATGCTGGAGTGGTTTCTTTCATCCCCCGAATTTCCTATCCCACCGTTTCGTTCCATTAATCATTTCATTCATCCTTCGCCCCGTTTGGTCTATTTCAGGGTTGGAAGTGTCGGAGACAGTCTTTCGGTGCAACGGAAAAGGATGCGCTCTGTGAACTTTCTCCGTCCCTCGACCTTCGGCTGATTGCCGGAGTATAAGGATCGCCCCTTGGGGGGGCGAGAGATCCTGTTTGGGTCGAGGTCCGCGGTCTACCAGTTCCGACTGCTCGGGCGTCTCAATCTGGAAAACTGTAGGGTCCCTGTCATTGCTGTGCCGTTATTTCTGGTTCTGGCCGCCCCTACACAATATAATCCATCCCCTTTTGGAAATCGCAAATGTATATTTTCAGGCTTGTATCCAACAATAGATACAGTAATGTTATCAACCGTTTGATACTCAAAAAGTCTGATGTGTAATTATTACAATATCCTCTCATATGGATGGTGATGCCTTAGTCGATACCATATGCAGGCTTGGTCTTCACTCTACTTTACACTTAAGGGCAGCTCAGTGACTGAGTTACATGGAATCATGAAGTCGCCTTCGAGCGGTTGTAGCACATACGAGACAGGTTATCTCTAATTTGCAGCTCTACTCATCGTGGATAGCCTGAACCAGACCCTTAGCATTCGCTAAGGCAGCAATATTCTTGAGTGAATGGTATCGTCACACGGTGTCTATATTGCACGGAATTCTCCAAACTATTTGTTTCGGATTCGTTTTTATCTTCTCACATGCCCATTAAGTTCAAATAATAATTGATTGCCGATTTATTTGTGGACATGTCGTTTGCATTCAGTACGTGAATGAACACTCAACGTTTTGAATTTATAAACGCAGCAGCATCAGGCTTCTGTCAATGTAAAAAAACATTATAAGCGTTTCTATGTACTTAGTTTGCGTCGTACACTAGCCAGTGTAATGGTATAACCTAAAACATCTGTGCTTAGAGGTGAAACGTTAACAGCAAGCAGAGATCTGATAGCTGAATGAACACGAATCCGTAAACTCCTTTCTGGTAGAGGAATGTGAATCTTCAATCAAGCCTTTATCAAGAATATAAGGTTGGGTGATAACTCGTTCGTAATGTTGGAAATAGAGATCTTATTCTGGTACGTTCGTTCTGTCATCGAGTTATTTAACTGAAATGTGGCCCAGAATTCCATGAGACAAATTTTTTTAATTAATTTGAAGATTGTTTCAATATTGTTACCTTCAACTACAGGGGTGATTAGAAACTAAGGTTACAAGGGATTTCTGGAGTTTCTTGCGTTATAGAGAAATTAGTAGTGTGCCGTAATTCTAATACGTGCTGTTGGCAACTGTGCAGAGTTTCAGCCACCCGCCAAACGCAACTGGTTTGGAAAACCGGTCTTGCGATGAAATCTGCTCCGTTATTCGATTTCTGTAGGCTGAAATTCCGCGGCAGCTAGTAGGGGTTTAGGAGAGACTGTAATGTCTCGTCAGCATGTCAGAGAATGGTGGCGAAAGTTTGCGGCCGGTAAAGAAAACGTCACCGACGAGGATTGCAGTGGCCGACCCAGCACGGCATCAGCAGATTTGAACATAGCTCGCGTGGAGGAACTGATTCAGGACAAAGGAAGATCACGTTAGGTATATGATGGTAGAATTGAGAACGTCGTTCGGAAGCGTTCGTCACATTGTTCACGATATTCTACAGTACCGGAAAGTTTGTTCCCGATGGATTCCACGAAATCTGTGCAACCAACACAAGGAAAAGCGCATGCCTGCAACTTTCGCAACGGTCTACACGGAAGGGAACAGTTTTCACCACATTGTCACGGGTGACGAAACATGGACCACCACTACCCCCAGCAGTAAGCGGTCAATGGAGTGGAAACACCCTTCCTCTCCAAAGACAAAGAAGTTTAAGGTGACGCCATCCGCCGGGAAGGTGATGGCCACAGTGTTTTGAGACAGCGCGGGTGTCATACTCGTGGAGTTTTTGGAAAGAGGGTACATAGTGACCGCTGATGATATTGCGAGACCTTGACACGATTGCGCGAAGCAATCAGGTGGAAACGGCCAGGACTTCTCACCCAGAGCGTCATCTTCTTTCACGACAACCTGCGACCTCAGCCCAGAAGACAACCACACTGTTGAAACAGTTTCGCTAGGACATATCGGCTACACTCCCTGCAGCCCGGACCTCGCTCCAAGTGACTTTCACCTTTTTCCTCATTTACGAGTAAAGGAACACCCAGGAGGCCGACGATTCGCTACAGACGTACAGGCGAAATACTTCGCGACAACACCAAGTACAGGAATTTTACCAGGAGGGAATATTCAAACCCATCCCAAAAGCGATAAGTGCCTAAACTGATATGGTGACTATGTCGAAAAATAACCTAATGTATGTATTATCAGTTGGCTGTATTGTTTGTATGAAATAAAATGTACACGCTTCACTACAGACTTTGTAACCTTAGTTTCTAAGCAGAATTGTAATTAATTTAGAGATCGATATATCTGATATACTAGGTAACACGGCGTAATTTTAATTGTAATAGAGAAAATTTTGAAATTAACAAGGCAGGCAAGGAAAAAATTAATTTAAACTAGTTCATTTCCTCAAAAAAGGTTCAGTGGAATCCTTGCACAGTATAAGCTATTTGAATCCCTTTACGTTTATCTAATCTTTGGACTAGAAGAGCTCAGCTTCCTTTCAAATATTATAAATTTTAATTGTTTATACTTCACATTTTTGCAGCAGTTTATCGTTATTTTAATGCTATAAAGATTTCCTATCCAGGAACAGATCTTTATCAGTTAAAATGGCACAGAAACTGTTCAGCTTATAGTTTTGGAAATTTTGCAGCGAATGCATCTGCTTATTACTCATCTATTATTATTATTATCATTATATTTTAATGGGTTTCCGAAATGAAACTGGAGCTTCTATGAGAGCCCCGTTTCTCAAAGCGATAGAACATAGCGCATCCCACCATTAGATGTTCCAGTGCGCCAGGAAATGAGGTAGCGTTTGGATTCGTCCAAAGGTGCCCAGCGTGTAGCTGTTCAGTTTTTCGCGATAGAAATGTTAGTGGAACAAACATTTACCATCGTATGAAGAATATGCATGGGAAAGAATGTTTCACCAGAAGGCCCAACCGCATTAATTCGTTGAGCATATAACAAAATTTTCCGTGGTGTTTCTGATGGCAGGTTCTCCATCATGCCATCTCCTTAATCCTCGACCTTTCGTCTGTGACCAATATTCCTTTGACCATAAAAGTCAAGTCTCGGGGGCTCCAGTCCACAAATGCAGATGAGATCCGAGACGCCGCTGAACAAGTTCTGCAGTCAATCATGGACGTTTTCACTTGTACCTCTGGAGCACTTTCTAGAACCGTCATGTGGCTCGGTGGAGAGAGTACATCACCCATGTATATTCTTCACTTTTATATATGTATCTTGTTTCAAGGTATAAACCGTTACATAGAAACATCACTATCAGTTTTATTTGGCAAGTTCTGTATTGTTATTTGATATCCATTGTTTACTGGATTAACCTTAAATCCAACTGATTAAAAAGTAAATTCTTCACAACAATTGTAGGAGTTAACTTTATTATTGTTATTAATATTGTTATTATTATTATTAATTCAAACTGCATCACAAAGCATCTTGTTCGAGACATGAATGCCAACAAAGGACTATCGCTTCCCGTGGTCTAGGGACCTTGTAAGTTTCCAAATCAGAACCTTAAACTGCATCGTAAAGAATAAAGCATATCCTAATTTTTCATAAAGCATTCATTTTTTGTGTATAAAAGTTCAGCTACATGTAAGTAGTGTTTTGACTAAAAAGTTAATGCATTTAAGATGCTCTCCATATAGTGTCCTTGATTTTTTAACAGATTTTAACCAAATCTGAAGTGCGTTGACAAATTTTCTTGAAACATATACCTTAAAACATAACCTCGTACTCACAAGATCGATGTGTATGAATAGACGGACGGACAGGCGGAGAAATCGACGCTAATAACTACTATGCTGCAGCAAACGCACTTAGAATAATTATTTAGAGCACTAGTTACAAAAGTAGAGGTTTAGTAACGAAAGTTAGAACACGACCGAAGAGGGTGCTATAAGAGCAGCGAGTTACTAAACCTAATTTGTAACGTTTATCTACAATATTTTATCTACGTTCAGAGTATTTTAGTATATGTTGTATATTTAATATATTTAATGAAATTTATTTCTTGCCGAAACGATATGTTTAGAGAAAGAGTAATGTGAGTTTTGGAAAAAAAAAGAGGACACGATAAATCAACAAACGTTGTTATATTCTGCAATTGTGGATGCTAGTTTCATGTGTGAATTTAAAGTAAAAATGAGTGAAGAAGGTGATTTTTGCGGTTCATCAGGAGAAATTTTAAAAGCGTCCAAGATTCAGCTATTAATAAATTTCTAGAAAAGTCAAGGAAAGTTTATGTATGTAGTTATATGAAATTCAAGGACTGGTGTGTGGATAATAACTATTACAAATTGTAATGGTTGTAATATTACATTAACTATCAATTAGGGGAGAAAGTTTTTGTTTTAATACACATTACTATCAAGAAAAATAAGATACAGATGATCATCTTTAAGGTGTATTTTACGCTTTGTTGAACTTGTATTTTATGTTTTGATAGCGTGTTTTGTGTTTTGTTAGAATACAAAGTATAGGATTTGTTGCCTAGTAACTACAAACTACAGTATCACTGATTATTATAGTAGTATATAAAGTACGTTTGGTGTTTCAACCACATTACAATTCTTTATTAATTCTAAATGCTAATCGGAATTACATTGCAATATCAAGCTTTCACGAATTTAAGTTAACAACAAAGAAGGCGGAAGTCTGAAGAGACAGAAATGCAGCTTAGTAAAAGTCCACTCTTAACAGCATGCAATGTCATGTCGCAAAGGGCGATAAATTTTAAGAATTAGTTATTGTAATTAAACTGCGGAATGAGTTATTAGACTTCTAAATGATCGCACAAACAGCAATTACGCTGGTTACCTTGGCAGCCACGTGTCACCATTTACGGGCAAGGGCAATTATGAAAATGACTGCAAATTACACGCACACACACTTTTGCGCAGTTCTCTCATATTTACTTCCCTTCTTCCTCTCCCACTGATTCAACGCATACCGTTTTTGAACTGCTGAAATAATCAAACCACACCTGCTTCGCAGCCCATTTAGTCCCGAGTTCGATATCTTGTGTTATATGGCACATAAAGCAGTACTTTAATTATGTAAATTATAAAATCTTGAATCTAAATATATGGAAGCAGAAGGTGAAAGGAATATACCTTGTAATTTTAAGATATTATTTTGTTCCTTCAGTGTATAAAATTATCAACCGTTTTACTTTCTCTTGAAACTGTTCCATACAAACACTTTAATTTTCTATTATATTTTACCGAATAAACTTTGTAAGTTCACCAATAAGCCAATTACTGCATGTAAATATTTACTAGAGAAAAAATTAAACATAGTTCATTTAATATATTAGATTTTAATTTTATTTTCTCTGTCATCTAATTATAGCATTACATCTAAAAATTCAATACCGAAATTTCATGAAAATACAGACTCCGAGGTCCACTGAGCCGCTTCCCCACCGATAGAAATATTTTTATTTTCTTTACCATGTACATAATAGGTAGAGAACATATAGCATTCCACCCAAAAATTGATACCGGGATTACACCGGAAATAATTATGAGGGCCCTTAATAAAAAGAAACATTTTTACTTTCTCTATTACGTATAGTAAGTAGGGGAAGTATTGTATTCCACTTAAAAATTGGATGTCGAGATTTCATCGGAAATACATGTTTTGAGGCCCCATGAACCCCAAAAATGTATTTTTTTTGGAAAAGGTCGTTTATGTGCGTGATTGTGTGTGTGTCTTTAAACAGCATAACTCAAAAAGGAAGAGTTGGGAAAATACCAAACTAGTATTTAAGTTCAGTATCTTCCAAAGAGACAACATGATGATTTTCAAGAAAATCCCTATCCTATCTAAAAAATGGCTGTAACGATTTTGATTAAAATACCTTATAACAAATACATTTACATAACAAATAGAATGCATGTTGAATTTACTGGGTATACCTGTGAAGTTCGCTTCACTCGGAAGGAATTTTGTATAATCGTGTACAACCGTTAAGCGTTAGACGAAAACATACTGCATACAAATGTAGATCGCTTTAAAAAACACAAATATTTCAAGTAACCTTTTTGTGGCATCACTCATTTAATAGTTCAATTTTTTTTATTCTATTTTATTTTACGTCGCTTTAACTCCTTGGTCATATCGCGACGGATGTGTTGGTGGATATCTCTTAGAACGATATGTGATGGACAGTTAGCCTTCTAGGTCTCATTCCTGTAATCCCTGCTTCATGCTGTGCAGATGGTGCCGTCCAGTCTAACCGCCGCCCTCACACAGAAAGGCGGACACTTAGCCCTTCTAGGTCTCATCCCTGTAACCCCTGCTTCATGCCCTGCAGATGGCATTAGGGTGCCGTCCAGTCTAACTGCTGCATTGTCTGTAGATAGATGGCATAGCATTCCCTATTACCACTTATTTTTCATTTTACTATTGCTTTAGACTTAAGATGGAACTTTGTGTCATGGTATTAAATATCCAATCCGGTATTTACCTTGGCGACTGAGGAAAACTGCGAAAAAACCCCAGACAGATTGGTCGGCCCGCGGGATTTGTACCAGGGACCTCCCGAATTCAGGCCACAGACTTTACCGCCTGAGCCTTCCCGATCGGTTAGTTCAAATTGTTCAATGCTTTTTTCATTCTTATTAAGTCCCGTTGATTTTCAGCTGTTTCTCGCGACTCTATGGAAAGAACATGGAATTTTAAGGCCAGAGTATTGCGTCCGATTCTAAAACATTTGATTATCGTTTTTCCGTATTTATGTATAACGAAATGTGTAATGCAGGTATTTCCGGAAAAGTTTATCTCGATTAAAATGAAATAGATAAGAAAATAAACGTTCGTAAGAATAATATGTAAACTCACTTATAAGTGTTAGAGAGTAGAGAAAGTCATGTGAATGTAAAACATTAGATTTTTGGAAAAATGTCTGCGCGTATACTCGTATGTGTCTGTGTGTGCGCCTGTGAACAGCATAACTCAAAAACTAAAAGTTGAATGACTACAAAACTTGGTATTTAAATTCAGTATCTTCCAAAGATGGGACAAGAAGAATTTTCAAGAAAATCCCCCCATCCCAAACTACCTTTTACAAGGAACATTTTTTTGAAATATTTCATTTTCTAAAAAGCGGCTCTAACCATTTTGATTAAAATACTGCATATTAAAGATATTCCCATGAAAAATAAAATGTATATCTTGTATTTTGTTGGAACAGCTTGTGAAGTTTACTTCATTCTAAGGAATTTTGTTTAACTAGTTAGCATTAAACGATAGAGGAAAACGCACTAGATAAACAATTTAGATATCTTTAAAATACAAAATTCATTTTAAATAATCTTTCTTGTAGTATTAGCCATTTCCGAGATATTCGTTATTAATGATCCGAATCGTTAAATGTTTATTCATTCTTCTAAAGTCCTGTCCTGTTTCTCGAGATATCATGGAAATAGCATGGAACTTTAAAGGCCACCACAAAGCATCCAGTTCTCAAACATTTGAATATCACCATTTCCTTTGTATCAATAACGAAATATGTAGTGTAGCTATTTCTGCAAAAGTTCATCTCGATTAAAATGAAATAGAAAAGTAAGCTTTCATTAGAATAGTTTATGTACACACTAATAAACGATAGGGGCTAGGGAAAGTCATATGAATGTAACACATCAGATTTTTATAGAAAGGCCGGAGTGAGCACACCTACGCGCGTTTGTAAAGGCATAACTCAAAATCCAAAGGTCCGATGAAGAGCAAATGCCATACTGGAACCAAACATTGTTTAAGTATACAAAGCTAAGATTTTCAAGAAAACCACCCCACTTCAAACTATACTTTAAATAGAAAAAGTTTAGTTATTTTTCACTTTTAAAATGCTTCGTACTATTTGTATTAAAATGTCACACGTTTAAGATATTTTCATCACAAATAAAATATACATATCTATATCTTGAATTTTCAGTGAAAATCATGTGAAGTCTTCTTCGTAGTGAAAGAATTTTGTACAATTTTGTATAACTGGAAAAACATGAGAGATAGACAAAAACTTACTACAGAAAAAGGAGCTCATTAAAATACACAACTTGTACCCAATTTTTCTTAGCATTAGCCACTTTGAAATATTCCATTTTGCATTTTTATACTTTTACAAGTATTCATATGGCATAATGCGATGTTTCTTTATATTTCTATCCAAGAGCTTCTTAACACAACTAAATAAATGATCGCTGTTCAGGAATGTTGTAACTAAGCACTTACCGCTCAATTTGAAGTCATTCCTCGCAGAAATTTATCACCGTGAATAATATAAGGTAAAGGATATCACGAATTTGACAGGGGCAGAGAGAGTCGTATGATTTTCTTCTTTTACAAAATAGTTCTTATAAATAATGTTAAGAAGCTGTTCTTATTATGAGAGAATAACCAATGTTGTACTGGAAAATGGCGTACAATGCTTTAAATTCACCTAAAATACACAAGATTCTTTAAAGTGGTTTACTGTAGGGGGACTTAGCGGTCTCGCCGCATTGAGCCTCCAAGAAATCTCTAAATTGATGCATGGAAATAATTTTAATGATGTTTATAAACAAATTGTGAAGTTGCTACGAGGACGAGGGTGATACTGAAAAATTTTTAGAGTGCCATGCTTCTAAAATCAAATGAATCTTTGATTTATTTGACAGCTACTTTCTAATGTTTTGTGAGTTAATTGCCGTGCAATTTGTTCTATTTGCTCATCATTGAAAGACTTTGTGTTTACCAAGAAATTAAGTTGATTAGAAAGCATTTCCGGGCTATCAATGTTTACGAATTTAAATCGTCATTAACGCGTAACAATGTGATGATCGGCTTAGAAATGCATTTGGCGAAGAAGCCCCATTTAAGGCAACAATTCATAATTTGCTCAGCGAATTCAAAACAGATATTTTTACTTTCTCTACTACGTATAGTAAGTAGGGGAAGTATTGCATTCCACCCAAAAATTCGATACCGAGATTTCACCGGAAATACATGTTTTGAGACCTCCTGAATCCAAAAAAAGCATTTTTGGAAACATGTCCGTGTGTGTGTCTGTGTGTGTGTGTGTGTGTGTGTGTCTGTGTGTGTGTCTGTGTGTGTGTGTGTGTGTGTGTGTCTGTGAACAGCATAACTCAAAAACGAACAGTCGGATAAACACCAAACTTGGTATTTAGGTTCAGTATCTTCCAGAGATGCGACACGAAGGTTTTCAAGAAAATCCCCCCACCCCAGACTACCCTTTACATGGAACATTTTTCGAAAATTTTAATTTTCTCAAAAATGGCTCTAACGATTTTGATTAAAATATCATATGTTTAAGATAATGTCATGAGAAATGAAATGTATATCTCGAATTTTCTGGGAATGTCTCCAAAAGTATTCTTCATTGTGAACGACTTTTGCATAACTGGTAAACCATAAGAGATAGACAAAATTTTACTGCACAAAAAATGTAGATCTCGTTAAAATACACAACTTATGTCATATACATTTCTTTTGTTGAGTGTACCTTTTTCGAGATATTGCTTGTTATTCCCTTAAATTTTCCAATACTTATACTTTTTCTCAAATTCGTTATTCATTTTTTTATGTCCTGGACTTGCAAAGAGAATGGAATGCGCCGCATAGCAACCAGCGTTAAAATATTTGACCATCGCTTAAAAGCTACCATATTCCCCTTGCATCTACAAGAAAATTAGCAATAAGATTGACATCTCGATATCTCGATTAACATAAAGCATATGGAGAATAGGCGTTTGTAAAAATAGATTGTACAAGTCATGTGAGTGTAACACATCAGATTTTTTTCTTAGTGATGAATTTCGTGAAGGACGCCCATGAATGCTGTTACTGATGAAAATATTGCCGCTGTTCGAGCAGTGCTTGAAGAACATCATGAATACATTTGGACGACATTAGGCACTGGCATGAGTCAAATCCAAAACACTTTACACACAGTTAAACGTGAGAAAACTTCGTTGTCGATGGATTCCACATAAACTGACTCCCGATCAAAAACAACAACGCATTCATTGGTGCAGAAAAACTGGAAAAATTCTGAGGCGGCACCTCAAATTTGGTTCGGAATATCGTTACTGGTGATGAATCTTGGATTTATTGTAATGATCATGAAAAGAAAAATCCATCGGCTCAATGGGCCTTTGGAATTGAAGCTAAGCTTAAAAAAGTCCGACGAATTCGCAGTTCTGGTAAGAAGATGGCTGCTGGTTTGTTTTCTAAAACGGACCATATTGCTACATGGCATAATAGACGTACCGTTACTGCCAATTGGTACAAAAATGTCTGCTTACCAAACATTTTTTTAAAAACGCCCAAAAGAAAAGATATTGTTACATCATGACAATTCATCTTCGCATACAGCAAAACTAACAACCGAGTACCTGGATGCCCTAAAGGTCAGCATCATGGACCCTCCACTATATAGCCCTGATCCAGCACCTTGTGACCTCTTTTTTGTTTCCAAAAAGTAAAAATAAAATGCGTGGAATCACTTTTTCGTCATCAGATGAAGTAGTAGAACATCATAAAAACCGCTTTCTAAAGTGCCTCAGGAAGAGTGGCATCATTGCTTTAAGGACTGGTTTCATCGAATGCAAAAATGTATTGCTGTTATGGGGGAATATTTTGAAGAGAAAAAATAATAAAATCATTTAAACCTTTTAAAACTAATACTTGTTTGATTTTCTAACAATTTTCAGTGCCACCCTCGTATAAATAAAATGTAGTTTTATTTAGGTCTCTCCTCTATCCTTAATGTCCATCAACGGCTTACCGGTTTACCAGAAATCCAACGACAGCGAATACGAGTTAACACTATTGCCTGTAGCGAATAGTGTGTTACACAGAAAGGCGCTGATAAGACCCTGGCGGGGTATAAATGGGGCTTAAAAATAAATTAATAATTATGCAGTGTACTTAAAATACAGTCATTGAGAACATGTGAATTTTGGAATAAATGACGAATAGCCCACCTAAACTAGGTCTATAAATATGCTGTTAATTTGCACCTCATTAGAAGCCCCGACAATATGAGTAATGTGAAGTAATTGCTTATGTATACATGTATAGTACAGCCTAATTATCTTAAAAGTTTTATGCTAACATGTATATTAAAAATAAACACAATGACTGTTGTTGAAGAGCATTTATGTAACATTAAACTTAAGTAAATGATTATAAGAAGACTTTCTAGAAGTGACGTCCAGTTCATTAAACTTAACAGAGCGCTAAGAAGTGTATCTCTTTAAAAAACCCAAGTTGTTTATGGAAGGGTTGTTTATTATACAATATTTTTCTACAAAGCCCTATCAAATTGTACGGCCTTAGGGCCAGCGTGAGATATAAGTGTATGTATTCCTTCTGCTCATGTAGCCAATTCTTGACTACATGCACAGTGCTGCTCCCATTCTCAAAATGCATTCCACCCAAAGCATCTTTCAGACATCCAAAGAGGAGCCAGATCTGGGCTATAGAGTGCAGCACCGTCCAATGCGTATTTGGGTTCTCAGTCGGTAAAGAGTAAAAAAGTAAAGGTAAAAGACTGCGCAGAAGAGACCTCCAAAGATCTGGAGAATTCGCGTGTGCATAGGTCACACTCGGGTCCACTGTGCGATCTCTGAGATAGAAGACTGAGATAAAGGAAACGATTTCAGAAAGTGCCTGTCCAGATGGCGGCCCTGAGCCCACCATGAAGCGTCCCTCGGAGAGAGTCAGCGACGGCGATTCCGTCCACCAAACTCCGGGAAGAAACTTAATGAGCAAATTCCAACGCTCAGCCGCAACGCACCAACCCACGCGTTCTGTCCTATGGCTGTGAAATAAGATAAAAGAAAGAAATGGCAGGAAGTGATGGACAGAAAAATTCGTGGTAGGTGATAATTCACCACAGCATCCTACCGACCAGGGACAATGACAAATCTCAAGGTCAGAGCAGAGTGTCCAGCTCAACAGAATCGACAGATACCTAACATCAAGACTTTCAACAATCACAATATGTTTCCGGTCATTTCGGCCTGACAAGAACTCCAGCTGACAATGCACACCCTCACACCAGTGTTAAGAACTCTGGAACACGTCACCATATTGGGTTGCACGGTGCTGCCTGCTATAACCCATATCTGGCGTCCTCATACTTTCACTACCTTGGATTTCTAAAAACTCGTTGAGAATAACGACAGCGTGGTTGATACAACCAGAGCTAGAGATAGCTACTGCATAAAAAAGAATTTCAGGGCAATCTATACACGAATTTCGCAGTCTTCTAAGCCTTACAGTTATCGCAAGATTAGTTTATTTTAAAGTATCGAAGTATTTATACACTCAACTTAGCCATTAGTACAAACATTAAAACCAGTAAATCTGGCACACTTTTGTTCATGGTAATATTGTATTACGGAGCAAAGCAACATGAAATAGGTAATGAATTTCAACGTCTGGCAGCTCGTTTTCAAATGCATATGATTTGTGCTTGAGTAGTTATAATCTCATTCAGAAATGTTCAAAAGAACACATATCGCCTTGGTCTGGAAATTCGGGCCCATGAGCAAATAGTAGGGAAGCCATTCAATCACGAAACCAAACATTTTAAAGGGCCCAGTAATAATTAATAGTGAACCATAGCATGCTAACATTGCCTCCATTTCCATACTACTGGACAAAAGCATTACTGCCCATAAAATAGTCATGAGCACCGGATCAGCTATATTACGGCTAAATAGATCAAACTAATGCTGCCTATGCGGCACAGCGGTTAGCACCACGTTTGCTAAGAACTGAAGTGCTCATATTTTAATGATACAAAATCACTTGTGACGTTGACTGCAGTAGCCTTTGAGACAGCCGTTATGTCAACTAGCCTGAGGTGAAACAAATATAACTGAGACTCGCGAACCAAACAGAAGGTAAACTCCAAAGATTAATAAGGGATAAAATGTTGACACACTTCTATAATGACAAGCTCAATATAGCAAAACTAACTTTGTTAAAAGTGATTTTGCTCAAATCAAAATCTATTTTTGCTTATACCGAAATCAAGTAGTATGTTTTTATTTTTTTAAATGCAGAAGAGAAGCGTCTATGAGTGCAACCGAGAGAGTTGAAGAGAGTGAGAGAATGGGAGAGTTGAAAGGGAGACACACGCACGCACGCGCACGCGCACATACACAACACATACATACAAACATATACACATGCATGCAGACATACATATTATATATACCAGGTGAGTCAGCTGCCCCTAGATATTTCTATCTATGCAAACCGCAGTTTGTAGTCTAATGTGAAAACATTGACCCTTTTAGCAAACAAACCGTTATTGTAGCTCTGTCCTTCTATTTGGTACTATACGCATTCCCCATTAACAATTAAAGACCTGAATGCGAACCAAAGAGCTGCGAAAGCCTTAAAAAAGACGGCGTTTCATGGATATAATGCTTGCAAGGAGATACAGTAACGTTTTCCCGAAGAACGAGGTAGACTATGTGCGTTCTGGCCCAGTGGTTTAGCTGCCGGAATGTGGTGAAGCAAAGGTTAGCTACGGAGGTTCGAATCTGATACAAATATAAAGTTGTTTTGGTTTATTTTCCTTCTCTCCTTGTGTTTATTTTCTGTATTTTAGTGTACCAATTTATTTATTTTTGTTACTGGCTCTCCTGTGAGCCAAATACATAAGAATTACAAATAGATAATTGTGTATCATGTTTACCCTAATAATCTGTACCGTATGTGGTGTTGTAAATGTTACGTAGGAAGCTTTCATTCGTTTGGGCGCATATCGACTATATTAAATCTAACAGTTTCTGTTTAATGTTTAAACCCTGTTTCACTTCTTCTATTGACAAAGGATTTGCAAAAGTGCTAAGTTCACGGGTAAATAGAACAAGAAATTGTTACAGAGTGTGGATTTCACCAAGGAAGTAAATGTTCAAAATGACGTCTTCCTTCATCCATGCACATTTGTGTACGTTGTCGGAGAGAGCTTCTTGTATTCTGTAACATGAGCGGTGTAATCTGCGTGCATTCTTCATGTATGACTTCCCGTAGATGATTTGGGTCTTGCGGCTCTTGAGCATAGACCCGTTCCTTTAAATGACCCCAAGGAAAGAAATCCAGTGGGGTGAGATCATGTGATCTAGGTGGCCATGCGATTGGGCCCCCTCGGCCAATCCATTTTTGCGGATATGTTCTATGTGATTCCTTACAATCAGTGATCAGTGTGGTGGAGCTCCACCCTGCTGGAATCACATTCCTGTCCATTTCACTAGTGGCACATCTTCTAGGAGCAATGACAATTCTTCTTGCAGAAATGCAAGGTACCGTGGTCCTGTGAGGTTGCCTTCAAAAAAGTATGGTCCAATTAGCTGGTCTCCTAATATTCCGCACCAGACATTGATGCTCCGCTGTACCTGGAATACAGCTTCTCTCATCCAGTGAGGATTGCCTATACTCCAGTAGTGCATATTATGGCGGTTAACAGTTCCGTTATTGTGGAATGTGGCTTCATCATTGAAGAGAACATATCCTAAAAACTCTGCATCCATTTGCGCTCGCTGCTGTAGCCATTGTGCATATATCACTCGCGCTTGAAAGTCGCGTCCGTGGGGAGCCTGGTGTAGTTGTAGATGGTACGGATGATATTTATTACGATACAATATGCGCATCACTGAGGACTGACATATGTGCAGATCTTCTGCTATGACTCTTGAACTAGTAAGTGAATTGTTTTCTATTGCGTTTCGCACAGCTTCTTCATTGCCTCTAGAGGTCACTGGAGCATCGTGAGCAGGCGGTGCTCTTCCAAATGATCCTGTTTCACGAAGGCGTCTTTCAACCCTTCGAAAAGTGTCTGCAGTAGGTACCCTCCTTCCTGGAAACCGTTCTTCATACAGGCGCTTTGCTGACAGTGCATTACACCTTGTTTCTCCATACATCAACAGCATGTCAACATACTCGTCGTTTGTATACATTCTGACAGCATCCGTTTCTCGTAGAAAGGTTTCAGATACTGAGTAGACAATGGAGAGAGACTTATTTATTCACGCCAAACATTGACGCAGGCGCAAATAGCTAAAGGCCAGTTTGCATCTGGGAGGTGTTTTAAAATTGGTTGAATGGGTCAAGCTAATACTGACCACAATAAAACCCTTACTACGAAGTACAAATTATCTACCTGCCAGTGGAAAACGTGGCGATTATTCTATTTTGCACACACTTATAATCTTATTAAAATGTTATTTATACCATAATATCAAATTACAGGAACAAAGAGATAAAACAAAAGGTAATAAAAAGTTTAAACTTAACCCGAAGAATTTGAACCCGAAATTTAAGTGTTAACGCAGCCATGATAATACCATTCGGCCAATGCTACCTTGCGAGCTAAGGTTCCAATACGAATTAGTAATGCAGTACTAGACCCCCGCCTCGAAACTTTACACGCTTTTTGCAGCGTTATACAGCGTTTGAGCTCGGTTTGGTAGTTTTAATTTAAACGTATAAACTGCATCAGTCATAGAATTACGGTTTTATCTGAAATACGCCATAGTGTGTGAAATAAGAGAAAATATCTACCTAATACTTAGCATTTTTTGACAACGGCTTAAATCCAATTCGTTGCACTGCGTAGATCTG